>VZSE01000871.1:244054-304993 GCA_013398275.1 Promerops cafer | reverse complement strand
CTCTTTGCAGAGCCACCCTACCTTCCAACAGATTGACCCACGCTCCCAGCTTAGTGTCATCCGTAAATTTACTAATGAAAGACTCAATACCCTCATCCATGTCGTCAATAAAAATATTGAACAGAACTGGCCCCAGCACAGACCCCTGAGGGACCCCACTGGTCACTGGCTGCCAGCTGGATGCAGCACCGTTCACCACCACTCTCTGGGCCCGGCCATCCAGCCAGTTCTTAACCCAGCAACTCAAGCTGCTAAAGGTCTAGCTGGAGTTATAAGCCTCTCTATTCCAAAGCAGTGTCAATTTTGTCATAATAGAAAGCCCTGAAGTTCGCACTGCCACTGTGAAACCTTATGTACTATCACTCCCTGTTACTTTGTAGGGGGGGAATGCCTTAGCCAATGAGGTCTCATGTTGGGAACAAATTCATCATGCTGAGCAGCATGTCCCAGTCCTCACCTAGACAACAGATTTTCCTGTGTGGTTGGACCCGTAGCCCTTATTTTGGGAAAAGCTGCGACATTTGCACCAGCTTATAAAAGAACAGCTGCGAGCTAGCCATATCATTCCCACAACCAGCCTGTAGAACTATCCTCTTTTTATTATTCAGAAAAAGAGTGGAATATGGTGATTGCTGCATGATCTTGGAAAAATCAATAATGTTATTGTGCCTGTAGGAACCCTATAGCCAGGGCTACAGTCTCCTGCAATGTTGCCGCAATCCTAGACCCTGACAGTGATTGATTTAAAAGATTGTTTTTTTACTGTACCACTTTGTGAATACGATGCCCCCTGATTTGCATTTTCTGTGCCATCTATTAATGCTGCTGAGCCCTATCAAACTATTCAGCCTTTGCAACTGCAATTGATATCTCAAGTGTCCACCCTCAATGATTTTTAAAAGCTCTTAAGAACAATTAATTAGATACGCCCTTTTTTGGGTATGACAACTGAACAACTTTATAGTATCCCTGTCAATTTTCATCTTAATTTTATTGAAAAAAAGTGGTTCATAGTTCTTCTGAACTAATAGAATTAGCAGCTTTAGTAGTTAGGGCTTTTGAACAATTTCAAGATGAGTTTAGCATTGTTACTAACTCTACTTATGTCACAGATATTGTAACAAGAATAGAAGAAGCTTATATCAACCCATTGCTCTTTTCTTTATTACTACGTTTACATTTTGCAGTGCAGCTGTGTATGAAAAGATTTTATATTCTACATGTACATTCCCATACTAGTCTTCCTAGCCCCATCTCTGAAAGTAATACCCGTGCAGACCAGTTAGCTAGAGCCGTTGTTGTGCCAGATGTTTTTTCTCAGGCACGTCTGTCACATGGGTCTTTTCACCAGAGTACAGCAGCTCTTCAAAAACAATTTCAGCTTACACACAAACAAGCATGGCAAATTGTGCAAACCTGTGCCGACTGTCAACAGGAAGCACCCTTGCCTACTCATGGAGTTAACCTCTGGAGACTTCAAGCTCTAGAAATCTGACAGACTGATGTTACACATATCCCTGAATTTGGTAAGTTAAAATACATTCATGTTACAATTAATACCTTTTTAACATGTATTTTTGCCTCCTCACACACAAGTGAACATGCAAAAAATGTCCAGCATCATTTTTTGTCCACTTTTGCAGCCCTCCAAGGGCATAAAGACTGATAATGGGCCAGTTTATGCATCCAAACAGCTGACTTTTTTCATTTGTGAGGGATGCACCATATCACGGGTATTGCACATTCCCGTACAGGTTAAGCCATTGTTAAACGAACCCATAGCACTCTCAAGTCCATGTTATTAAAACAAAAAAGAGGAAGTGCAGGAACGGGATATACTTCCCATGAAAGAAAGGAGAAAGCCCTACATGTTCTTAATCTTTTGAATTGCATTCAGAACAACCAAACCCCCATCCAACAACATTTTGGTGAATCAAAGGCTCATTTAGAAAAAGCTAAGGTACGTCTTAAGAATCTTGAAAGTGGAAAATGACAAAGCCCCTTTTTGCTGATAACCTGGGGGCAAGGATATGCTTGTGTTTCCACAAATTCTGGTCCAAGATGAGTACCTGCAAGAGTGGTCTGACCAGCCTTGGATACTCCAGCTTCATAATCAGCTTGGGGGGAAGATAAACTCTTCTGAAGTCATGTTCCTAACTGATACTAATAAAGTTTTTAGGCAATTTTGTAGGTATTTTAGGGAAACCTTCTGTCAAGGCTTGAGGCTCTGGCTAAGCCCTAGCCCTGGCTGACAGGGGGATTATACCATCAGACCCAGGTGTTTCTGCCGTAAAAGTGTAGTCAAGTCACTTTGACTTGCCAGNGGGAACAAATTCATCATGCTGAGCAGCATGTCCCAGTCCTCACCTAGACAACAGATTTTCCTGTGTGGTTGGACCCGTAGCCCTTATTTTGGGAAAAGCTGCGACATTTGCACCAGCTTATAAAAGAACAGCTGCGAGCTAGCCATATCATTCCCACAACCAGCCTGTAGAACTATCCTCTTTTTATTATTCAGAAAAAGAGTGGAATATGGTGATTGCTGCATGATCTTGGAAAAATCAATAATGTTATTGTACCTGTAGGAACCCTATAGCCAGGGCTACAGTCTCCTGCAATGTTGCCGCAATCCTAGACCCTGACAGTGATTGATTTAAAAGATTGTTTTTTTACTGTACCACTTTGTGAATACGATGCCCCCTGATTTGCATTTTCTGTGCCATCTATTAATGCTGCTGAGCCCTATCAAACTATTCAGCCTTTGCAACTGCAATTGATATCTCAAGTGTCCACCCTCAATGATTTTTAAAAGCTCTTAAGAACAATTAATTAGATACGCCCTTTTTTGGGTATGACAACTGAACAACTTTATAGTATCCCTGTCAATTTTCATCTTAATTTTATTGAAAAAAAGTGGTTCATAGTTCTTCTGAACTAATAGAATTAGCAGCTTTAGTAGTTAGGGCTTTTGAACAATTTCAAGATGAGTTTAGCATTGTTACTAACTCTACTTATGTCACAGATATTGTAACAAGAATAGAAGAAGCTTATATCAACCCATTGCTCTTTTCTTTATTACTACGTTTACATTTTGCAGTGCAGCTGTGTATGAAAAGATTTTATATTCTACATGTACATTCCCATACTAGTCTTCCTAGCCCCATCTCTGAAAGTAATACCCGTGCAGACCAGTTAGCTAGAGCCGTTGTTGTGCCAGATGTTTTTTCTCAGGCACGTCTGTCACATGGGTCTTTTCACCAGAGTACAGCAGCTCTTCAAAAACAATTTCAGCTTACACACAAACAAGCATGGCAAATTGTGCAAACCTGTGCCGACTGTCAACAGGAAGCACCCTTGCCTACTCATGGAGTTAACCTCTGGAGACTTCAAGCTCTAGAAATCTGACAGACTGATGTTACACATATCCCTGAATTTGGTAAGTTAAAATACATTCATGTTACAATTAATACCTTTTTAACATGTATTTTTGCCTCCTCACACACAAGTGAACATGCAAAAAATGTCCAGCATCATTTTTTGTCCACTTTTGCAGCCCTCCAAGGGCATAAAGACTGATAATGGGCCAGTTTATGCATCCAAACAGCTGACTTTTTTCATTTGTGAGGGATGCACCATATCACGGGTATTGCACATTCCCGTACAGGTTAAGCCATTGTTAAACGAACCCATAGCACTCTCAAGTCCATGTTATTAAAACAAAAAAGAGGAAGTGCAGGAACGGGATATACTTCCCATGAAAGAAAGGAGAAAGCCCTACATGTTCTTAATCTTTTGAATTGCATTCAGAACAACCAAACCCCCATCCAACAACATTTTGGTGAATCAAAGGCTCATTTAGAAAAAGCTAAGGTACGTCTTAAGAATCTTGAAAGTGGAAAATGACAAAGCCCCTTTTTGCTGATAACCTGGGGGCAAGGATATGCTTGTGTTTCCACAAATTCTGGTCCAAGATGAGTACCTGCAAGAGTGGTCTGACCAGCCTTGGATACTCCAGCTTCATAATCAGCTTGGGGGGAAGATAAACTCTTCTGAAGTCATGTTCCTAACTGATACTAATAAAGTTTTTAGGCAATTTTGTAGGTATTTTAGGGAAACCTTCTGTCAAGGCTTGAGGCTCTGGCTAAGCCCTAGCCCTGGCTGACAGGGGGATTATACCATCAGACCCAGGTGTTTCTGCCGTAAAAGTGTAGTCAAGTCACTTTGACTTGCCAGTCTGATCTTGAAAAAAAGCTGGACCCTTTTTCAAGGTAAACTTAGAAGTCTTTCTTGGGAAAGGCTCTCCAATTCTTCATTGTGAAATGGGACTTCTCAGCTATTGCAGACTCTGGGTGATGGTAAAAGTTTTAGACAATTTAAAGTTGTTTCTCAAGGTTCTATCTATTTAATCACTGTCTCCATTCATGGGAAGGAGATGTGTGCAATTACCAGTTATTAGGTGTTCTCATCTATCCCCCTGTTCATAGGAAGTATAGAACTTGTTTAGTTTGGGCAGTAGGCTAAACATATTCTAATGTTAGAAATGTTTTGTTTCATAATTCTTGTTGGTATAAAACAAAAAAGAGAGACTTGTAGGAAGAGATGGGATGGAGTTGAGGTGTGGGCTGTGGGATGCACCTGCAGAAGCACATGGCAGCACAAAAGGGCACATGGCAGCACAGAAAGGCTTGTCCCCTCCATGCCCTGGGAGGAGGAGGTGTCACGACAGACCCCTGCGGAGAGGAACCTGCTGGAAGCTGACAGACAAACGGACAGCGCGTGATCACCCCATAGAAGGACATTTAGAAAGCGAGTTGCTGATGTGGCAACATGGGATAAGTCACGTAGTGAGAACTACCATGTAAGGAAATACTGTGCCTTGAAAAAGTGTATAAAACCAGCTTGTTTCTTTTGAATAAACGATTCAGATTCCCTGCTGGTCTGGGTCCATGTCGCGGTCACTCACAAAAGTTCTTGGGTTACAGAGTAAATTCAGCTGGGAAATATTTTAGCCCTATGTCTTTACTTACCACATGCAAACTGAAAATTTCATTTGCTTATCACACATCCAAATTCGAGTAGCAATTCATGTGGAGAGCAGAGGACCCACCTTTAGTCCAAGCACTGCTCCTCTGCCCAGTTCCTACATCAAAAGCAGAAGGTACTTTCTCCAGCAAAAGGGTGCCACAACCACAACTGTGGGAAACATTTTATTTCTCTATCTCATCTTTGAAGCAGTTGAGATCTCCTCTTGCTGGAAGAAAAGAGAGGGTTATATGAAGAGAGAGAAAAGGAGGAATGGGCCTATCTGACAGACACTCATGGCATTTTTGTCCTAGTCCAGTATTTCTGCGACACTTTTCCCAAAAATACCAAAGCATGAGGAGCATTTCTAAAATTTTTAGTAGTATTATGCTGTTAGTCTGCCAGTTAGGAGCTATTTCTAAATGTATTTTATAGTGCTTTGTAAATACTTGACCTTTCTTCTGTCTTTGCTTGCTTTTTTTCTTTTTAAACTCATACAGTTTCATATAATGACCCTACAGAATCATTTCATATGGGTTGGCATGGCTGCAGTTGTGTGAGTGAGAACATATGTGCTTACCAGGAATGACAAAGAGAATGTTTTGTTCACCACTTCTGCATTACAAGCATATGGCTTGTGTGGCAGCTGCAACTGGATCTAGACCAGCTCATAGTGCTGCAGCAAGATGGTTTTGTATGCACCTTACCACACAAAAGTCCTCCCTGCTGGTAGAGGCTGTGAAGATGTTTTTAGCTCCCCTGACAGACAGTTCAATGGAAAGGCTCTGTTGCAGCCCAGTGTTTGAAAACTCCAAGCATGTAATTAAATTCCAGTGAACCCCAAAACAGTCAAGGTTCAAGCTGAGGCACTGGTCTCTCTGGCCTCAATCCAGCAAAACACTTCAGTGCATGAATAAACCTACTTTGAATAGTCTTACTGGCAAATCAGTGGGAACTACTCATTGCTTCAAGTTAGGTATATGCTCACGAGATTTGTTTGATGTGGCCACAGTGCCCCACGGTAAGTGCTGTTTGAATCAGAGCATAAATCCAGTTTACCATGTGGTGCCTTTTTGGCGTTGCTGATTTTTTACCAGGCAGTCTTGCTCGTTTAGACTTGGACACCTTCATTTCAAAAGCAATGTTAAGCACTTTTAAATGCCACTTTCTCATGATAAACATTCAGTAATTATTTCCTTTTGGACAGTAATGTAGTGGTAGATTTACTCTGGCAATCAAACTGTGGGTTGAAATTCCCTTGGACAGAATTTACAGGATTAGAAGAATATCATAAACATCTGAAAACACTGCACATACAGTCATACTCAGGAGGTACAAAGGTCTCAAAAACTGCCAGTAAAAATGACATCTTTGGTAAAATCCTGCTTATCTTTTGTCTTCATGTCTCACCTTTAAATACAGTGTAACTAGAATTTTACCTCTTACTGTGTTTCAGCCAAATGACAAAACATAAACCTCTTTTTATTAATTGAAGGTGAATTCTGAAGCAGCTAAAATAGAAGACCAAACTTAGTAGCATGCTTTTTCTGCTCTTTTTCCTTTCAGAATTTTCTAGGAACACAAATTTTCCAGAAACAAGTTTGTTCAAATAGACTGTGGAATGTGCAAGATCTACTAAATTCATTACTGGTAAAGCAGTTATAATATTCCAGCACAACCACTTTGGGTCATTGAAACTCAGACTGTGGTTGGAACCTTGCCCATGCATCAGGACACTCTTCCGAAGCCTGAAACTTCCACTATTCAGATTACTTAACCTAAATACAAAGAGAAAAATAGGAAGAGAACACTTGTGATTGCTTTTAGAAATGAGTCACTCATTAATACCACGGTGTATGAGATTTAAGGCATATTAAAATTTACCAGCAAAAAAGAGGCACATTCGTCAGTTGTTCTATACTGTGTTATTTAAAGCATATTTGACTCTTAGTTATTGTACCACTAAGTAAGCACTACAAAGTGCCTGCAGTTGGTCAGTAAAAAAGCCATATAGGCCAGATTTCTAGGTGTATAAATCCAGCTGAACTCCAAAAGTAGTTTGAACAAACAGAGATTTTATTATATAATTGATAGAATCATAGAATCATAGAACGGTTTGGGTTGGAAGGGCCCTTAAAGATCACCCAGTTCCACTCCCCTTGCCATGGGCAGGGTCACCTTCCACTATCCCAGGTTGCTCCAAACCCCATCCAACCTGGCCTTGAACACTTCCCAGGCATGGGGCAGCCACAGCTTCTCCGAGCTACCTGTGCCAGGGCCTCACAACCCTCACAAGGAAGATTTTTTTCCAAATATCTAACCTAAACCTACCCTTTTTCAATTTCAGTAATAATTTTTAATTATGAGCTCTCTCAGCTTTTGTAGGATGCCAAACTCACGTAACTTGGGTGCTCCTGTTAGGTGCTGTTCAGTGTTAGGTGTCGTTGAAAACTACACTTCCAAAGACGTATCTCTAGTATCTTAAAAACATTGTATATCACACTTGGGGTAGTTTCAGATGTGAACAGATAGTGATAAATTTGCACTCTGACCTTCAACTAGTTATAGAATAATTATTTGCTATAAACAAATAAATAAAACTCCACTTGGACAAACATAATTGCACATTTTTTTAGGTACCTCTGCTTTGTAATAATAATGTCCCATTACCCACCAGAGGGAGCTCAGTCAAATGTAAGGGCCTTTTCTACCAATGTAAATTAGTGACAGCTATTTGAAGGGTTATAAATAGATTTAAGCACAATTTTAGCATAGCTGGATGTAATTTATATTAGCTGGGAACTGTAATGTGGGTGGTTTCATTTTTTTTGCTTGAAAGAATACTCCTTTTTTGAAATTATTTCAAAAAGAAGTGTTTGCATTCTTGGCACAGATAATTTCATCAGGAAGTACTCCTTCATATGTGAATAGCTGGCTTTTATTTTCACAGCCATGGAGGGAACACCCTGAATAAGTCTATTATTTAGAACAGCATTCATAGGAGTATGTCTGAATGTGCCTCTGTCTGCCATGGATATTAACATTGGTGTTTTTTGTACTGACATCTAATCAGTAAACATGTATACTGTTGTACTTGCAGACATACACGTTGTACTTGCAGACCAGGAATACAAAAGGGTATGACCACAAGACAGTCAAGTTTCTTAGCAGGTAATGTTAAATGATGCATTTGCTTCTAACTGCTTTAAAAAGTTCAGAGTGGTTGACTTACTTCAGCTGTCCACACACAGCAGAGAAATGTGAGAATCAAAGACTCAGGCTGGGGAGAGCACTGTGATGAAATGGCAATGGAGAAGTGTGTGGTCACAAGGCAATCTGGGCTGTGCATTGAGGTTTGTCATATGCTTGTAAGAAAGTTACAAGACAGAGGTGAAAGTTTTTCAGTCACAGAACACCACACTGCTGCTATTCCTTCATGTGGGAAACTGGGGATCTAGTTCATAAAAGTACCAAACTTGTGCAGTGAAAGCAGCAAAAGACCATTAGTGGGGCTGCAGTTATTTTAGTACTGAAGTGCTCTGGTTTCAGTGCAGTTTTTACTTTATATAGGCTATTCATCAAGGTTTTATTTATCTTTAATGCAAATACAGCAGCTGGCATAGAACTGGGCTCAATGACCCGTATGGAACCCTCCCAACTCAAGATTTTCTATGATTCCATGATTAGCACAATAGTCATATCCTGATACTGGTTATTCCTCTTTCTGTAGAAGAACCATCTGCAATGCTCTGACATCTGTATCACATCATAACTCTGTTAATTCTACATGCAGTTGACAAAAACATTACCTTAATGAAGTAAATATTCCAGTATAAAACTTTAGTGTAAACTAGGCTTGGAAAAGTGTTGAGACACATCCAGACAAAAGCTTCTTAATGTTGAGATAAGGACAACAGCCTATACATTCTATTGGTGCAAGCCACAAGCAGCCAGAAAGCAAGCAGTTAAGGCAACAGCTCACTCATCAGTTCCTCTTCCTAGCTGTACCTACTTCCTTTCCATCACTTAAAGTTCTCATATCACTTAACTCACTCTAAGCACCCAAAGCACATTTTGGCATCTGGCTGCACGTGTTACATCAGCACACACATCCTCATTTCGTTTCCCTAATTCCTGTATTAAAATTTAGTATAAGATTCAGACAAATAACTAAATCCACAGACTACCTGCTCGCATATTTCCTAACCAGTTCAAGGAAACCAAGCGTGTCTCACAGCAGGCACCTGCGGGCTGGTAGAATTCCTTGCTGCCATATACCAGCACTGAACCACAAAACATCATATGTAGCACTTGGAAACCACCTTGAGCACGTGGTGATCATCAGACCATGTCATAAGATCGTCAGACAACTGGATCTGAGCTCTAGGCTGATGCTGCTTACTCAGTGGGGATGGATTGTGGTCAAGGGGATTAAAGGAACTGAGGTTTAGAAGGGGGAACTGATAATTGGTGTGTAGAGAAGCAGAGTGACTCATAGGCTAAATCTTGTCCTTTCTACAGAATAAACCATGCAGTGGAGGAAGCCTAGGTTGAGGATAACAGTGATTTGTGAATGGTTGTCATCTTTTATTCATATGGGTATGAGTAACACATGACATTACTTGTTCGGAGCACTGAAGAATCTAGAGGTGACTGGCACTGTCCCAAGAAAGGTAGATTTTTCATTCTTATAAAATAATCTACTTTGGCTTTAAAGTGTCAGCCTCACAGTTTTGGTGTGCATCTGAAAGACCATCTTGATAACTCCCGGTTCAACATTGCAAAACCAAGCGACTCATTGAAGGAAATGGTGAGGTCGAGGCTGCCCCTCCAGCTCCGCTTTGCTACCTTCCCTCCCTCCATAATGTGCTCCGTGGTGCAGTCATGCAGTTGGTGTCTGATCTTGTCCCAGAGAAGTACATCAAGATGGACAACAGGGCCCACCTTTTTGGTACTTGTTCAGCCTTAGTCTTTCATTGCTGCACACCTTCCAGGCCTGTCATGAAGACAGTTAATAGTTTCATCGTGGGTTTTCCAGGGATATGTATCACCATATCATCCACGCATGTGCATGCCATGACATTCCACCAGGAGGGAGAAGACCCTCAGAGCTGTGGGTGCACAGGTATGACTGTCGAAGTATGAGGATGGGAGAGAAAAGTCATGGCAGCACCCAGGTTTTGTCAACTCTCCTCACAATCCTGCTGGACAGGGTCAGTGCTCTTCCCATTACACCACTGCCTGGACCACACTTCCTTTCCCTGCAGCCCTATTCTTCCACTATTGCACATCTTGTAACCCCCACAGAAAGAGAGGCAAGACTCCTCCAGACATGTCTCCCCTGTTCCTTTAGACACTTCCATTTTGTGCGTTGATCAAGAAAAGAATTTTAGGTAGGGAAAAACACCAAGTGGCTTCATGATTATTACTGTGACTAGCTCATTTCTGCAAGGTGTCCTGTGACTGGAGATGAAGCAGCAAAGAGTCACATGGCAGAGCTCCCCAACCACATAACCCAAAGGAAGGCTGAGAACACCTCTCTGTCCCACCTGTCCCCACTGTTAACAGCGTGTAATCCTTGCAAAGGCCTAGATGGCAATAAAACCTCTGGTGGAAGGTGACACACTTCCAAAGATCATTAATTCACAAAACCAGACAGAATAGAGGCAATCCTGAAAAGGGAAACATTTTTTAAAAAAAGGCACT
This sequence comes from Promerops cafer, assembly GCA_013398275.1. Taxonomy (NCBI): domain Eukaryota; kingdom Metazoa; phylum Chordata; class Aves; order Passeriformes; family Nectariniidae; genus Promerops; species Promerops cafer. The sequence continues at coordinate 294,265 of VZSE01000871.1, read as the reverse complement.
GAACTCAAACTCACAGCTCCTCATCTTCCAGACTTTCCAAGTGTCAAGACACCCTTGGCTCTGGCTGTTTCAAGACTGCATGAGTCATATCCTTGCTAACTGGAAGCCTTAAATTGAGTTTGTTCAGCATTCTTTACGATGGAAGGAAGTTAGTTAGCAATGATAGAAAACGGAAAGCACAGGTCTTGTTTTTATTTTAAACCATGTACTTCACTGTGCCTTAAGTGGTTTGAAGCAAATGCATTAACCATGGTAGTGGCATGCTTACTTTTGGTAACCTGAATAACCTGGATAACATCAAGAAATACGCTTTGCCTGTAATACAACTGCAGTTCTCAGGTTGTAGTCACGTTATAAAATTGAACCTTTCAAAAACTGGCTTCTAAGTTTTTGAACTTCTAAAACCATCTTTGAAATAATCGTATAAAACTTGTTTTTATAATGTGATACATAAAAGAGGACCTAACATGCAGACCACTTCAACCAGAACACAAACCATATTGTCTACGTGGAAAATACAGGATCAGTATGATAAATGCTTTGTTAAAAAGCCTAATTTCAGCTATTTAGTCAGCTATTTACTCCACTGTATCTAGAGAAAAACTCAGCTTGTCAAAATTGGAGACTTACTGAATGCGAAAATATTTCTCACTATTATGCTCTTGATAAACAAATCAAGAGATGGATGACAGATACATCAGTTACCTCTCAGAAGGTTGTTCCAGCTACCTTTACTCTTTTCAACACCTGGATGATTTTCTGTGTTATGTTGACTATGCTACATTTTAATTTAACTTGCCTATGAATATTTTTGGAAAATTCCATTTTCCTACTTTCCTGCCTTTGAATCCCACTTCCCCCAAGATTTTTTCTTTTAAAAATAGTTTTCAAGAGACAATTTAATTTTTCTTCTCTGGTACTTCTATATCAGTTTTACTCATTTGTATTGCAATACAATTTCTCTGGGTTCCTGCCCTCAGGCACATGAGCATGCATGCAGGCAAATATATTGATACAAGGCTGTTATTTTTTACTTTCACCATAACTAAAAGCAGGAGGAAAATTTGATTGCACATAGCTACAGTCCAAGTTTAAATAGAAATATTTGACTTAAATTAGTTTGGGATGGTTTAAGAATTTCATATTTATCCAGGCTTGTAGGCTGGACCACACCAAAAATTTGGTGTCTGCACATCTGTAAAATATTTCTTGAATTCTTCTACACTGGTCAGTACCTACAGCTTAGGAAAAACATACTTTCTGACTATTCTCAAAGTGCTGATTGCCACAAATGAGGTCCAGCTTTCCTTCTCCACATGACTGTGGCTCTCCCTTGGGTTTTTCTCCCAGCATATGGTCTGTAATTTTTCTGATATCTAAGGCATAGTGACTGCACTTAAATAGCAAATTTCAAGGTGAACACAGTTATTTGTAAGTAAAAGTCTACTGTCTGATCCATTTGCATCCAAAGCCAGTCTGTCAATAAATCAATTTATATGGTTTTCAATGAATTCACTGAAATAATCTGACTGGATGATGTTTTCAAGGCTAGATGGAAAAACCTTTGACTAAAATGACAAACTATTTTAAAATGAGAATTGTCTTGTTCAAAACACATAAACACAGGCAAAAAAAAAGTACATTCTAGCTTCTGTGGTGTTCTGTGCTCACAGCAAAGCTCTGATTTCTCTTCAAGTTGTTTCTCATCAGTGCAAAACCCAAACAAGGCTTTTCCAGCGCTTCCAGGCCCAATATTCCAAGTGGTTTTTATTAGCTATGTTTTTTTTTCTTCAACTTCCACAAGGTACAGTGAAAATTGGATCCTCAGATAATAAGGAAAGAGGAATAAATACGGTATTACACTGCTCAGGGAGCATTCCAGCAGGAAGCACGTGCCTCAAGAGTGGTGATTTCCCGGGTACAGCAGGAAGCAGTGCCAGGTTCGGATGCTGACGCTGCCCCGGCAGCTCAGGAGGAGAAGTGGAAACAAGGTTGTCCTCTCCTGCTACCTCTTCATGCTCTCCTGCTGCAGTGCCAGGTGCTTGGAGTAATGCAGAGCCAGTTTTCCCACCTGTGCTGCAGGGAATACTGTAGGCAATTAGCACAGAGAAATTACAGGCAGCTTGTAATTCTTTTTTCGTCCCCTTTGCTGCCAGGAGTTGTTCTGATTAACATGAAATTCCATTCTCATGATAGATTAATGATAATAATCAAAGCTAAAGTCCTGGTGCAAATCTTAAGTTCATAGTTTTCAATTACTAAGACACATTTCAGTACTAATGACACATTAAGTTGAATTCCAAGCTCATGAAGATATAACAAGCTGCATCTGTCAAGGAGAGTTTAAAAAACAAGGTGATTTGAGAATATTGAGAACATAAAAGGGCTTTTCTACATCCACTTTTAATGAAAAAACTGCTGTATGAATAGAAATGAAAGTATAATGAAGATTTTTAAGTTGATCCAAGAAAATACAGGGATAAATAGAGCAAGAAAAACTGACATTTTACTTCCCAGTTATTTGTGTATCACAGAACTCCCGTCCCTACTTACAGCCACTTATGTTTCAAAATAGACCAGAAAATAAGAACAAAACATCCTCACAATAATTTTACTGACATAGTCTCAGTTGAAACTATGATGAAACTATGAATCTTACATTAATTTTTCATTTCTTGCATGCCAGAAATTACAATAAAACGACACCCAAGTAATCTTTACACTTAAGGAAGGAAAGTTTGATCTCATCTGTTTCCTTTTAATTTTATATCAAATTATCACTGGCAGTACACTTGTTTGGTAAAAACTAATTTTGTTACTTCAATTTTTAATACAAAATTTTTCAGATTTTATACAACAGCGTGAAGTTGACATGAAGTATAGTTTTTACTAGTGAGGAGATCTGCTTCAAGATAACTTCCAAACACTTTAGGCATGAAGAAAATAATTTAAAAAGAATTCACCAAACTAAAATTAACATATATGTATTCCATATATTAACTTTGTCCCTGCTGTATGCCTTAGTATGATCCAAATTTTCAACACAGAGACTATTTATATAATTTTCTCGTGCATCCATATCTTCTTAAATTGGACAAAATATGTGTAGAAAAGAAACCCGATCCACTAGAACGTACAATGGGGATAGATTAACTTCAATTACATTACTTGAAATAAAACATCCGTTATATAATGGATGAAATATCCATTATATTAAGCTTCTGGGTGGCAAGCATTAAATCAAATACAGACTTCTACATACTCTGTACCTGTAGTAAAGTGTTGTAACATATTAAACAGAACTTTATTTTAAAATCTCTTTCCAGCACAGGACCTTTCCTGTATGAACTGCCTCACATAAGCTAGTTGGGAGTTATGAAGAACCCTGTCTTTTTTGGTACTGTATCCTGAGCTTTTCCAGTTGCTCCACGCACTGCGTCTGGGCCAGCTTCAGCGTTCGGTTCTCCTCTGTCAGTTCTGCATACTCCTTAGCCAGCTGAGCAGCATCCATGCTTTCTTTTTCCACTTGTTCCAGTCTGGCAATCAGCTCCTTTCTGATGATTTTGAAAAAAACCCCAAATATTAAAAATGGCAGTAGGCAAAAAAATTTGTTGTCATGTGTTAGGTCAAAGATGGGCTGTGGGTTGTTAACTCACTTTTTTTACTTGAACTTGTGTGAAACAAGGACCTAGAAAATTAATTTTTTAGAGTCCTGTTTTTTCCCTTTAAAAGACTAAGCTTCCAAAATCTCGGATAGGTTTGCTGTTCAATGACCAAGCCTGAAAAATGCTGTATTCATGTGTCTGTATTTGGGAATGTTCAGCAGAAGAGAAGGCTTTGGGCAGACCTCAGAGCCCCTTTCAGTACCAAAAGGGGCTCCAACAGAGCTGGAGAGGGACACTTGACACCTCAGGGAGGTGACAAGACAAGGGAATGGCTTTCAACTGAAAGAGAGCAGGAAATGGGATACTGGGAAGAAATTCTTCCCTGTGAGGGTGGTGAGGCCCTGGCACAGGTTGCCCACAAAACCTGGGGCTGCCCCATCCCTGGAAGTGTTCAAGGCCAGGTTGGATGGGGCTTGGAGCAACCTGGGATAGTGGGAGGTGTCTCTGCCCATGGCAGAGGGTTGGAACTGGATGAGTTCTAAGGTCCCTCCCAATCCAAACTATTCTATTGATTGTATGATTCTGTGATCTCTAACTTCAGTAAGAGTTGCGCACACAGTTCACGGTGGAGAATCAAGTTCCTGGAGATGACTTGCCAATGCTTTGCAGAAGAATAACAATTTATTTTTCTCTTGATACCAGACACCACTGAAAGATAGCTTTTTTGTTTGGTTGATTAGATTTATCAGTAAGTTCTGTGAAGTGTGCCTGGTTTCCTTTTCTCTACTACAAACAAATCCAGTAAGTAGTAGGCACTGAATCTGAACTACATATATTGTTTCTATAATGTATTTAGGCTCAGACCTTAGCCCTGTTGCTGAGGAAGAGCGATATAGCTGCAAACCTGTTCCCTCCTGGTCCTCTTTAGTACAGACACAAGAGGATTTAAGCTGTGACTTCTGGATGGAGTCACACAGTGCTCTGTATTCCCAGAGCTGGCCAGGAGCTGGAGTTTCTTGTATAGTATCAACTGAAATTACCTCAGCACAAGTTAAGATAGAAGAGGTCTTAAAACACCCTGAAGGCATGAGTAACTCACAGAGTATCTAATTGCTCTCCCCTTAGTCACCCACCAGGCTGGCCTGGCCTCTGGGTTTCTTTTTCCCTTTAAGTCAAAAATTCACCCATTACAGGAAGTCTCTTCTAAAAGGTTCTTTTGATCATTCTATCTCAGAGATTAGTTAATCTTTTAACTGTTCATAGCCCTGTGACTTTATTTCTCAGTCATGTCAAAACAATGCTTGTAGATCATCAGTGGGAAGCTGTTAATGCCTTCATTGTGGATAGATTTCACTGCAGTCCTTAAAGGAGCCCACTTGTCAGGCTAGACCAGTGCTTTCAGACAGGAAATTCCTACAGATCAGGAATTCTATTCTCACAGGTCAGAGTATTCACTGATAAAAGATAACATTTCTGTGTTTGCTGATCACTTATGTTAATCGTAGCTGAAAAACTACCACTTAGAGCAGCAAAACTGTAAATCTGGCTTTTGAAAAACACTTCTATGTGGCCTTCATTTAGGATCAATTTAACCTTCCTCTGTCTTTACTGCAGCTTTCAGTGATAGCAGAGTTTGCCCATGGTTTAGTTGACTGTTTACAGTCACAGTTACTGCAGTTCAAGGAGTCACAAGTTAGAAGAGACCCTTGGTACAGTCATTTCTACCAGCTGTGCTTCCCATTGATAAAAAAATAAAAGGAAAAAAAAAAAGAGAGAAGAGTTAGCAGCTGTTACAGAATTTTTAAATCAGCCAAAGAGGCAGCATATAAGCATCCTCCTATATGATATCTTTGCTTTATAATACTGAGGTAATGCAGAGCAGCTATGCTGCAGCAAAGCCGCTTCTTTTTCCTTTCACCAGGTAACAGGTGCATTCAATCAGACCTTTGAGAGGAAACATCAAGAGGGTATTTTTGCTCAGTAGAATTCTGTTTACATTTAACACAATATTAACAGGTTCATTTCTCTGTGGCTGGGGCATTCTGGATCAACCCATTTTCAAAGAAGTCAAGACAATCTTGCTACACAGCTCCTATTCATGGGCCAGAGGCCATGGAGAAGTGATTTCACGTGAGAAATACATTCAGGGACAATGAGGTTTTACCACTCCAGATGCTTGTTTTTGGTTGGTTTTGGGGGTTTTTTTTGTTCTGTTTTTGTTTTTTTCCCCCCAGTCTCCCTGGACTTCTTATGGAAGACTTTTATCTCTGGAGACCAAATGAGAACTTCTGCAATATTTCTTTGCAATTGTTCTCTGCTGCAATATTGGATTGAAGGGCTAAATTAAGCTCTTGCAAATTACAGACTGTTAAATCAGAAGTGTCCAAACAAATGAATTCAGAATCATTCTTCCTTACTTTTCTTATACTCATGAGATTTGTGAAAGGGAGATGCAGTGAATACACTGCTAGGTAATCAGCATCTTACAAGCAGGTAAACCTTTTCTGTGGGAACTTTCAGTACTTGAAAAGGAATGGTACTGACTATCCTGAACTTGAGGCAGGAGAGGCACAGACAGACAACGTACGAACTCAGACAGCTCTAGTAACACAGGTCAGTTCTGATCTGGTGACATTCTGTGCAGGAATGGCTCTCATGCTGCTCTCCAGTAATATTCAAGCAGCACAGATAACTTCCCTCCCCCCTCCCTGGGATTTAGCTTTGCTATCAAACAAACTAAAAATGCATTAAAATCAAAATATACTCATGGCACACTCTGGGACCTCCCTCACAGAAAGCAGTTTCCTTTGCACTGAGATAGTGAAATTGCCTACTTCTGAGTCAGCAGAACCTACTTAGTCCCTTGCCATCAGGATCAACACCTGTTTACAGGATAGGGTGATGTTTCAGTCTGACTACTGTGAGCCTACCACAGATCTAAAATTAGAGTACCAGGGAATTGCTAAATGTTATGAATGGTGTAGTTTATGGAGCTCACAAAAGGATGAGGACAGTAACTAACATTTACATCTGATGTAATCCAAGATTTGAACTTAGCTTTCAGAGGTTAAAGAACACCATACTAAGCTCTTGCACCATCTAGACTTTGTTGTGGATGCTTAATAAATAGATGTAGCCCTGTGTAATCTGTGTTTTCTGTTAATGGTTACCCCAAGTTTAAATATTAACAGTATTGATAAGGTATTTTCCAAACTAGTGCTGGGGTACTCGAAGCTTTCAGACAATCTGTAACATGTGCCTGAAGTGTTCTTTTTGGGGGAGGGATTTGGAAGGCAACATTAGTGATTTGCATCATAAACCAATAAACCAAAAGCAGGAGAAAAATATAGCAACATCTTAGGGAAATTATTTATCTTGTTCTGGCCTTAATGACTAAACATGCAGAGAACAGAGTTCCTTAACACTCATATTCACAAGGAATAAATACAAAGAAAAGTGACAGACTAAGCAGATAAATCTGTCTGGAGATAAGTGTATTTAGAGATGGACTGGACACAAGGAAAACAGTTTCCAGAATACAAAGAATCAGATTTGCCTTTCCCCTGTTGTGAACAAGGTATTCAGGATCATGCATCTGTGGCAGTACAGTTTCTTCTCCAACAACTGGTGTGTACTGGTGGCCGTAAGGTCATTTTCTCTTCCCACATTTGGCATGGCTTTCCTATCAGGGGGAATTATGAAACCCTGCAAGGTAACTGCTGTCTTGAGGAGATTGTCCTTGCATGTTCAAAGTCTACTAATTAATTTAAAAACAACACTATTAAAGATATTAAAGTCTGCTTTAATGTAAATGAAAATGTGTCTCAGATGCCAACACATAAAAGGTCACAGAATGACAGAATAGTTTGAGTTGGAAAGGACCTTCCAAAGGCAAGGACACTTCCTCTAGAAGAGGAGATCTCTCTTTGCATTAGAAAAGGTGAAATTTAATTTCTATTATTTGGCAAGTAACATATATTCTGCATACACGTGAGATGATGAAAAGACAGGTCCAGAATGGGAAAATTATTGAGCTAAAATGTTGCCTTTAAGGTTTACACCAATCTTTTTCTGAAGTACCTGGAAGTCTGAAAACTACTTGTCTTCACAGTGTTGGGAAAGACACTCAAGAAACAGAGTACCTGGAGAAATCCCCAGGACTATAAAGCATAGAAACAATCCTATGGTCATGAGAGCAAGATAAAACATATGAAGGGCTCCCACAAAATTAAGCAGACATCTCCACCACATGTCATTTGCCAAGAAGGCCACTGGGATCCTGGATTTTATCATCAACAGCGTGTCCAGCAGGACCAGGGCAGTGACTGTTCCCCTGTGCTGGGCACTGCTGAGGCTACATCTCGAGTCCTGAGTCCAGTTCTGGGCCTCTCACCACCAGAGAGGCTTTGAGGGGCTGGAGTGTGTCTAGAGAAGGGAACAGAGCTGGGGAAGGGTCTGGAGCACCAGAAGCAGCTGAAGGAGCTGGGGGGCCTCAGCCTGGAGAAAAGGAGGCTCAGGGGGACCTTTTCACTCTCCACAACTCCCTGGCNCAGTTCTGGGCCTCTCACCACCAGAGAGGCTTTGAGGGGCTGGAGTGTGTCTAGAGAAGGGAACAGAGCTGGGGAAGGGTCTGGAGCACCAGAAGCAGCTGAAGGAGCTGGGGGGCCTCAGCCTGGAGAAAAGGAGGCTCAGGGGGACCTTTTCACTCTCCACAACTCCCTGGCAGGAGGATGCAGCCAGGTGGTGGTTGGGCTCTGCGCCCCGGGGAACAAGGGACAAGGTGAGAGGAAATGGCCTAAAGTTGTGCCAGGGGAGGTTCAGATTAGATATCAGGAAAAACTTTTAATTGAAAGGTTTGCCAAGCACTGGAATGGGCTGCCCAGGGAAGTGGTTGAGTCACCATCCCTGGAGTAGTTAAAAAAAACATGTGGAAGTGGCACTCAAGGACATAGTTTAATGGTGAACAGGGAGGTGGTGCTGGGTTGGTGGTTTGACTTGATAATCCTAAAGGTCTTTTCCAATCTTAACAATTTTATGATTCTGTGTCTACTCTAATGTGTAAAAAAAGGAAAAGAAATCATATCCATGGCCAAGAAAACGAGTGATCCTAAACCAGGTGGTGATCAAATGATATTTTCTGTAGAGTTATATTAGAATTGTCTGGGGGAGGAAAAAGAGATAACCATCCAGTGCTAAGAATATAAGATACAGCTAGCAACCATGGCAACTCTAATATTTAACTACATAATCCAGGGTCATTATCTAGTAATAGCAATATAACAAGTGCTCAAAATAACCAGCCATCTCATCCCTTTCACCCAAAGTTAGATACCCAAAACCATCTGTTATGGAAATACGTGTGTGTTTCTGGAACATAAATTAAATTACATTCTGTGCCCTAAATGTGGTGTGTTCTCGCTTCCACACCCTTTTCTTTATTTTCAATCATGTCTCCCATTCCAGAATGGTTTTTTCCCTTGTACTACATATTGCTGGCATAAATGTGAAAAGCGTGAGTGAAGACAGCAAAGAAAGCTATGATTAAATTAGCAAAAAAATCTACCCAATGTTCTTTCAAATTCTTGCTTCCTTTTTTGTTCTTGAGTAACTTCTTTTCCCATCCTTATTTGCTTTGTCCTTTGATTTTCCCTTTTTTGAAACTGCAACCTCTTTTTCTCTCTCACATTTCCCATTTTCCTGTGAAAAACTTGTCATCTTCTCTCCCACTGCCAGCCTAGTACATTCTCTTGCCATCTATATTGCACAAAAGAGAAAAAATAAGTAAGCCTTGTTCTCACCTTGATGAAAAGCAACCCTTGTTACTTTGCTTCACTGACTTTTTACTTTGGCCATACTCGATGCTCACATTACACATCAAGCTAAGCAGAAGTAAAAGCCTTTGAAAAGTTGTAAAAGATTCAGTGTTTTTCACTATTGTTAAAAAAATGTTTTACAACCCTCTATTTCTTGTAAAATAATATAAAAATATACCTGCATATATTATTTCATGTATGAAAGGTTACACCGACCTTTGGAGGTTGGAACAACAGTTGTTTAAAGTAGAATTAAATCTATTCCTTTTTTTTTTGCTAAAAAGCTCTAATAACTGTACAGATATTTGTCAGGTTAACATTATTTCTTTCTCCAAGCCAACAAATAAAAAATATTTGCTCAATCAATTTTCTGCTTTTTTCCTGTCAGTCACAGCCGTCAGCATTCTGTGTCTAGTATCAGCAGGCACCACAGGTACAGAAACTGCCAGGTGAGACTTGTCATTGGAATGACACAGGTGAATTGATCTGTGGAGAGAAGTTGGAAGCACCGGCAAGGGTACCATCCAGCAGCATTTGAGATTGCCTTTGGTAAAAATGTCCACTGAAAAACACTATAAAAGCTGTTGGTTCCCATTACAAGGGATGCAACTTGATCATTGTCTATTTTATCAAAATAATATTTAAGAGAAACAGACAATAGATAGCAGGTGTTGTAGACAATTGGGAATCTTTGTTTCCATACATTCAAATTCAAATGTAGAAGAAGACACCCACAGCAGGGGCAAATTTTAGAAAACTGCAAACTCCATGTTTTCAATTTGATTGTAATTGGTTTTGAGGCTAAAAGCTTATACATCTCATCAGGCTTTTTAGACAAGTCAAAGCATTCTTCCCTTTTAAAAACAGAATACTCAATACTTCCAGTGATGGGGCTGCAAGGGCTGTCTGGGCAACCATTTCCAGCGCCCCAACATCCTCACAGGGAAGAATTTCTTCTTAATATCCAATCCAAACCTACTCTCTACCAGTTTAAAACCATTCTGCCTTGTCGTATCTCTACATGCCCTTGTAAATAGTCTCTCTCCATTTTTCTTGCAGGCTCCTTTCAGGTAGCGAAAGGCCACAATTATAAAGTGCATATATAAGTATATACACATGTATCTATAGATACATATATATATACATATATGTACACGCACAATGCAAAACATGCATGCCACCCCAACCATTATAATCCACTCTTCATTCAGTATATGCTAGTCCTTAAACTACTTTTAACTCTCTTACTGTAAGTGCTGAGAATGTTTTTAGACATAAATCAGTGAACATGAGAGCAAAACTCTCTTTTACTTCTTGCTTACTCCTTTGCCTCCACACTTATACTCCCTTTCTATCTAGTTTTAGATAAAAATCAAGGGTGTCATGTTCAGGTTTGTTTGCTTACATGTGTGTAAAATTACATGTGTCATAATAACTTTCTAATCCACCTTTCAATTTCAACCAAACTTCATGTGGTAAACAGGTCCCAGTTAGTTTTTGGAGAGTTTAATATAAACAGACTGCTGCAGAAAGGAAAGATACACAATGAGGGAAGGCAGTCTCATGAGACCTGCTCCAAAATACTACAAAATGGATAACCCACCTGGAGGAAAGAGTTATAAACAATCCACATCTGGAGAAAAAAATACCTTCAGTTGGCACTTGCAGCTTGTTAAACCTCAGTATCAGGCAACCACAGTGCACCAGCTTGTAGGAAATTAAACATCTTTGATCCCAGTGCTGTACGATCACTTTTTCAGATTAAGACACATGGGAGGTGTGAAAGGTGCTGCCCTGATATTTGTCATGTTTAGGCATTTCACAGCTATACAGCATGTGAACACAAGCCAGCAAATATGTAATTAGAAAGTACATACAGGTCTCCATAATATAATTCCATTTGTTGCCTTATACAGCCACTCATAACATATGTTTACTGTGGCATGGAATTCCCAGAATAGGTTCAGCAAAGACACCAGTGGTGGAAGCTTCCTGACATTGTTCCACTGTTGACATCCACTGGTGGAATGAAGGAAAATGCCAGCCTGAAGCCCTTTAATTCATCCAAGATAAGACCCACTGAGAGGCTGACCTCTGGGCTCAGAAGTTGATTAGGATAGTTGTGAGTTCAGGTAAACAATTTTGTGCATGTACCTGCCATTCTCAAGAAGCAAACCATTTCTAATTTAGCTAGTACCATAGACTTATAGATAAAAAAATTGCATTCAAGTAGCAATTTTTTTTTTAATTCTAGAAAGTGCAAAAATATATATGAATGTCTCATTTTCATGGGCTCCAAGCATTCTTCATAAATAGGCATAAGTGATTCAGGGTTGTGCCAATAATAATAATAATGGATTTATATTTATAGTCTCTAAAACCCAAATGATTGAAGGCTACCTTTGGTGTTTATACAACTAAAGCCAAGCACTTAAACAATCATTTAATATTTTATATTGCGCTTGGATTTTCAGAGTAGACAAAGACACATGGTTTCCACTGAATTGATTGCTAAACACATATGTAAGCAGCTTATATCAGACAACCAAATTTGAAAAATCGTTGCAAATTTTTAAAAGTTACTTACCTTCTAATCTATTTAAAAATACCAATTACTTTTGATTGGCCAAGTTCAATTAATGGTGAATCAAATGCAAATGCTGCAAATATGAATCAAATGCAAAATGCATTTTCCCATGACATTGGAAATAATCTTTTTTATCTTTTGTTCCAGTCTGTCATCATTCAAGTGCCACACAGATCCTTCAGTGAAAGGGGATTTGCAGTGGGAAATTTCAACTAGCTTTGACACTTCAGGCAAAAAGTAACTACATTGTGCCTATAGCCACCATCTGGATAAAGACATCTCACTTTCTTACCCTGCATAGTTTGGATTCAGGGAGTTCTTTGGCTGTCTTGTAAGACTACAGGATTTCAACAGTTTCCCTCCCATCATCTTGCTTCTGCAGCTGAGGATTCCCATGGATGCAAACTTGGCTGAACTGCAAGGTCAGCTGGGCAGAGATTTCACTACTCACCTTCTTTCCTCTCTCTGAATTTCTTTTTCAGGTTTCTTGTGGAAAGGAACCGACAGCCACAGAGTGCACTTTGCCATTTAATGACAGGGCTATGAGTACAGGCCATAGACAAGAAAAAAAGTCTCCAGCTTATTCACTTTGGGTATGAACACCTGAAATGCCAATGTATATTGAACCAGTGTACACAAAAACAAAGCACCTCACAGAAAAATGTTTACTAATATTGTCAAGTATTCTAAGCCTAAATGAGGATCCATTTTGTTTTTCATTAAAGCGTGCAATGTTTATTGAAAAAACTAAAATTGAAAAGGAACCTGCACCAGCTGAACTGGATTGTTACGTGACCTGGAGGCTGCCAGTGAAGGTTTTAAGGGACACCCACAAAGCTGATGGCTCAAAACTATGACAGCCCTTAGTGGCCTCAGTTGATCCTATAGAGCAATGGCCAACTTGTGCTCTACTGTGACCACCAGGCAGAGGCATGAAATCATAGGATCATAGAATGGCTTACATTAGAAGGGACCCCAAGGATAATCCAGTTCCAATCCCATGCCACAGGCAGGGGACAGGTTTCACTAGGCAACGTTGCTCCAAGCCCTGTCCAACCAGGCCTTGAACATTTCCAGGGATGGCACAGCCATAGCTTTTCTGGGCAACCTGTGCCAGGGCCTCACAACCCTCACAGGGAAGAATTTCTTCCTAATATCCAATCTATCCCTGCCCTCTGTCAGTTTGAAGCCATTCCCCTTGTCCTGTCACTCCAAGCCCTTATAAACAGTCTCTCTCCATCTTTCTTGTAGGCGTTCTCCAGATACTGGAAGGCCACAAATATAATATATGTATAAATAAGTATATACATGTATAAGTATATATGTATAGAAGGTCACAAAATACAATGTTAAACCTTCATGTTTCAAACAGGGTTTTACAAAGAGAATATATGACAGTAAATCTTTTGGGAAAGTTACTCACTTTCTTTCTTCCAGCAGAGCAATTTCTTTCTTGACCTCATGGTACTCTTCTGCTATTTTGCAGTGCTGTTTATACACCTGCATAGATTCCTTAGAGTCATGACAAGGAGGCAGAGGCTTTAAGAAAAAAAAGAAGAAGAAAAAACCCCACTGTTTTTTGAATGAAATATTACTTAAAACCCCACATATTTTGAAAGATACAATATTTATCTAAATTCCTGTCAGAATACCTAAAGATTTTTTTCCTTTAACTGCAGTATATGGCTAACTATTCCTAGTGATGGCCTTTCATGGAAGGAAAAAACCCAAAACAGTTCCCTGCATAAGAATATGTCTAAAACTTCAAACATATATGTAAAACTCCAAACACTGTGAGAATTTTCAGAACTCTCCTTGTCAGCTTTGCAAAATATCCCTGAAGATTTTTCAAAAAAGGATTTCTCCCTTACCTCCCTATTTCTCAGCTAGAGTGATATGTAAATGCTAAAGCTGATGCATTGGGCAGACCTATCACATACATCTTTACACTGCCAGGAACTGACATCATTGCAGCAAGATCAACTTTTTTTCAATGCACACTGAATGTAATATTTATAGCAAATCAAAACAAGCTGTCCTAGGACTCCTTATGTCAATTTCATCAAAATTCTTGAAAATACATTTTGGTTAAATGTAGGTGCTTTTTGCTCCTTAAAAAATAACACCTCTTAATTCAGGCTTCAGGCTTGACTGTCACATTTTGGTTATAACACTTTCAGGAAGTATTTTTAAGTTACTAGCCATGAATCTATTGACTGTTAATGAACTCCAAATAGCATGCTTGAGCCACCTGTTTGAAGTAAAAGGAAACACTCAAAATAGTTCCTTTACTGCCCAGTTGAATAACATCCAACTGCATTTCACAGTATTAGTAGATTATTTTGCATTTCTTGCTGTCCTACCTTGACTCTTCTGTGCAGTATAATATTCCCTTAACGACATTATTAGGAAAAGAAAAGCACAAGTATTCAGACTTTTCCTATTTATGATCCTGTAATCCTTTGTTTTATCTAAACTGGAAATTTAAATTTTACTAAACATATTCAGAGACAAAGATAAAAAACATTTTTGTTCAGGAGACAGGGTAAGTTGGCTTCAGACATAACCCAAAGCACAGATGTAAGTAATGTATGGAGCTTGCAAGTACTTGTAGTTGGTATGTGATTCCTCACTGAAATTTTAACACAGCACTCATATTCCATGTTCTAAATGTAAAACTGCTGCAGCAGAATTGTTTCACAGCACATTGTTTTGTTCTCCCTGATCTTGGAGATTTTGGCAACCCAGGGAAAGGGCAGCCCAATACTTGATGAATCTAATCCCTAGAAAAGGGCTTTTAATTACATTTCAATGTGGATGAGCAAGAGCACCATTCATATAGCCACCCAAATAAAAAGCATAAATTTAGCAAGACTGAATATGGAAGTCTCAGTGCTCTAATCCAAGAATGCACGGATGAGCCAAAGCAGCATCTCTGCTATCTACCAGAGATCAGCCACCAACAAGTGCATCACAATAAAACAATTTAGAACAGCACCAAGGGGAAAGTCCCCAAACAGTGATACTTCAAAAGAAAAACACAACAAAACAAAGCAAAAATCACCTTGGATTTGCTTCCAATTTGGTTTCCACTAATCTAGCTGGTTTAAACCAGTTTAAAAATTAAAAGAGTGTTCAGTTTCTATATTCCAGCTTCCCACTCAAAAGATATATATAGAGAGAGAGCTAAAAATTATCTAGTCATGCTGAAACTTAGTATCTAAGTCTCACTTAGAACCAGTTGCTGACTTTTAAACCCCTTCCTATTATTGTTTCCTCTTCAGTGACATTTTTTCTTACACTCATGTTTTAGCACTTAAATTAACCTCCAAACAAATTATACAATCAGTTTACTAATTTCTGGTCATAAAATTCTTTTCAATTTGTCTGATGGTAGTAAGGTCTATATCAAGAATCTTTTAAATTATTAGTGTATTTTTTTTTTAAAACAAATGTGATTAGGTTTTCAAATGACTAGATAGAATATCATTGGATCATATCAAAGAGTGATTTGGGTTGGAAAGGACCTTCAAGAGCATCAAGTTCTGGCCCCTTTGCCATGGGCAGGGACACCTTCCACTAGACCAGGTTGCTTCAAGCCCCGTCCAACCTGGCCTTGAACACTTCCAGGGATGGGGCAGCCAGAACAGGAGAATTTGGTTTGCTCCTCTGTAATTTGGAAACTTCTAAGAAAGGCTCCAGAGACAGTATCTACAGCATGCATGAGTCATTTCTGGTCAGTAGGATAATAACACGGGAGAAGGAGAGATACAAATCTCCGTTCCACCTGGAAGGACTTTTTAAACTGTCTGTGGCCAGGCAATGGGAAGTACTGCATATACTGCAGTACAGGATGCCCAATGGCATTCCATGAAGTCTGTATAACATTTTTATGTTAACAGATTGCTAGTTTACCAAGGTGACTAATTTCAGAAGGCCTTAATAAAGTTCAATTTGCAGTATGTTTTTTTTCACTCAGAAATAAAGAGCCATACTTTAACTTCCTCTTAGGACAGCCTGAGCTTGCTACTTCATGAAGTACCTTGCCTGTCCATAAATTAATATAAATAAAAGCATACCTGCTAGACAAGCAAAAAACATCCCAGCCAAAGTAAGTTACATTTAATGGCAACAGTTGCTACTTTTAATCCTGTTTATTTCAGGCTTCAGTGTCATCCACCCTCATTTTCCTGTGCTGGCAAAATGTGCACATGCAGCATCTCTGATCTTGTTCACAAAGCTAGTACAAAAGCTACAGCTATAAGTTATACTGGTGGTCTGTCCTATTGTGCCTGATTTTCAACAAGGTCTGATTTTTCCTTGTATTTTGTTAAGTAACTCATTGTAACATTGACAAATGTTCTACAGAATTCAGCAAGTAGACATTACGAGATCCTTTTATAGACCATCCTGTAACTGCACATATATATGTAGATCTTTACAAGACATATGCACTGTTTATTTAGACTTCTGTTCAGAATCCAGATATGAAAGATGTTGGAAGATGACATGCAAAAGCAGTTCATGAAGAAACAGAAAATCACAGAATGTCTGGGTTGGAAGGGACCTGCTTTTCTTTTAGGAGAGGTGCTCCATTCCTTCAATTATCTGGGTGGCCTCCTCTCTGCCTGCTTTTTAAGGCAGGTTGAAGGCGGTCTTCTAAATAAAATCTTTGCTGGGGTGACACAGAATGAAAGTTTTCATGTTTGGTTTTTTTTTTCCCTTCACTCACATGACAAGTTCTTTTGCCTTGCCATATGAAAATCAGGATTCCGTATCCACAAAAGCTGTATATTTGACAGTGCCACTCAACTGTTCAAAAACTTTAAAACGGTTGATTTTTTAATTCACCATCATTTATTTGCACTTATGTGTTTGTTTAACTGTGAAAAAAAAATTAAAACTTTCTCCTGAAAAAGTTGAAATTTCAAGAAAAGATTGTATCAGGCAGTTTTTCCAGCTCACGTGAACTTGTCTAGAAGTCTTCAGCACTGATCTAATTAAAGAGTGGTGTCTTCTTTTTTGTAAATTTGGTAACTTTCAGCTGAATTCTTCTGGAAAAGTGGAAAATCCAAAGCCAATATTTTGAATGTGGCCTATGGTCATTATATGGCCTTGTGCACTTTCTATGAAGGAAAAAACCACATTGTGCCAAGCAAAAACAGCACATTGCAGCTACTTTTTGTTGTGCAACTGGAACTCTTCCACCAGTTTCAGATACCCATCTTAGGATACATCTAGTCCAGTCTAGTTTTACTGTGAAAGTAAACAGTTCTCTTTCCCCCAAACAATTCAGGTCAACTGGATGAGAGCAATTGTGGGTTTTGCTCTCTTTCCTGGGAGATTTTCCAATCTTTTCTAACCTTAGTATGATGCTCTGACTTGGTGTACATGCATACATGTTAACACACATGCATAAAATGGTCTTACATAACCTAAGACCAAAGTTATTACAGCAGCATTACAGGAGACTTATCAAGTTCATAGGCAATCAAATCTAATTATAGAGCAACACAGTGCTCTAGGAATTCTCATGGAAATCAATACATCATAAAAAAAATTGCAGCATCCTCTTTAAAAACACAGTATGCTTTTAAACATTCTACAATAAATTTATGTGTCTAACAAAAATCCTGGCATTCAGTAGAAGCAATTAAAGTTCCAGAGTAAACAAGGCTTCTGCTAAATGCTTGTATCACACACAACACACTGCCCCTTTCATAACATTTTCAGTACTTATTTTATATGAGCATTTTCCACTACAGAAAGAAAAACTATCCTTTGACTTAAAAAACTGATGTTATAAATAGTTGGAGCTTTTTCTCTGTTGCAGCAACTTTATAATCATCTAACTACACAGATTTGTAATACAAAATATGACATAAATGTCTCTCAGGCTCACAATTTTATGGGAAGAGATCACAGAACCATTGAATTGTTTTGTGTTGGAAAGGACTTTAAAGATCACCTCGTTCCAACCCCCTGCCAGGGACACCTTCCACTAGACCAGGTTGCTCAGAGCCCTATCCAACCTCGTTTTCAAAGATAAAGAATTATAGAACACTGTGTATCTATATGTGACTTGTGTTCTTGCCTCTTCAGGATCAAGCTCTCAGCTGGAATAAAGATTTTGATGAGAACAGAGAGATGAACTGAGCAAGTCACCGAAGTGTTGGAACGGGACAGGCAACGCACAGGGAGCAGCAATGATACCCTTAACACAGATACCCTCCCCTCCATTCAGTGACCTGAGCAACAAAGACTTCCATGCTGATGTAGGTTTCTAAACACAGCAGATAACCTGTAGTAAAGTGTTTGCCAGAGGGGTCACTGTGCAGCTCATCACGGAAGTGCCTTCCAAGGACCTGTCCAGCTTTCACACAAAGCAAAGGTTAAAGTTTCCCAGTGACAGAGTGACAGGTGTAACCAGCCTACCCTTGCTGCACTCCCCACCATGTGGCACACACACAGGAGGGGGGGAAAACACCAAAACTCAAATAAGTAGGGATTGATCGTCAGTGGGAAGAGAATAATTTCCAATACTGCAAACAAAAGGAATTGAAAGCAAGAGGTTTATTAATATGGGTTTTGTTTCACTGATAACTTAGCAGGAAGCTATTTTAGTTATGTGTGTGGGGGGGTGGGGGTGGTTTTTTTGCAATAATAAAGCTGCAAATATAGCTTAAACTGATCTGTTCTCATATGTAGGGCTTTCATGTCTGGTTGACCACATATAAATTTTGACTTAGAGTAGCTGAGTTATTTTCTTACAAATTGCTTCTTGGAATGTGTAGAAAAATGTAACATTCAAAAAAGTAATTTGAAAATAAAACATGTTAGTCTGAAGCTAGCTAGTACATCAGAACACACAGACTGATCATTTTTTTTTCTTCAGAAAGCAGCTGCAACTAGAACTGTTCTTTAGTAAGAGTCCTTATAGAGAATTAGCTTTTTTGCTAAGTCTCCTAGAAAGACCCTCTGTCCAGGCAATCCCACCTCCACCTCTGCAGAGCTGGGTGCTTGGACAGCAGGGTTTGTTACCCTGCCAAAGGGAGGCTGCACTGAACTTTGCCCTGCCATCTGATACTGCTGCCCAGGGAATAGGTATGCAAGGATTGTGGGAGGAAAAGTGGGACCACTAGGTAATTCTGCTCAAATAGCCAAGTTGTCTGCCAAGGCCTAACATAGGAGGACAAGAGCTTGAAGCCTAAAACAGAGGTGCAAATTGCTTGGTACTCAGGCTGTGGTCTGCAGCCTGCATGCATAGAATTCTAAGGCTCTGATTTTCCAAGCAACTCGCTGAACTTACATAGCTTTTGAGCTGCTTTCAAAATCCAGCTTAAAGATCAGCTAATTTAGGCTTTTTGTTTGTTTGTTTTTAAAACAGGTTTCAAAATTTTCCTTTGAATGCTTGAAGTCTGTAAAGTTATTACTTTTTTTTAAGGTGCCTATTACTACATAGCCACATAACCTGCATTTATAGTTTGCTTCTTTAAATAAAATTCAATTGTTTTTGACTGTATTTATGGCACACTGATGAAAATCTTATGGCACACTGATGATGTCTCTAAGATATGATATTTTTATTATGAACATATCTACCAGCATTCTTACAAATTCAAGCATTTCAGGCTGCTATTGCCACAGTTGATTAAAAGGTTCATTTACATGACTCTTCATGTGTGTGCTCTATATTAACGCACTTCAGGACAGAAAAAAGCATGGATGAAATGTCAGGGACACCATCATTCACTACTTCTGCAGGTCCTGGTGAAGCCCATTTTACTTGTTTCTGTAATACAGTAGCTGCCTGTTTCAAAGCTGGCATGAATTGCAAGCATGTCATAGAGTTCTGATAAACCCTAAGCAGTTTGAATTGTCGCAATTGAAAAAAACACAGTTAATAAGAAATGTAACAAGGTAAATAATAACTTTGTAACACTTATAGCTTGTTTGAAATTTTAAAGCAGATTAAAAATATTGTAATTACATTAAATAGTTACCACATGAAGCTGTGATTCGGATTGACAAAAGCGAGGAAATTCAAGTTTTTATTGCTAAATTTGAATGCAGTGTTACCTCTGCATCAGCTCAGAACCCTATATTGACTTCACTGCCCTTGGATGAACATAAAGGCATTGACATATAAATATGCACATAAGCTTGAAAACTAAAGGATGAAGTGCTACCACAAATTTTATACTTCTAAGTGGTTGAGTCAGACAGGTAGTTCTTATAAATTATCCTTTCAGCTACCCTGATATTACCAAGACAGTTTATGAAGGATAATAAAAAGAAAATTACATGAATCAAAGCCTTTGATTGTTTCTTTGAATTTGTTATCATATTGAGATCATGAGAGTAAAGGAAAGTTTTCTTGAAACAAATGTCAAGTACTTAACAGACCAACTGAGTACACTTAGTGTGATTGTGCTAGCATGTACTTAAAAACTTTTACTGAAAGGCTATTATCTATCCAGAACACTTGAATGCTTCCAGAGGAGCATTTTCAGCCTATCATGAAATTCCATATTTAGAATATATATAGGTTCCAGAAATTTAAAAGTCATAAAAGTCCTAATAAAAAAATCATCGCTTGTCCTGCAGAGTACTTATATGTAATGCTAGTAATTATGTTTTTATGTATTAATAGCAGCAATAATAATCATTCTTTGCTCTTTTAGAGCAATCCTCACCCACTGGTCTTAATGCTCTTTAGCATAAAAGGTAAAAATTACTAACTTAATTTCAGAGATGAACAGGGATGAAACAACTCCAGGATTAGGCAATGTGTCACCAAGAGAGTTGGAAACAAAATGCAGTTTCTTTACTTTCAATTCAGTGCTTCAGCCATAAAACATGATTGCTTTTCTCAAATTGAATTCTTCTAAGGGAAAAAAATACTAATCATGTTTGCTGCACTGGAAAGTTAGTGGAATAAAGAGGTTAGCATACTATCCAGTTGCTTTTGTCCCAGATCTTAAGCTGTTATTAATTCCTACTTATGCCTAAAGAACCTGCCCATATCCTCAGGATGAGAGGGATAGAGCAAGAAGAGTCTCTGTCATCCTCCATTCCTTTCTCAGTCATCCTTTTGATGAGAGCAGCAGGACAGAAGCGTCAGCCCTTGAAGTCAGCAGCCATCCCGTGTTGTCTCACGAGTTGATGGGTACAGACTCGTTATTGGACAACGAAGGGTCTACTAATGCCTTCTCAATTTACAGTCAGGAAACAACTGCCTTCATAGTGAAATATCAGAGGAAGTCTAAATGCTCCTGGGAAAACAGATGATCTGAAGTAGTCTACAAAAGCCAGCAAACACTCCAGAACCACCACAGAGGAAAGGGACATAATCCCTGGATGCAGAACTGGCTTTGTGCCCGGTGAACCATGGAGCTGCCATCAACTGCTCACTGTCCAGTATACTGGGGGCCCATCATCCTATGCTGACAAATCAGACTGGTCACCAAAGGATTCTCTTGGAATGCTTCTGAGAAAACTGATGATATCAGTCACAGCACAGCCTGCAGGCATTAGAATGTATAATGCCCATCTCATTCCTTCCCCCATCAATTGAACAAGAACTCCCTTCATTGGAGTGCAGCAGCACTGCAGGAATTGGATAGAAAATCTTAAAAGCAGGAAAGATTGTTAAAATAGTAATTTCCCTGCGGTTGGACTAAAATTTTTCTGTAGATCTTGAAAAGACAATGTTTTCTTCTATGGATATATACAGTCATTAAATGTTAATAGGCTAGAAAAGCACCACTTAAAACTTCCACTATAGTGTAACAACCAGAGGCTTTTTGAAACAACAAATACAGTGAATGTGAAGTAGAACTGTCATAAGAGAAGAAAAGTTTACCTGCAGCTGCTGATCTAGTTCTGGAAATGCCAAAGAGAAGTTTTCAGGGGAAGCATCATCTAAAAGGTAAACACGATGTTAAAAGTCATTGTCTACCAAAGAAGGCATTTCAAGTAATCTGTTTTATGAAGTTCTATATTGCATATATGGACAGTAATATTGGGATCCTGAAAACACCTCCACATCTTACCGTTCACACTTGAGATGCCTCAGTAGAATCCTTGAAAATACTAGGGGGTTGGTAATAAGAAAAGTTTACATTATGGAAATACAGAAAGTCTATTTCGCATTGCAGTGATTAAGAAACAAAGCAGTTAGTCCAGTAGAACATATGATAATTTAATAAAACAAATAAATCTAAACTGTTTTTCTTCCTGAGCTCTCTCCATTACACTGCTAAGTAAAGGACTGTCTTAAAGAACTTTAACCTGTTAATTACAATCCTTATGGGCTAGAGTTAGTTCAGTCATGACAACAAACCAAGCTGTGTTTTTATTTATTTGTTTGGGATTTTTTTTTGTTTATTTTTACTACAGGCTTCCAGCAAAGGTGGGACAGATTGTGCCAGTTATGTCAGGGTTGTGATGTGGACACCGGCCCAGTAGTAGCTGGACTGAGATCAGAAATATGAATCCCACTTGGTAGCGCCAGTGCAATATTTCTTTCTCAGTGACTTTCACACTCTCAGTTTTGCATTGGACTATGATGACTGTTTATTCATCTTACTATAGGTTATGGGAGGTGAGGAGACTGTTACTATTAGCTTACAGTCAGTTATTTGTAATGTGTCAAAATTGAATATGGATTGTTCTTCCAGGAGAAAATCGCTAACACAATTCAGATCCTGCAACCTGCTCTGTAATTGTAGACTTGAACACAGCAACAAAACCCTAACAAGATCAAGAGGACCTCATATCAAAGCAGGATTCTAAAAGAGTATAAACAAGGATCTAAATTATTTGTCAAATATTTGATATCTCTTTTTCCTGGCCTCTGTGGTTATACAGCAAAGGAGGTTGGGGAGAAAAAGTAAAATAAGTCACCTTATTCTATGAAAAATAAACATACTGGCTAACACATGGTCAGAGCCTTACTCAATAATATAGCTAGAACTGGGAAGCCTCTGGGAATAGATGCTCAGAGAAGAAAAAAAAATATAGTGATACAAAAGTAAAAGCTCTTGAATTTCCTCAGGAAATGAAGTATCTGTATTTTCATGGAGTAGTTGTCTTGCTAGCATTATCAAAAAGTCATACCCATGTCATGTGAGTGTCCCCCTTCTTTCTTCACACCATATGTCAATCATGCCCATTCTGGAAAATACTTGAATTGCTTTAATTGTATAGAATTGTATCATGCTAATACGCAAGTGTTTATCTTTAATTTGCTATTGCTTTCTTGCACAATATATAAATAGACTAATATTCTAAAAGAAGAAAGATGAATCATATGGCAAGGCTAAAAGGAAGGACAGAATAAGACTCAGTCTGACTAGGGCTACAGCTGCTCTACAAGTATTTGGCTGAATAGCTGTTAAATATTCTGACAGAGATACTGGACCAGAGTAATGGATGGCAGTTAAACTGCTATTTGTTTTGGCAATTCCAGCAGTAAAATCTTTGGTACAGTAGCTTTATCGAAGCATCTTGAACACCTTTAAAATTCAGAAAAATGCAGCAAAAGCAACACTCCAAATGATTAAAACAAAAATTGAAGAAACATCAGAGAGTAATTACATTTTCACAGCATCAGCTATTAATAAGAAAATAAAATTAATGCCATGTCAGAATACTGGAAAATAAATTGGATCATACTCCGAAAAGAACCAGTTAAAAATTTTGGAAGTACTTTATAAAGGATGGAATAGGGAGAGAAATTAATGTAGAGGAAGTCCTTTCAATAAACAGATGTTCCCTGCTTATTTTTTGAACTCAAGTGACTGAGTCAATGGTACTAAAAATAGAATGTACTGGTATCCTAACCATTATGACATACCATAGTACATTTTATAATGGGCTTGCCCTAGCATCTATTGAACAGCTGCTAGGGTTTTTTTTAGTTATACTAGTTTAAGACTTGTTTAAATCATCATCTGATGTGCAGAACATCATCGAGAAATGCTACAGACTTCAGTGTTTTGAAATTATCCTGATTCCTAATTCTCTTAGGCTCTTCTGAGAATTTCAGCTGAAGTATTTAGTTTACAAAAAATTAACAGAAATCCTCACAGCTAACTGCAATCTTGTTTTTCACAAAAATAACAACAAAAGGCTTTCCCCACAGCTTTCAGTGAAATAAATTATTGCCCCAGATCAGTCTTTATTTCACTGTTGTCAAAGTAACAACCACAACAATAAAAATAAAAATCACTTGGTAATAATGAAAACTTAAATTTCACACAAGGGGAAACGAAAGCAGTCATTCAGCTCCTAAAATTTTTTGAGGATGTCTTCAGGATGTCAAGAGGAAAGACATAAACGCTTGCATTTTTTTGTGAAGAATTGCTTACTGCCCTTACCAGCAGAATACCAGTCAAAATCACAATGACTTCTGGCCTTAAAAATCTATTGACTCTGAAAATCAGATACAAAAAATGTCTGAAAGGCCAATGAAATAATTCTGAAGATCAAAACATTCTCAAAACTATCTCCTGATCAGTGTTTGTTATTTTCTACTCAACCTCTCCTTAACTAGAAAACGAAACTCTGAAATACCTCTTTTCCCCCTTTTCTCAATTAACTATAAATTTTTAATGAATATCTAGATTATTATAAGGAAAAACTGATATAATTAAAGACCCCTTTTATAACAGAATTAGTGTCTTTTCTGTACCACAAATCCCTGAAAATATCTAGGCTGATTCTTCACCAGCTACAAACAGCATCTCACCCCTATAGTCACTATAAAGAAACACAGAAGGAAAAATTATTTATAATTCAAGCTGGATGTTGAAAGCTTATTTAGTTTAAAATAAAAATATATTTCAAAATCAGAGACAGCAACTCACTGCACTTGAAAATGAGTCAAGATTTTGGTCAAAAGGAAATAAGAAAGGAGGAAAAACATCCATGTGCATATTATGGCCATACCAGCAAACTCAACAGCACCATTTTGTGACATGAAAGAATCAGATTAGGGATTTCATTACAGCAACCTAAGTTAATGTATCTGTAACATGATTTCTAAATGAGTAGCATTTCCCGATTTCCCATAGATCCCAAATCTAATTTTGAAGTTCTGTATTTTAAAATGCCCTAAAGATCTGTAGCCTGATTAAAACCCATGTGTTTTTAACCAAAGACTTGCGTCATGTGCCTGACGTAGTGTGATTTTCATGTTTGTTTCACCAGGTTCACATGCTCACTTGGCTTGCTGCTGAAAACTGTCATTTGTAACAAAGAACATCTGAACTCTATTAACACTGATTGTCTTTGTACAAAAAGCTCACTACTAGCCCTGAGGCAGCTGATATATGCTAAAGTAGCACATTTGAGAATGAAGCTTGATATCTGGAAAGCTTCACTTATTTAATCATGTTCTGGCCTCCTGGAGATTCCAATATGCCAGACCTCCATCATGTAGTCAAATGAAAGAAATCCTTCACATGTTGTTGTCTGACTGACACATTGTCTGGCACAATGAAGTGTGATACCCAAATCTTTTCCTATATGGCTGTTGGGTGTTGGGTTTTTTCCTGTTCTTCCCTGTTAGGTATGGAAATTTTCCCCATTGAGTTGCTAAGAAACCACTGATGGCTGGGCGCTTGAGACGGCAGGGAGGGAGAACTCCTTTGGTTCTGGGGAGTTTTCTCTCGGGAGACGAGGGGAGGTAGAAGAGACGGGAGTTGGGGGCAGTTGCTCCTTGTTCTCTCGGCTTCAGAAGAAGACGGTGGAGTTGCTGCTTACAAGGGGGGGGAATTTGCCGCCGCAACCGGAGCCCGGCCCGGTCCTGCTTCTTCGGCTGTAGCTGAGCCTTTGCTCGTGAGAGCAGCCACTGAACTGGGACCTTATTAACACCCTACCTCACTAAAAAAGGTCTTTCACCACCTGCTTGGGTGCCTCAGGAAAAACCCCAGGATCCCTGACCCCCTTCCACCTCCAGGGAGCCTCTCCTGGCCGTGTTCGGGAGCCGGGCTACCACAGCCCAGCCCCCCTGCCAGTTCTTTGCCACCGCTCCAGGTTTTTGCTGCACTGTAGCTCCACACACCTTGCCTGCCAGGACGCTCCGTGGTTCCAGCTACAGCTGCGGAGTCTCTGATACATCTTGTCTACCACTCCGGGATTTTGCTCATCCCTGCCGTTCCAGCCTGCTGCTTCCAAGAGTCCTGCTGGGGCACCGGGATCGGCTGCCCCAGGGGTTGGTGAAGCAAAGCCTCTCTTCCATCCCTTCCAGTCTCGGCCGAGCCACCATGACCACATGTTCCCCAAACTCGCACCAGAGCGCCCCCTGCAGCCACCTGGGGAGCACCGCACCTGCCCTGCACATCGGGAGCTGCCAGCGCCCCTGCCGGTTGTGACCGTAACTGCACCAAAGGGGAAAGTTCCGCAGCCAAAAGGCTGTCACTGGTTCTGGGTCTGTTTGTTATTAATGCCGTAGTTGGTGTTGTTTGTTTGCCTTGTTATACATACTAGTAAAGAACTATTATTCCTATTCCCATATCTTTGCCTGAGAGCCCCTTAATTTCAAAATTCTAATAACTCGGAGAAAAGGAGTTTACATTCTTCATTCCAAGGGAAGCTTTTCTGCCTCCCCTAGCAAACACCTGTCTTGTAAACCAAGACAATGGCTGTTCCATTTAACTGAACTGTGAGCAAAAGGCAGTAAATTAAGAACATCTGATTCACTTGCAGTATAATCTTGAAAATTAGTTTCTCTATGATCTTCACTAAGACAGAAATAGAATATAAAAAGTTTAAATGTGTTGAAAGCACATTAAGGTTGCTAAATCAAGCACTTGAAACTTAGGAAATGCCAATCACAATCTGCTTCCTTGAGTAACTGAGTTATGATCCAGTATTTAATTATACAGTCAGGTCCTATTTTTTTTCCTACATGTGTGGGCCAATGTATTCAGATCGCTTCCTCCTAAATTAAAGAATTAAATTGGTAACATTAGTAGGTTGCTATCCTGTTAGTGGATCAGCCCTTGCACAGGAAAAGTGCTCAAAATGAACTGCAAGTACCACAACTTGCACCAACAACAGTGGCAAACTGCCTGTCAGGGTCCAGTCTTGGCCCTGGAAGGGCTGTGATATCCAGCAGCTCTGGGCCTGGATACTGACAGACAAGCATAGACTCATCAGATTCATCCTGGAAGGCTGTGTGGCTAAGTGACTGCAACTTGGCACTGCTTTGTGGAGCTCCACGGCTTCTATTCACAGCCCTGCCGGACACGACCTTACACAACCTCGCAGTTACCTCACTCGTAAAATAGTGGGGAACGGTCACTGCCCCACCCAGGAATAGGATGTGAAGGCTTGCTCAATAATAAGAGTTGTGGACCTCCCAAAAATAGAAACAGTCCATAACGGAAGAGGTAAGAGCAAAATCCTTCTACTTAATATACCTTCAGTCAGGCCTAAGCATCCTCAGATGAATGTCCCTTTGAGGGTACCTCACCTGATTTTCCATCTAATTCCCCGAGAACCGAGCCCTGTAGGTTGGGTGTAAATTTAGGAAATTAGCTCTGTAAATTTTAACAATCCTCACTGGTTGTCAATCAATGTGCTGGAAAACCTCTGTGGTCATTACAACCCATATGAGGGTGGGGTAGGAATTCGAAGGTTGCTTTTGAAGAAGTAACCACTGCAAAACAGTCTTGCATGATAAACTAGAAAAGCAAAAAATTCCTTGTAGTCATTAGGAAAATGAGCATAAAGAGGAGTAAAATAAGTAATTTGGCTATGCTTGCAAAAAGATGACACTGTTCCACTGTCTGTCAGGTTCATTAGAAGATGTATGTTTTGCCTTTGTTGTCAGTGATTTTTCTGGAAAGTGCTGTCAGAGGTAGACTAATTTCAAATTAAAGAACTCACTAACAATTTCAGACCCAGTTATTTGTCACCACATACCATGAGCAGAACTTTTCAGCTAGATTCAAGCTTTTTTTCTAGGAGGCAAGGTGAAGACATATGAACCTATAAATCTTCCCTTTGGGCTATTACACAAAACAAATCCAGCTAAATTCCATGAAGTTCATGTATTTGTAAGACTGATAAAAATTAGGACATATTGAATTTCATCAGTTAAATGAAATTGATGCTGACAAATCACAATGAATTTTCAACTTTGAAACACTTATTTGAATCTTAGAACACCATATTCAGTCTAAGCTGCATTAGTTTCCAAGTGATGTAAGGTAGGTTGTAATGATATGTTTCCAATTCATTACTTTAAAATGGTACCTTAAGTCAAACTGTTATGATACAGTGCGCAGACATACCCTGGGAAACGTGTGTTAGTGAACTTGAGTGAAAGAGCCAAACATAGACATTTATATATACAAAAATAAGAGATACACAATAAAACTGTCTTCTTATATAGCACCTGCTGATGGACTGCTTCTGAGACTTTTAAGGAACTGATTACTCCACTTTCACATTAAAAATACCTCACAAAGCTGGCCAGAATTTCAGTCATCAGGTGCTGACTGACAAATAATGTAACACACATTATTTCTTGTACGCTCAGGATAGGCCAGCTCTGGTTTTGTAGGTCAGTTAACACAAAGTAATTACTTCTCATAAGCTGAGAGTAGTTTTTCCTTTCACTGCTCCTCACTCCCACTGCTTGGTTACAATCCTAGCCAGTGAGATAATCGCCACCCAGAAGAAACATTCCATTTCCTCTTTTTATATCCAGTTATGCTGTCAGTTCCTCCTAGTAAGCAGTTGCACAGCCCCTGGAAGGAGAATGCAGCCTTTCTTGGCGAAATGTGTCACTGTGCCTTTCAAGTGAGGTAGAATTTAAGGAAAAGCTTGTCAGAGAGATTTCCTCACCACTTAGTCCTTGCCAAGAACTTATTGTATCCTAGCAGTGCATGAGCTTCAGCTGATGCTTTACTGTCACACATCAGGTAACTCCTGTTTGAACTGAAAACAAATATCCATGTCAAGGACAAAAAAAAGGTGAAAAAATTATAAAAGAGTATGGGAAAAAAAAGCACCTGCTATGGAATACCTGAAGATCTATCTTCTGAGTGTTTGTGTAGCTCATCTTAAAAAAAAGTGTTAAATACTTGTTCGTGCTCTCTTGATTGAACTATGGTTTGCTGCAAATTTTCACACCTATTAAAAGCTTATTTCCTTTGCCTTCTTGAAATATATCTAGCATAAAAGCGCTTGAAATTCTTACAACATAGTAAAACAATAACGTTAGTTTAGACCTCCTGGTAGCCCCCAAAGGGATGCGATGCAGAGGGGAACATGGCACTCACTCTACTGGTTGCTGTTTTTTTTTTATCAGTACTCATGAAGATTCTGGATTGCATACTGCAGGAAAATTTGTATATATACAATAAAGGATTCAAAATGTTAACAATTTAAACATTTGGAACAATTTTAAAATATGTAGAAGAAAAAGATTACCTTTCTCTAATTGAGTTTATTTTTCTAAATGTTAAGAGAGAGGCTGGAATTATTAGCAGGATAAAAAAGCAAAAAATAAAATATGATGCAATGTTAAGGAAGTTAGGCTTCCTGCCTTTCATGTCCCCTTCTTCCAAGCTATTCACAACCTTGTCATTTCCTACTGCTGTCTCTTGTCACAAACCACTCTGCTCTCTTTGATTTTCCCATGGTCTCAGCTTTCCCTGACTTGTTTTCAGTGTCTCACATTAGCATTCTTTTTTCCTAATTTGTAAGAGCACTCTAATTTCTTTTACATCTCTCTGCAAGACCTATTTATGCCATAATTCTTGCAAGAAATTTACCATGTGACTGTATCTTGAGAGATGTGAATGTTTCCTTACTGCCTTCTGTAATAAAAATGTAATTACCAGGTTATTTAATTTATGAAAAAGGGCACATAGATTATCACATGTTTCTTTATATTCCTTTCCTTTAGTCCTTTCCTTTTATTCCTTTTCCTATAGTCCCGATCTTTCTTCGTCACTCATCTTTATGAATTGAAAGTTAGGTTCAATAGTATACGAAGATGTTTGGCTTTTAATTCCCTTGCTTAGGGGATGGGATTGTATTTCAGTATTGTAGCTGAAAATTAATAGTACACAGCTAGGAAATTAGCTAGGAAAGATAATGCATATTCTAAAATATTTTTAAAATAGAAAATTGCATTCAAGCTGAGATTCTGTTCACACAAACCTCAGGCACCAACCAACACATTATCCTACAATGCACAGAGTCCCATAAAGCACTCAACAGCATAGGTTTCAGTTGTCCTTATACCTTATGCCATAAACACATCTCAGCCTGACTCCAGGCACTCACCTTTAGTAAAAGCAACAGCCAACTTTTTTTGGATGCTTTTCAGCTTCCCCTTTGATTTATTTCATTCTGACTTTCACTGTTTGGCAATAGCTTTCTGGTCCTTAATAATATTGAAGGTGCAAACCAATAATATTTATCTACTCCAAAGGGTCCATGTGTGTACACGGTATGTTTGGGGAAACTAATACTCACTCAGCACGAGTTGATAGGATAAACATCAATGAAATTTCTGCTGCTGTCTGAGAGAACATGTCATGTGGGGCACCTGTTTCCTGAAACCTTTCACCAAGCTGGGCATGTATGGCACTTTCTAACCTGCCCCCTAGAAAAAGTCTCTTCCTGCTCTAGGCTCATGCAAATTTGTCCTTTTACTTTTCCTGTTTTACAATTCCACAAAATCAGACATACTGCACATACAGGTAAATTTGATAGTTAATTACAGTCCTAACTGCATTCCACAAACCACTGAAAGAAAGTAAGGATCGAAACTGTCAGTCTAGTGGGTTTAGTCTAATGAAATTGTTAATGGAAACATTAAAAGTTATCAGACAGGAAAACTGATCACAAGCTACCACTCAGGAAAAGAAATCCATCCATTACACTGGACTACATTTGATATTGTAAACACTGATAAGTTAATGTAAAATTTAAAAGCAGTTGTGGATAAAATTTAAAAGCATTGTGGTTTACTCTATAAATAAAACTGTACCTGGGGAATCATTAAGGCTGAAGGCAATTCGTACTGGCTTATCAGCAGGTACCCTGGCGGTGGTGATCATGTGGGCGCTTGAGTCAATGCTTTTACTTGTTTGTTCCAGCTGCAATAATACAAAAAAATACATTACAGAGCATGTGACATCATTCAACAAATGAGTTTTAATGCTTTTCATGCACTCACAGCTGCCTTTCCCATCCTAGCTAGATGATTAGAATCAAAGTCAAGGGAGCGCCATTTCACTTTTCCATTTAAAAAGAATTTAAGTGAAATTCAGTGCAGAGACTGCTTTTATTTTTGCTATTTATAGATTAGAAAGAACGATGGCAAAGGAAGCTGCCTCTCTTCTCACCTGCTTGCTCCCCGCCATTGCCCCTTCAGCAAGCCTTGACTCGTGGCAATGCTGCCTGGTTCTGAAGGTGAAGAAGGAAGAAGGGGTGGGGAGTTGAGAGTAACATGACCCCAAGCCTGCCCCGTGATTGGAACCGTGCACACCACTCCACATGGTGTCAATGAGCAGGCACTCTTCCTCCTACCTTCCACCCATACTCCCCCAGTCCAACTGCGCCTGCAAGTCACACACTTCATGACCAAAAATTCATGGGGTCTCCAAACCTTGGTGGTGATTCTTCAGTGGAAGCCTGTGCAGGTGTAGGGGTCTGTCTGCATGGATTTGGCTCCTGGGTTGGGACCCTACTCAGTCCTCTGTCTTAGTCTTCTGAGACCATCAATTCCAAAGAGTGATTTTACTGTGATGAAACCCTGTCCATTAAGAAAACTGCTAGTTCATTTCAAATATGGCACTAAAGAATTGTTGAGCAACAAAAGAATTAGCTACTTTTGATCTCTAATAGTGTAGTTACAACATCTCTGTGCCCTGAAAAGCTGTACTCTGAGCTCTGTTATGTATATTTAACCTTTTGAATGAATAGTTTTGGTTAAACTCTATTGAATAGCTGAATGCAAACAACCCCCTTGATTATCTAGCACAAAGCTGCTAAAATTCAAAGATAGTAATCTTCTGATTAGCACCATGTGTGGAGAATGTGAAGTCAGTGGGACTTTGTGCATGCAAAAGATCTGCCCATAAAGAAATTATTTTAGGACTCTGGACTGCTATCCAGCACGCATTGTATTAATACCAAATATGTGGACAACTATGCTTTTAAATTACTGTAAAAATTTCTTAGGGAATTAGAAACCAAATTTATCAGGAAAATACAATGAATTTACTAATTCATTGTCAGCGAACAACTCAGCATTTATCTTGTGAAAACAAGAGCCAGTTTCCTAAGCCAATAGTCTTGCAGTTTTTCAGTAAAGTAGCTACTGTATTGCATAAAAATTCTACCAAGTCATTCTAATTCATACTGAATTATTTGGCAGTCTCAAAAAGTCAATAGAACAGAACACTATTTCAGGAGTATAATCTTCCTTGGTGGTGCACAAGTGAATCAAACACTTCTCTGGCATCATCGCCATGCAATCAGTGGAAGAGGAACAAATTTGCATTGGGTCCATTAATTTCAGCATTTCTTGTTTATTTGCTTTGCCTCTCTTGATATTTAGCTAGCAGACTGATATGGCTACTTGTTATTTGAAGTGCATAACCTTTTCTTACAATAACAACAAATAATCTAAAATCCTTACTTTGAATAAATTTTATTTGAAGCTGAAAGTGTCTTTTTCTGCTAGTATATGAAGGAAATCAGGGATTGCTCTTAATTCCCCATTACTAGTATTCAAGATCCACAAAAATGGAAACGTTAGCTATGGAGCAGAGGCAAAGAAAAGCCAAATAAATTGCAGCCATGTATGTTTTAGATTCAGGAAAAGACCCTTAGAGTCAACTGAAATATTTTATTTTGAAGTGCATTGCATCAGAGTAAATAATTTTTACCTTCTGAGCATTCTTGATCTCTTCCCCACCCTCACTTCATAAGAAATATCTGAGACATCTCATTGTTTTAAAAATACAACAGAATTACCAATGCAAAATTCTTTAACGTATTTCCCTTCCTTGCTTCCCAATACAAGGTAAAGAAAAAAACCCCTCAGAATGAAGAGATGTTAAGTGATAAGCAAATCCTTAAAACAAGGCTGTTCATTGTTCTGTGCTGTTCATACACTTTCTCTGACACTGACTGTCTCAAGTGGTCTTCCACATAAAAGTATACTTCACATTTCACATCATAGCCTAAGAAATTAAAAGGATGCCTTCTGCTAGACTTTTGAAAGTTGCCATAACAATATTGCTACAAGACTCTTATTTTATCCCACTCACATACTCGGTGGTATGCAATGTTTTTAAATTAACTCTTTTAACCACCTACTCTGTGAGGGCAAAAATCAATACCCTTTCAGTAAGAAATGGTGAATTCTATCGAAACACAGAAGAAAGTTTTCATTTTATTCTAATTCAGAAAAAAAGAAATCTCATCCTTATACACAGCATTTACACTTTTGTCATTTTTTAAATATTGCATTTATCCCTTTGCCCCTTTTTTTGCAAAATCCTCAAGCTCTTCATCACAAAAAGCAATCACAGAGAACAGAGAGGGACGGAAGAAGCCTGTGTGCAAACAAGGTGATATTAGGAAACACACAGACCAGCTGCCCCTAATTCTCCACATGCTTTCTCCATGAATGAAGAACAGTGTTTCCGAAGACAGATGAGAGTGAGTGGGTAACCTGGAACTTAATCAGATTTAATGAGCAGCTCTCGTCTTCCCAACAATTGCCTATAGAGCTGACTGGCTGCTGTTCCTGTGTAAAAAACCTGCAGCAGAACTCAGATTAAATGCTGTTACAGCTCTATGGATTTTTTTCACACCTGTTGCCTTACCTCACTTAGCGGAGAGTCTGCACTTGTATAATCCAGGGCCAGCCACTGCCTTGGCTTGTCGTTGCCTTTATGGAGTAAAGCTTCAATAAAAGAAAAGGCTGCACCTGCTGCATAGCAACAAACTGACAAGTTCTGAGAAGCTGAGACAGCTGTCAGGGCAACATGCTGCTACCTGCACTTCCCATAGGCTTTGCTGTCCCAAAAGATAACCTTTTTCCACTTTTCTCTACAATTCTGATTTTCCTTCCTCTACTTGCCAGGGATGAGGGATTATGATGCTGTCACACTTCAGGGAGGAAAAAATCCTTCTGTCACAGGCATTATTAAGCAGCAAACTGTGGTGAGCCCAAGATTTTTAATTCATTAGTCCTGGCAAACCTGAAATACAAACAGACTTGCTTCATAGGACAGGAATGTTTTCAGCATGACCCAATCAGTGTCTGTGTCTATTCCAGCAAACTGGCAAAGATAGCATGACTCCAGTCAGCAAAAATGTCTGCAGCTCCAATCAGCTTGGGCTGACACTGCCAACTTGGACTGGCTACAGGCACACTCTCAAATGATAGCAGTGACTATCAAAGCTAACAACAACTGATGGGCTTGGCCCCTTAGGCTTACCTTCATGTTGGCTTTGGCTAAGCCAGGCTTGTTTAAGAGAAGCCACTAGCCCTTCTCTTCTGAGGAGATATCAGGCAAACCTCAGAATGCATAGGCTGTAAAAGCAGATGTATTTATAGATCAGCTGGTGATGGCAGTGATAAATGAAGCTGAGTCAATCAGAGATTTGGCTGAACTCAGAGGATTTCCTAGTGTGATTTCAGATGGATTTTTTTTTTTCCCCAAACTACTGGCAAGCAATTTAATAGATAAATCTTGAAGTATTACAAGAGATTAGTTTCTTCAGCTTGAAGTTTTATTTTCTGTTGCCAGAAAATAAAAGTTTAATTTCTGTCACACACATGTACTTACCTACATGATTTCTTTGATTGAGTGCTACCGCTGTCATTAGAACAAGTGGAGAAAAATGGAGAACAACTACAGAATCATTTTACAGAATATCTTTATTGTTTTGTGCTTGAAAAGGGGGTCTCCTTCAAAATGTATGTGAAGGTGTATTTCATCTTTAAATTCCAAATGGAAAGAGCTTATCTAACCCAGATCTGTATAGACACATTCCTAAATTCCCTTGGCTCAGCTGAGATATAGAGAGGCTGCTGGACAAATAAAGACATGAAGGTCTGAAGTAAAATCTTCATCCTTCCTCACTCTCTCACTTTCTGGCCCTAGTCCAGGACTGATCTCACCAGGGCAAAACTCTGGAAGTTACCAGTTGCCCTTGTGGCCTCAAAAGACCTCTTTTTATACTTAAAAATTACTAAACTGCAAAAATATCCTACCCACACTACCTTTACCCCAGCAATGACCCGGGAAGGCATCAGACAGATACACCATTAGTTAGGTATCTCTTGAGGGTGTCCTTAACTGCAGTGGGATTTCAGAGCTCTGGCCTAAACAGCTAGTGGAAAGCTGGACTGCACCTATGACTACACTGACCATCTTCTTTTCTCTCGATGTGTTTCTGAAAAGATTGAGATCCTTCCCTAAATGTCTCCTTTGGAAGGGGCAGAAGACAGACTTGTCTCTGATCACGACCATTACTGTAAATAACATTCTACAGCTCAATATTATCAGCAGTTGCTATTGATCTCCAGCTCCACATCCAATTACTGTGAAAGTATTTGTTGGAAGATACAGAAAATCCCGGTTCCAATGGAGTCACAAAAAATATTCTGCATCAGTTTTCATGGAGTCAAGGTTTTCCCCAAATCATAAGATATTGCTTTGTATGGACAGATGCTATTCAGATGGTATTCGTACCTTTGTTACATGCCATTACAGTAAAGCCTAAGAAAGACTCTCTACATAAAATCTTAGGACAGGCAAAATTTCCAGCAGCCATGACAGCAAGGGTCTTGGACTTAAATTATGTCTGAATAGTGCTGGGTGTTTTTTTTCAGATGGCTCTGACACTTCACATTTCCAGACTGACACTTCAGTTGCACTCAGTTTAAATAGCATGTGCATTTGCAAATTAAGTAGATCATCATTTTATGTCTTGTAGCCACTGCATCCATGTTTTTAAATTTCACTGTTTCTAGTTAAATCTGTATTATTCACAGACTCATGGAATCACAGAGTTTTTAGGCTTGGAAGGGACCTCTGGAGATCACCCTGTCCAACCCCTCCTGCCAAGGCAGGGTCACCTGGAGCAGGTAACACAGGAACGCGTCCAGGTGGGTTTGGAACGTCTCCAGAGAGGGAAACTTCACAAGACTCCTGGGCTGCCTGTTCCAGTGCTCTGCCCCGCTTCATGGAAAGAAGTTCTTCCTCATGTTTGGGTGAAACTTGTGCAGTTTATGGCCATTGCTCCTTGTTCTGTCACTGGGCACCACTGACAAGAGCCTGGCACCATCCTCTTGTCACCCTCCTTGGAAATATTTGTATGGATTATGGAGATCTCATCTCATCTCATCTCATCTCAGTCTTCTCCAGACTAAACAGGCCCAGCTCCCACAGTCTCCTCATAAGAGATGCTCCAGAACGCTCATCATCTTTGTGACCTCTGCTGGACCCTCTCCAGTAGCTCCATGTCTTTCTTGTCCTGAAGAGCCCTGAACTGGACACAGTTACATGCTTCTGTGAAGTGTGCTGCCTCTGAATTGTGGGCTAAGATCCAAAACTGCGCTAACCAAAAGGCCCCTGATTTGCATTTAAATATCAGCTCTGTGCTTTACACAATGATTAGCCACCTGAAACTACTATGGGAGGTGGCATATTTTTAAAATGTGAGACTGTTACAGCATTCTGCATACAGAAGAACAAATCTGAAGCATCAGGATGAATGATTTGACTGTAATTGCTTTATCATCTATCTAATCTTGGGATGATTGTGCTAAAACTCTCAACAACATGGACTCAAACAGCATACTTCAAAAAGTTCTTTAAATTACTTTGTAAGAGTAAACTAGAGAAGATCTCAATTTTAAACAATGGGGAAATAGAAGTCTAGGATGCTTCACTTTGTTGACTTGCTCAAATTAATAGTCCAAGGCATTTGGGTAGAGATAAATCCCACAATTCTTACTTATTAAAGAGGTGATTAAAATAATTGCACCAAAACAAATTACTCTCCAATTTCTTGCAACACAAAAAATACTTCTTCCTGACAGACTGCACATACACCTTACAGTAATCTCTGTGAAAATTACAGAATGCTGGTGTGTGTGTAGGAGCACAGCCTGCCCTGTTCCTTTTCAGAATACTCTTAGTCATCAGGTGCCTGGTATCCAACCAAAATTCTTTCAGTCCTGCATCACATTATGAAACTGGTGATGTGCTAGAAGAGGATATCATGTTTTATTAGTCAAAAACAACTTAAAGGAATATACTCTAAATTAGGAACACCGGGACTTACTGATATTCAGTAGTGGAAACATGCAAATTTTCAAAAAGTTTTAGGATGCAGTATCAGTTATTCTACAGATGTTAAAAAAAGCCAATACTGCAATCTAATAAAACACCTGTTGCCTTCACTTTTTAGCTGTGCTACTTTCAATTCATCTCAGTGTCCTAGTATAAGTAGTATTTTAGTAGCATATGACCTCATTCATGCTAAAATGGTGTTTCGCAGATTGCCAGTCACTATTTAAAAATACACTTTAAATATTCTAGCATATGGAACATGTTCCAAGAAGAAATCAACTAAAAAATAATATATATATATTGCCTGAAATTGCACACAGAGCAAAATCACTCACAATCCAACATCCCATATCCTGACAACTAGAGCATTTCCTTAGTGTTCTTGGGTATTTCCTCTGGTCTCCATGCCTAGGTAGTATTTTAACACAGCTAAAATAATGTACTTTCCCTAAAGCTCTACTCTCATGAATGGCTGAACCCCATCAGATTAAATTAAATCATTAACACCAGCAGAAAGAATACATTGTGCACTGACTTACAAAAGAGGACATAAGCAATTTATAATTAATGGCAAATTGATATGCAATAGCTGAATTCACTTACATAGGATCATACAGGTTTAATAAAGGAGATCATTGCTGAGAAATTAAAGATTGGCTTAATCAAGGTAATGTGGATTTACAGGAGCTGAACCCAGCAATTTTTACACCTGCCTTAAGATCATCTGCAAATAACTACATGGTGAATTATTTGAAAACCTGACTGGTGAAAAACTCCATCACTTCCACAGCAAACTCCAGGCAGGAACTGTGAAAAGCGAATTCTGCTGAGAGAAAGCAAGCTGAAGCCTTTGAGATATGATGGTGCCAAAGACCCTTGTGTAACTCTGCATGGAAAACAAGAAGAAAGTTGAAGTTAGAAATATTACTGGAAAAGCTTCACTATTGTCAGAAATCAACAGGTGCAAATTTACACACTTTACTCACATCAGCATAGAGATTAAAATAACCTTTGGAAGCTAATTATGGGAAGAATGATGGTGGGTCATCTCAGCAGGGAATGTTGAAGGAGGATACAGTTAGACAGTGTGCAGCAATTCACTGGGAGGTCAACAGCTGAATGTTCAAAGCCAGCATTGGCTAGCATTGGCTAACTGGAAACACCAGCATTTAAACAAAAATGCATCAATTTTGCTTACCAATTGTGCAGTTAAATTACATTCAGCTTGGTCCTAGATGAGAAAGATAGTTCTCTCACGTCCATGTAAAATGGAGTAATCACTCCAATGCAACTGGATTTGCTGTTCCTGAAGGAAATGCTTAGCTTACCTTATTTAACAGCTCACCTGAAGAGGACACTACAAGATATTACAGCCTCACGTGTTGATGATGGCTGAGGTCATCATGCTATCATGGGTAGACGCACAAGACTTTCAAGGCAGCACATTCTTTCATGAAGCTTTGCTGCTCTGAGGAAGAAATCA
Organism: Promerops cafer; assembly: GCA_013398275.1. Classification (NCBI taxonomy): domain Eukaryota; kingdom Metazoa; phylum Chordata; class Aves; order Passeriformes; family Nectariniidae; genus Promerops; species Promerops cafer. The sequence goes on along the minus strand of VZSE01000871.1, from coordinate 255,422 downwards.
GCATGCAGAAGAATGTGGCAAAATCTCAAACAGCAGCTGTTATTCTGGCAATACTTGGATCCTCACTACTGATTTAGCACTGGAACTGCCTTCGGTAATACTGGAAAAAGGGGCCAAGGTGGAGATAGGGCAGCACTTTTCCATGAGAAAGAACCACATAGAGTGTGGCACAGGGGCAAGAATGGGCATAGACTATGGGGTGGAATTAAGACCACCAAAGACCCCCAAAGCCCTCCAACCCATTTCCAGAATGACCTGAAAGAAAAGACCGTGCATGATAACTCACCTACATAGAAAGTGAGAAACCTGTCTTCAGGGCAGAGAAATGTGTTCATAGAAAGATACCCCATCAAACCCGGTTGGTGCCCCAGGACCCTGGACATCTCACAGGCCAGATCAACACAGCTGGATCACCACTGAAACCAGGACCTACCTACCTACCTACCTTCCTTCCTTCCTTCCTTCCTTCCTTCCTTCCTTCCTTCCTTCCTTCCTCCCTCCCTCCCTCCCTCCCTCCCTCTTTAATTCCTCTCTTAATTCCTCTCTTTTCTTTCACCCTACCCTTTTAGCCAAACCTCACTTCTGTGTGCTTATATACCAGGGTCAGGGACTAACATTAATTTTCATGCCAAGTGTGCAATTCACTAATAAAACTTTCTGACTGTTTGCAGACCCTCAGACTTTTTTCATTCCTTTTGACCAATGAACATTTATGAATCTCAGGTACTTCCTTCCCCTTAAGGGTGGGTCATCATACCCGCACAATACTGTCTAAGTGCAATACTGATATGAAAGACTCAACATCATCTAATTAATTACTCAAGATGACATACTGCTTCTCAAAATGACATGATATTGATATTTCTTACAATAAAGAAATGCTAATTGGCTTTGCCATCAGTTTTCCAACAAAATCCAAGCAAACAAAATCCAAAATTAACAAAATGCCCACCTTTTTTGTTTGATTTTGAGTACTCCACAGGAAAGAATTCTGATGGCTTTATCACTTAAACTGAAACATGTTTGCTACAGGGTTTTTGACAGATCGGCATTAATATTCTCAAACATATGAGTTACCTTTGAAAACCAGTAATTCCAGACAACAGAGAATAAGCTCTAACTTTTTAATCCCTTCCTTACACCTAATCCATAGTATGACTAGAAGTAGCTGTTTAGAGAAACCTGCTCTTCAATGCTGCCCCTCAGAGGGCACATTCTAGAAATTCACAGTATCACAGAAAGGGCTGGGTCAGCAGGGACCTTAAAGATCCTCTGGTTCCAAACCAGGCCCTGTGCAGCCTGGCCTTGAACACTTCCAGGCATGGGGCAGCCACAGATTCTCTGGGCAACTTGTGCCAGGGCCTCACCACCCTCACAGGGAAGAATTTCTTCCTAATATCCAATCGAAACATCGTCTCTGTCAGTGGGAAGCCATACCCTCTTGTCAGTCACTCTCTTGTCTAAAGTCCCTCTCCATCTTTCCTGTAGGCTCCCTTCAGGTATCGGAAGGCTGCAATTAGGTCACCCTGGAACCTTCTGTTTTTTCAAGCTGAACACTCCCAACTCTCTCAGCCTTTCCTCATAGCAGACATGCTCCATGCCTCTGATCATCTTTGTAGCCTCCTCCGGACTCGCTCCAATAGGTCCATGTCCCTCTTGTGCATTTGAAACCTATTGACTACGTTGCTACTGACTGTTCACCAGTATTGCACATTAACATAAAACTCCTTAATCACTTTAAGAAATTGCTTTTGCTACAGCAATTTTTGTCCAAAAAAGAACCTTGATGTCCCATTCCACATTCATGCTAGCCCCTAGTGACAACCTTGTTTTATGATTTTCTTCATATTATCATCCATAATAATCTAAAAGCAAAATGAAATCTCCAAACTAAACCTGTAATAATTATTTTTAAGCTCCACTGGCAGTACCAGCTAATTGTTTTAGCACCACGAACTAGAGACAGGCTGCTGTAGCTCCTGCTTGAGGCATCTAAACCCTGATTCCAAAAAAAAAAAGTGTGCACATACATTTTTTGGGAAAAATTGTATGTTCCAGGTTACAATTTAGATGACCAATTTGTCTGTTACTTGAGAATTTCAAGTCTTCAAACACAAGGCAAAATTAGAAAATTACTATTGAACCAGCTAAAAGAGAAATAACTCCCATCCCATTCACCTAGTTCCTAAAATTTTACAGCCATAAATAAAACTAAAGTGGTTTTAAATGAACTAAGTCAGCTATTAATATAGCTCACAATTCTTGAAAAGTTTTAGAGTGCTGTTTGCACAGAGAACTGACAGTTTGTATTACCACAGCTTAGCAGTTGATGATATTTAATTTTAAAGCATTACTTTCAAAAGTTACAAAAACTGTGGCAAACAGACATGACAGACTGGTTTTGAATTTTAAAAATACAAAAGAATAAGAAAACAGTTTCAAATATTTTTCCTTCTACAATTTTTGTTTTACAAGCCATAATTTGCCATTAATGATTACAAAAAAGCGAAAATTAAGAAACATTGTCTAATTTCTTGCTGATGAGCTCCCTTTCTTTTAAGTTCTGTATACCCACATATTAGAAGGTTTTGCTATTCCCCTTCCCACCACCATTCACAAGTTTCACCATAATCTCACTTAACCTTCCTTACACCAAGAAATTTTAACAAAAATTTAAAGCAGCAGGTTTCTGTGAGACTGTTAGATGCTGCGCAAAGACTCGTTGTTTTATTCTATTCAGGGAGAAACATCTAAAGCATGTGTCTGGAATCCTCTAACACAGGCAAGTAGAGATACATGCCCAACTGAAAATAATCTATTCTTTAGAGCTACTGAGAAGTCTGCAGGACATTTTCAACCTTTTGGAACCATACATCATACAATGGTGTCATACAACCGGTAATCCCACTTGTTCTAAGATTTCCCTTATTTTCACCCTACGGATGGTCTGGGATAGTTTATTATCACTCCTAAATCTGACAATAGATTAACTGAATAAGCCACACTGTTATCAGTAACTTAACCTACATCATCAGTGGGTAAAACCATTAAAAATTTTTTAGCAGTAAAAACATTGTACATGGCACTCTTTCATTGTTTCAGCTTGGAGCGTGACTCTAGTATGTAATATCAATTATTAGCTCTCAAATTCATAATCCTTTGTAAGTCTCATCAGAACAGAGCATTTTCTTTTGTAGTTTTTTTTGTACATGCCAGCAGTAATAGAAATTCAACACTGAAGACAAATTGCTGCTTACACTGCTTTCTAGAGGATTAGAATCATGCATGCACAACTTCAGGGAAAAGACAACTTTCTGATATTCAGCCTAAACCCTCCCTGACACAGCTTCATGCCGTTCCCTCAGGTCCTCTCACCAATCATCAGAGTCAAGAGATAGGTGGATAGGTGCTGCCCCTCCACTTCCCCTTGATTTGAGGAAGTTGCAGACTGTGATGAGGTCTCCCCTCAGTTTTCTTGATGCCCACATTTCAGTCAATAGAACTCAGAACCTAGGCCATAAAGATGCATAATAAACATTTAGACATTCACTTTACTGTACTGTGTTAAACAAAAAAAAGGAAAAAGGATGCTCAAATATATCACGCATAAAATCTATTTTTGATAAGCAATGAACACCTAGCCTGCAGAGTTACTAGGATAAGCAATACTGATGATGAACAAGCATTTGCACAATTATCCTTCAAAAAGAAAAAAGGCAGAGATTTCTTTATGGCTTGATTACTGTTTCAAGAATCTTAACCCCAATACAGGGTTTGAAATGAAATTGGCCTGATACTACTGAATCATGGAATCATTAAGGTTGGAAAAGACCTCCAAGATCATCGAGTCCAACACTTGACTGAACACCACCATGTCACCTTCACCTTGGAACTTCAATGTCTGGTGACATCCTTTAGCTAATATTGGTGAGCTCGGGGCTTAACAGCAGGATGTCACCTTTTTGTTGCTGTTGTTGTGCATATTACAACACTGGTACATTCACAATGACCTGTTTTGAAGGTATACTAGAAAATGCTCTCTGCTCATTCCTTGTATGTAAACTGTATTGCACTACTTAAGTGATACCTTAGTTAACTGTCTGTAATGATTTTATTTATGTGTATATATATATATATGTCACTTTATTTTCAAAAATAAATAGTACAGTCTTCAACTAACAGGTTTTTTTAGGCAGTATGTGTGACAGCTATAGCGGGTCTATAAGCTGCACAGATAATTTGGCTTAACAGACACCAGCTCCATCAGCCTAGCTCAAAGTAAACAACCCCCTGGACACCATAAGGATAGGTTAGACTCAACAGAGTCCGAACAGAGGACCTCAGCCAACTCCTCTGAAGCACAGATGCACCCATATCATTGGCCAGTGAGCTAGGTGGAGTTGAGACCTTTAACCAATCATGTCTGTAACTGAGGGAAATTTGAAAGCCCTATAAAGGGAGCAGCCCCACAATAAACTTAAGCTGTTACTGCATGAACCTCGGTGTGTGCCTGTCACTTGCCTGTCTCTGAAACTGTACTACTGTTCAAACAGAAGATTACACTTTGGGGATTTAGTGTGCAAGGCTGAGAACCAGTCCCATGTGATAGTCTCAACTTTTGGTATGAATCCATTCCCTGGCTTTTGGCCCATACTACATTGTGGCATGATTCCCTTATTTGTGCAATGTGGTGTAGTATCTCCTGCTTTGTCTAAGTGCACAGCCTTTATTAACGTTTCTTTAAACACCTCAAGAACCATGTAGGAAACACTACACATTTTCCATAGTGTGAGCTATGGTTCTTAGTTATTGCAGGCTTTGCAGTGCAGAAATTAGGGCTGCAGGGGTGTCTTTAGAGTTCTTTTGATTTGCAGCCAGGCACAGATTCAGGCCAGTTTCTGAGCTGCTGGCAGATACATGGGGCTGACAGAGTAGCCAGGAAATAATGAGACACACTGAAGTTCCCCAGGTCATGTTGGTGGGTCACACTCCATACTGGCAGCAAGAAGGACAGTGCCCTTGCAGACCCTGGGCCAGAAGACTCCCACTGACCTGAGTTCTGGAGAATGAATGAATTTCTCAACAGGTATATTCAGATGACACATGATGAACAACCCTAAAATTAATCCTCAAATAATAATGGGGACAATATGAGAAACAAAATTTTTAGTTACTTGGGGAAGGCCTTTAAAATTATTTAGGCAGATAAACAAAGTATTAAAAATTGGAAAAGCCTCTGTCTCTATCCTGAAGATCTAGTACTGGTTTAGACCATCCTTCGAAAATTCCAAATTGGGCTTCAAAGTCACGATATGACAAAGTGAAGAAAGAAGACCACAGATGTCAGTGGCTCAGGCACTAGACAGCGTAAGTTGTGGTCTTGATCTCAGAATCCTGCCTTTTTAGCTACTTTTTTTTTTTTTTTTCCTCTTAGTGTTTTCAGAGCTGAAAGAAATGCAAATCAGGTGTGGTAGCAGCTTGTTTCCAGGAGGCTGCAGATAGATGTTATCTATTCTATTCTTCATTACTTCATTTGGGTATTATTTCTGCAGAAGTCTTCATTTATTCAATGCCAAGTTTGCCCCTCTCTTCCACTTCCTGTCTTTTCCAATTACAGCCTAAAGCTCCTATTCCCTTCACTCCTCAGTTTGGTGTTCTCCAAGTTTCCATCACCACATAGATCCTGGTAAGTCCTTCCCACTCGACAAGAACAGCTGAACTTTCATTAGCAATAGGCATATATTTCCAGGTATTTCCAGGCTTCTGTGCACTCTACTGGATAAGAGTTCCCATATGACCAAGCTGAAAACTGACGAAAGGTGTTTTGCTAGCCCTTATCTGATCCTGCATTTCATTTCCTTAAGCAAAACAGAAGTCACCATCTAGAAGACGTCATTTTTTTCCCAATTATGTTTTTTTCTTATGACAACAAAACAAGAAGGATCTCAACAGTTTTGCTTTCTCCCATGAAATTAAGGCTCTTGGATTGTATTTTGTTGAGTACTGTACCATTATCACAATACGTGTCTTGATTGTACCTGCAATACAAACTCAATATAAACAGCCTTGATTCCTTTCTGAGACTATCATCCTTTCCAATTTGCTTGTTCTGAGGAACTTCTGAATTCTTGTCACTTGTGCAGGTAGAATCACAGAATTGTTTAGGTTTCAAAAGACCTCCAATACCATTATGTCCAACTGTTCCCTCAGCAGTGCCAAACCCACCACTAAACCATGTCCCTCAGTGCCTCATCTAAAAACCTTTTGAACACTTCCATGCTAAGGCAATACTCCTCTAAAATCCCCAGAAATGCTTTCCTGTGACTTGAGCTAACTGGATTAGCTATAGCAGAGAGAGCATAGACAGAGGTAAGAATACCAAATGGTAAGGAAATCTTGCTTTCCTGTATAACTTGCAATTCTCTGCACAAGCGAGAGAAGCCCAGGATGAGGGTAGTGTTTAACCCAGGACCTTCAGAGCAATGACCTAAGCAGTACTTAGCTGATAGGATGTACTCTAGTTGATCAGTCTGTTCCTTCCCATTATGTTACAAGTGACACAAGTACAATCTGGGGGAAAGCGAAAGTAACTGCTGCTACTGTTACAAAGAGAATTATTCTGAATGTTCAGCACTATGTAGTTCACAATTTTCTGTTTCAAGTTTAAGCATGATTCTCTGCAAACTCAGCATGGCCCTTAGCCTTCCCTCAAGATGCCACTCACATTTTCACTGGCCAGTATTATTGGTGAAACACAATTGTTCCACTCACACTTCAGCAGATGCTTTTCAAACCCTTCTGTTCCATTGCTCAGATTCCCACAGCCAAATAAGCAAACAAAAATTAACATTCTGTCCTTTTTATGAACTTCCCAAGATCTTGTTAAAATTTTACTCTCCTAGAATCTGACAAACAAGTGCCTACAGATAAGCTGGGGATTTCCATGTGCACAATTATAGATTTTGGGTGGTGAAAGTGCAGCCAACACCCACTAGCCAACCCTCTGACCTTAGCATGGTCCTTTAGCATGGCAATGTCTATGCAGAAAATAAATGGTGTAGATGCATAGCTAAAAAAAGGTCAAGGCCAAGTCAAAGTTGTGATTAGACAGCAAGTCCCAAAGAAATCCTGGTTGTAACACAGAGATGTTTTAGTGTTAATTCAATACAGCTTAATACATATATTTTGTCTATATTCATAGTCACAAGCATACATATATATTATGGTTTTAATGGTATTCTGGCTTAAAAAAATGTAGGTAGCACAAGCTTTGATAAAAGCACTGTACCAAGAGGGCAGTTCAGAAATCATAGCATTGTAGAGTATCCTGAGTTGGAAGGGACCCGCGAGGATCACTTAAGTCCAGTTGAGTAAGTGCTGCGGAGGGAGCAGTCAGATGTTGTCTACTACTGCGGGGGTTTCTGTGTGGATTGCTGATTTCCTCTGTCAGAAGTATTGTTGCTGCAAGTGCTTGTTTTCTAAACTCATTGGTGTTTCCAGTAAATTGTTCGTACCTCAACCTGTGATCTTAACCTTTTGTGCTGCCTGTTCTCTCCAGCCCACCGTGTGGTGGGGTAGGGTGGGAAGGAAGGACAGTGATCAGTGCATGGTTTCAGTGGAAGCAATAAATTGGGGGGTACCATTTCCAAATGACAAGACCTCTCAGTCACCTGTCCTCCAGGCTGGACAAGCCAAGTGACCTCAGCCACTCCTCGTAGGGCTTCTTCTCAAGACCCTTCACCACCTTTGTATATCTCCTTTGGATGTTCTCTAAGAGCTTTATACCCTTCTGATATTGGGATGCCCAGAATTGCCCCCAGCACTCGAGGTGAGGCCGCCCCAGTGCAGAGCAGAGCACAGCAGAGCAGAGCAGAGCAGGACAATCCCCTCCTTGTCCCAGCTGGCTATGCTGGGCCTGATGCCCCCTAGGACACAGCTGGCCCTTTTGTGACTCATATCCAACTTTCCATAGACCAGAATTCCTAGGTCCCTTTCCCCAGCGCTGCTCTCCAGCGTCTTGTTCCCCAGTCTGTCCATACATGTGGGGCTGCCCCATCCCAGGTGCAGAATCTGGCACTTGTCTTTATTAAACTCCTTACAAATACCTGGAGACAGCAGAAGACAGCAATGGCACAGAGAGAATGTGGATTATAATGAGAAAAATTTGTACAAAGACTTGTCGAATTAGGGCAAAGTACAAAGAGTTATTCAAGCTGTATCCATCAATTAGCAGACAGACTAGCAGACAGACTAGCAGACTAGCAGACATCTATCAATTCATAGAATCTAAAGTTTTCTGTGCTGACTTAGAAGTAAGTACCTCCTCTGTTCTCCATGGCTAACATTAGGTTATGGAAGTTGCTTTATAAAGTATCTTGACCCTACAACAGGATGGATATTTCTTTCTTCCCTTGCTGCAGTGTGGTGCAAGATACACTGGAAAAAAGAAGAGAGGGATAAATGGGTTGTGCCCCAGCAAATCTTTTGGGAAATGCGCACACTCCTTGGTAATGATAGACATGGCTAAGTTCTCTCTTCTGCTTCAAGTGGCATCTACCTCCAAATACTTCTGGCAAAACTGCATGCAGAATTTTTGAAGTTCATTTGCGGGGCAAATTACATAGTTTCTCTCTATCATTACTTTTTTTAATACCTCCAGGGGCAGTGTACAAAACTGTTACCCTGTTACCCTGTTTTACAGTGTAAAGCGATTTAATTTTAAGAATTATAGGACGGTAAAACTAAACTGTGTTCTTCTGAGGTTACTTAAGCAACACATATCAAGTGATTTAATGAACCTTGCAGGCAGCCTGCTGTAGAAGTAGGGTAACAGTCTCTGTTGGCTTACAGGCTCAGGTACTGCAGTATTATTTCTAAGGCCTTGAACTTCTTATCTTTAAACAGTGTATTTGATTTTTTGTGGCACAGAAGCAAAGTTAATAAAACTTGTCAAACTTAAAGCAGATCCACTGTCTCCTGGCAGGACCTCAACTACCTGCAGAGGTGTCAAGGTGGGCCTCCAAACTGCTCTTCACCATGTTCTGTAGTGAGCATATTACTTGGCATTACCCTGGATAACAAGCACTTGACTGTACTGCATCCAGCTCTGGGGTCTCCAGCACAGAAAGGACAGGAACCTGTTGGAGTGAGTCCAGAGGAGGATGATTAGAGGGATGGAGCACCTCTGCTGTGAGGAAAGGCTGAGAGAATTGGGATTCAGCCTGGAAAAGAAAAAGCTTTGGGGTGACCTAATTGCAGCCTTCCAGCACTTGAAGGGAGCCTACAAGGAAGACGGGAAAGGGACTATTTACAAGGGCATGATGTGACAGTTCTGCAAAATGTGGACTATATAAAATTCTCATAAGAAAAGATATTCCTTAATGTTGGTCTTTGTATACTTTCAAGCCAAATCAACAAGACGGGAGATTTAATCCCTGAAACAGATAGCAGCTAACAAGCAAGTTCTAAGTGATGTCCAGGTGTCAGGAAAGCAAATTACTTGTTAGAGTTGCCTTGTTAAAGTTTAGGGCTTGACATGCTTTAATGAGCTCAGATGTAGGGGAAGGAAAACAAAGGGAAGAAGAATACCCACTAATAGTGGACACAAAGAATGCAGAATTTATGGGCCAGAAGGATATCTGGCACAAAAAAAACCCTAATAAAGCCAATTCAGCAATTTTGCTGAAATCAGCTTGAACTGGGTAAAGAGTAAATCTGGCAGGAGGAAATCATTACCACTGACTCACAGACCACCAACTCAAGAAACCCACTAACTCAAAAGACTAATTGGCATGAGAAGCAAGAGTCATTAAAAAACAGCAGATAGAATACTAATTAATAAGAACTATGTAACTTGCAGCCAAGGAACACTAGCTCCTTTGTTTGCTGCAATGTATTAATAGTAAAAAGTTTTCATAGTTGGCATGCCTTATTTGTGGAAGACCACTGAGCACCCAGGCTTTTCTGCAATTCTGAAATAAATTCTTAATTACTCTCTTGAACGTTTAATTATTGGCATGCTGCACACCAGGTAACGAATCTGATTTTTGTGGACAATAACAGGACAAGGGGAAATGGCTTCAAACTGAAAGCAAGCAGGTTTAGATTAGATATTGGGAAGAAATTAGGAAGTGAGGCTGGTGAGGCCCTGGCACAGGTTGTCCAGAGCAGTTGTGGCTGCCCCATGTTCAAGGCCAGTTTGGATGGGGCTTGGAACAATTCGGCCTAGTGCAAGGTGTCCCTGCCCATGGCAGGGATTGAAACTGGATGAGCTTTAAGGTCTGTTAAAAATAGTTAAGAAACTGTTATACTGTTAATAGTACTATTGTTCGATAATTGTTATATTGGTAATGTATGTACTATTAAAAAGCTTTGTTATTGTATTAAAAATGTAATTGCAGGTTTGGGGGAAGGGCGAGTGAGCTTGCCCGTCTGAATAGCCTGGGTGGAGTACATAACCCTGGGCAGATGAAACCTTCTGCTCGCCTTTGAATAGCCTGGGCTAACGAGCCTGCCTGAATACCCTGGATGGAGATCACCTGGGGGAAGGGCGACCATGCCAGCTATGCCCTGAGTAGGCACCCCCTGAGCTGGTGAGCATGCCCCCCTGAATAGCCTGGGTGGACCCCCAGGAAGGGCGGGCCTGCCAGCCCGAATAGAACTTTTTAAAGAGCCAATCAGCATCTCACCTTTCATGCAAATAAAGCATCCAAAAAGTGACCGACCAAAATGTATAAAAAACTGTATAAAAAGAGGGCCCAAGTGAGCCCACACTGTGCCGCTCCAGGAGGAACATCGAGGGACCAGCTCCTGCCGAAGAAGAGGACCCAGCGTTGGCTCCGCAGCACCCCGACACTGAGCTGGACTGCTCCTGCTCTGCACCCGCGACCCCGCTCTGCTACCCAATAAATAAAAGCTGAAAATCACTAAAAACTGGGCATCCGGCCGCGTTTTTATCAGCCCTTTCGACCCAAGCCACTCTCTGGTTCTGATACTTAGTTTTCCTATCTGTGCATTGTGCTTCCATTTGGAGAAGTATGTACTAAGCAAAATGCTTGACTGGAGTCTGCTCAGTTTTATGACGAGCATTTATCATCGGCGGCCATGAAAACTCTGCACTGCTCCTGGAACTTCCATCGCAAAGCGTACGGAGGAACGTCTGGGGGACGGTCTGCTGAACTGGATAGGGGAAAAATGAGGGAACCAACCCACTTGCCCGGCGCTCCCCCGGCTGGGAACCCGGCCAGGCCTAAGCGGGACGAGCCACAGCGCCCGGGCAGCCCGAAGGGCAGCACAAGCCCGGCGCGGCTCCGGCCCTCCCGGCCCGCCCACTCCGCGCCTGCGCGGCCCCGCGCTCCCGCCGTGCCCT
>VZSE01000871.1:185367-243957 GCA_013398275.1 Promerops cafer | reverse complement strand
CAAGGCCGGGCGGCACCACGTGTCCCGCGGGGCGGGGGCCCGGGGGCTTCGCGCGCTGCCCCGCTCCCGGCCCGGGGCCCCTCCGCGGCCTTTGCGCTGCGGGAGTAGCGGCCTACCCGGCTCTGCAGGGCGGCGCCCGGCGCACGCGGCCTTCCAGAAATCTCTGCGGGGCCGGGATCCCGCTCCCCGCCCTTCCCCCGGGCCGGGCCCTGCCGCTTCATCCCGCCGCCCCGGGGATGCGCCAGGGCCCGACTCGTGCCCGCGCTGTTCCGAGGGCTCACAGAGGGGCTGGGCAGCAACATTCAGCCGGGCCCTGTAGATGAAGCTGTTCGGGTCGTTCTGCTTGAGTTTTTCTGATACCTTTGTCAGCGATGCAGAACAATGTAATGTTTTCTATATATTTCTTTGCCAATAAATCCGGTTCCGCTGTATTTAACGTTAACATAATAAAGATTTTGGTAGAGTTGAAGGACTGAGTCTTAATAAAGGAGAAGCTTTCTTTGAAAAGTGGGCAGAAAGCAAGCAGGTGTGAGGTTTTTTCTTTTTTATTCATAGAATCAGTTGAAGAGTTTCGATTGGAAAGGGCCTTAAAGATCATTTAGCTCCAAGCCCCATCCAACCTGGTCTTGGGCACTTCCAGGGTTGTGCATCCACAGTTTTTCTGTGAAATCTGTGCCAGAGCCTCACCACTCTCACAGGGAAGAATTTCAGGAATTCCTAAAACTTAATCTAAACCTGCTCTCTTTCAATGGGAAGCCATTCCCCCTTGTCCTGTCTCTCCAGGCCCTTGTCCAAAGCCCCTCTCTCCAAGAAAGAGGGAAAATAGGAAGGTTTTCCATTTGCTGCTACTTAATAGAAAGAAGAGTGAAGGTAGCAGCTCTGAAAGCCCTTTGTGTTTCTTTTTAGAATCCTTCTTGGAGCCAAATAATGGCCTGTGTTCAGGGCAGGGGCAGAACAGGGAAGCAGAGTGGCCTCATTGTTAGAAAATTCAAGGCCAGAACAGCAAGAGTTGTCTTCTGCAAAACAAAGAGGCAGCTGGCAATCTAAGATGTTTGGTTTGTATTTAGAGAGTAAATATCATTACTGCTTTTCTCCCTTCTCTTATGGGCTGCACAGTACTTTTTATCCTGCTTTTTCTTTCTTAAGGTCCTTTCTGGGGATCCTACCTTGTCTTAAGCTTTCCAGACTGAAGCCAGGCTGATGGCCTTCTCAAGCACAGATATTTTACTTAATCATTCTGCTTCTGAATTTTCAAACCACACATGTTTTGAACGTGTAACTGAGTTAAATTATTTTTGTAGCATACAAATGTGCAAGTAAAGAAGCATGTACAGAAACCCTTGCCCCTCTCCAGCTGGGTCTTGGTTGTTTTCTGTTTCTTTTTGGCATGTCACAAAACTTTTTTGGAAGACTGAGGGGATACAAACTGTGTTGCAAGTCAAGTCACTATTCAGATTTTCCGTTAAGAAGCTTTTTGTGCCTGCTGAGCTGCCTAGTTGAGAACGTGTATGCAGTAGTTCTCACTGTCTTTGGGTAAGGTTTGGTGTCTGTTTAAACTGTATGTGAAATACCAAATGTATATTAATAAAATACTTTGAGGGACTCAGTAGATTGGCGCTGCTTTAATGAGAAATTAAAGTTCATCACTCTTTTTTGTTAGCCTAATTCTAATCAGTCATTTTTGTCTTTAGCATTATTCAGGACTAGAAGAAGCTGTCTATAGAAACATCCAGGCATGCAAAGAACTTGCTCAAACCACCCGTACAGCATATGGACCAAATGGTAAATAAATCCTAAAATTATTGCTGCATTTTTGAGACAAATGCTATGTTTGGAGGCTAAACATACCTTGACAAAGAAGCAGCTGTTTGTTTCTGGGGGAAACACATTGGACTTGCTTTAAAACTGCAAATATATGACTATTTCTTTGTGACTGTAGAAATCAGATTTTGTTTTGACAGCTCTTGAGTTATGCTCAGTGTCTGCTTTTGCCAGGTTTTTGTAGCAGTTGCTGTGTTCTCTTTGAAACACGGTATAAAATACATGAAAAAGTATAAAAATTAAAGGAAACATGATAACATGTTAGGTAGTCATAGTGAACATAATCTTGTTCAGTCAGATATATGGAAACAAAATATTTTCCTGTATCATTTAATTAAATAATGTGCTGGTATTTCTGAACAGAAAACTGCTTACTCAGAAACGACTGATTTCTCCTTAATGTCCCACACTTCAAGTGTTATTTCACAAAAAGGTTTTTAAATTATAAATGGAGCTAACATTTTAATGTAGAAGATACACCTGAAAGTTATGAAACAGTGTCTGTATACAAAATATTGTTTGCATAAGGAATTATTTTTATAAATTGTTGTGTTTCCCCATTTAGGAATGAACAAAATGGTTATCAATCATCTGGAAAAACTTTTTGTTACAAATGATGCTGCTACTATCCTGAGAGAGCTAGAGGTAAGTTTCCTTGCTTCAGATGATGTCAGTTGTGAACCAGTGTTTCTGCTCATGGGCTGTTATGGTTCTGACTGTCAGTAAGGAAATGTCACTCTCACAGATGGTTTACATATGTCACTTTGGAAGTCATTTACTTTTTTTCACTGAATTTGAGGTCCACACTGAAGAATATAATTCTTCTGTGAAGCAGCATTAATACTTGTAGGAGATGCTTAATAATTCCCTACTTTCCCCCAAAACCAGTAGGTTTAAAAGAGGATATGTCTAGCAATGGTTTGGAAAAGTCTGCATGACATAGCTGTTGAGTTAATCTCCCAGTGTTGTTGCTTGCCGTGTTCTGACTGCTTAGAATCCATCAACTGGATCTAAGAATCTGAGGCTATAGCAGCATCCTTCTGCTAATACTGTAAAGGCATGAAAAGGCTGTCCTCTCCTAATTTCTTCCTGTGACTTCAAATTGGTATTTGTGACACAACACAATATTTAACTGAATTTTATACTTAGTGATAGAGATAATGTAAGTATGACGTATTTACTTACTGAATGCATTGTGTTGGTGTTCCGTACAAGTAAAATAACTGTGGAAGTCTCAGTTCTGTTTTTAAAAAATATAATCTGCATACTAGTGGCCTAATCTGATACGTTTTGCATGTTACTTTCTGGTATAAAATGTCAGGTATAAATATTTAGGAATATAGTGTTTTATTGCATTTATTTGAAAGAAAAGTGAAGCAGTGCAATCTTTAAGCAGAACCCTCCCCCCCTTAAAATGAAACTGATATTTAGATGTGTACTTTGTATGTTACACATGAATTCAATTTGAAGATCTAAGCTCCAGACTGTTTCCTGTTGCAGAACTCAGTTGTGAAGCCACTGCATCCTGTGAAAGTAGCTCAGAACCAATGTCAAGGATGTCTAATGCATGTTGTAGTGGGAATGTTCAGTTCTCTGATTTTTTTTTTTAATATATGTTTGTGCGTTTTCTTACTCGGGAAGTTAGCCAATTAAGAATATCTGTGCTGCTTTCTTTTCCAATTTTGTGCATTCTTAGTATCTCTAGGTACAATTTGAAAAAAGAGAGCTTAGAAAGACGCATAGAAAAGCCTGAAACTGCAATCTTAGGTGGGGTGTTAGTCACCAGGATGTGTAACTTCTTTTAAAGGTCCAGCATCCTGCTGCAAAAATGCTTGTGATGGCTTCACACATGCAAGAACAAGAAGTTGGAGATGGAACAAACTTTGTCCTTGTTTTTGCTGGAGTTCTTCTGGAGTTAGCAGAAGACCTTTTGAGGATGGGATTATCTGTCTCAGAGGCAAGTTAGGCAATAGTCTCATTACAGTTCACACACATCCAGATTGCCACTGATCAGTATTCTTGGGTCATAATACTGTGAATCGTCTGTTTTCTTCCCACCTAATTTTTTAGGTAAAGATGTTTGAAGGGGAACCATGTGTCTGTTGCTTGTGATTTCTTGCTTCCCTTGTAAACTTTTGCATCTGTTAATGTTTTATGGCTATTTGAAAAGCAGTTAAAAGCAGTATGAAGTCTTGTAGTGAATATTTACTGTTTGCCACACAGGTGATTGAAGGATATGAAAAGGCTTGCAAGAAAGCCCTAGAAATTCTTCCGGATTTGGTTTGCTGTTCTGCAAAGAATCTTCGAGATGTTGAAGAAGTGGCATCTTTGTTGCACACGTCACTCATGAGCAAACAGTATGGCAGTGAACGGTTCTTGGCAAAGCTTATTGCTCAGGCCTGTGGTAAGTGGGCAGGAATAGGTATGGACACACAGCTGAAAAACTGAGTATGTTTGCTTATGGTCCTTACATCTTCATTTAAGATAGGAAGTATGGTTAGTTTAGCAGGTTGGATTGGATGGAATGCTTTACCTCTCAAATGAGGGTAATCTTCCTCATGTTGAACTCTGCATTGCCGTTGTAGCTCAGAAAAGGTTTGCCTTTCCTACTAGGCATTTCTAGAAATAGCTTTCAAGTCCTTTTAGTGCAGAAACCCATCATTCTCCCTCTTTTTATATCATTAGGAGGATATATTGCACTTCATGTAAGCTGTTATTAGTCTCAGCCACAGAACAATGGAAGTAAGACTGTAGATCTGTTGAGTTGTTCTCCCTTTAGATTTCTGGGGTAAAACCTTCATTTTTAGTTCCGGTAATTTCTTTATATACTCTGGGTCAGACTTATCTCTTGACTCTACCTGTATGAGTGAATATTTGAACTTAATTAACTGAGCAGCCTTAATAAATGTTTCTTTCTGATTATTACTTTGTAAAAACAAAATTTCTGTTTCTCTTCATGCCAGTTATTAGCAGGTTATAATTGTCTTGAATTTAGGCAGATATCTCGAATCACTGAAAAGAAGTAGTTCAGAAAAATTCCAGGCATTATTTATGGTGTCATTGCTCTACTTTATTCATTAGGCAAGACATATTCATTATTTTTCTCTTTTTTTTTTTTTCCTTTTTTTTTTTCCAGTTTCTATTCTTCCTGATTCTGGTCATTTCAACGTTGATAATATCCGAGTGTGCAAAATTGTGGTAAGTTTGAAGTAGCTGGCTTTACTGTAATTATTAAGGTAAACAGTGTAATGAGGGTTAATCTTTGAACTTCACAGTCTTTTCTAATTCTGTTGTGGCATGTGTACTAAATTTTGGAAATTAGTCTTTCTCTTGTGTAGTGCCCAGTAGCAGCATTCAGAAACAAAAATCATTAATATTGAAAGTAATCTAAAATGGGAACCTGTTAGACAATGTTTGTTGTTGCTGAATAAGCTAAAGTCTTACACTTAGGGTGTTACATCCAAATGATTGTAAGGTCTGCTTTTCCGGCAGAGTAGTGCAGCTTTCTGACAATAAATGGTCAGTAATATGATGTTCCCCCATGCATAGAATCGAAGAACTATTTGGTTTGGGTTGAAATGTGTCTTGAAGATCACCCAGTTCCAGCCCCCTACCATGGGCAGGGACCTTCTACTAGACTAGGTTGCTCCGAGCTGTGTCCAACCTGGCCTTGAACACTCCCAGGGATGGGGCAGCCGCAGTTTCTCTGGGCATCCAGGGCCTCACCACCCTCACAGGGAAGAATTTTTTTCTGATATTTAATCTAAACTTACTTTCTTTCAGTGGGAAACCATTCTCCCTTGTCTCATCACTACTTGCCCTTGTAAAAAGTCTTAGATTCCATTTATTTCCTTTCAGGGTGCTGGTATTTCTGCTTCCTCAGTACTGCATGGCATGGTTTTTAAAAAAGAAACTGAAGGAGATGTTACTTCTGTCAAAGATGCAAAAATAGCTGTGTATTCCTGCCCTTTTGATGGTATGATAACTGAAACTAAGGTATGTTAAAGCTCAAAATAAGTTACATCTCTATTTATTCGTATGTGCTCTTATTTTTAGACTTAGCTATTAATATTCTTGACACTTGGTGATTGAGGTATTCTGGTGAATATTGATTTTATTAGTTAAAAAAAGTTAATAGAAAAGTTCTGAACCTTGATTGCTTCACAGGGTTTTTGAGATAGAGGAAATGGTGTTGGTTTTGTTGGGTTATTTGAGATAAACTACATCTTGAATTTCTGAACCCCAATGTTGTCTAGAATTGCCTTGTGATTTCCTTTTTGTTTCTCCCTCTTGTTTTACCCTGTTGCCTGGGGAGCAGATCAGTATTACAAAATAGGATGACTTGAGGTTTATAGATAGGTTGGGAGACAAAATGGTTTGTCAGAAACTTGTAGGCATGTGGTTTAATGCTGAATTGTAACAGTGTATGTGTTTTACTAGGGCACCGTCCTAATAAAGAATGCTGAAGAACTGATGAATTTCAGTAAAGGAGAAGAAAATCTAATGGATTTGCAAGTCAAAGCTATTGCTGATAGTGGTGCAAATGTAGTAGTAACAGGTGGCAAAGTGGCAGATATGGCTCTTCATTATGCCAACAAGTACAATCTTATGATAGTAAGGTAAGCACTAGAAGAGCATGAAAACATTTGGACTACCAGATTTATGAAATGTACTTGCCAAGTTAAGAGAATACTCTAGTATGTGTTAACGTTGTTATGAAACTTGTTTTTAAAGGTTGAACTCCAAGTGGGATCTGAGAAGACTGTGCAAAACTGTTGGTGCAACAGCCCTACCCAGACTGGTATGTACTTGGCAAATGAGGTGCAGGAGGGTGAGAACTGATGAGCAGGTTCAGTTCTTAACTCATGTTTTTCTTTCTAGACTCCCCCTACTCTTGAAGAAATGGGTCACTGCAATAGTGTGTATTTATCAGAGGTTGGGGATACACAGGTTGTGGTGTTTAAGCATGGTATGTATGTTCTGTAGAACTGCTGACACTGCTGATCTAAAGTGTGTTTGTACGTGTTTTGGATACAAGAGTAATGAATTAATTCAGTAATGCATGTCTCTGAACAGAAAAGGAGGATGGTGCCATTTCTACTATCCTCATTCGTGGATCTACAGACAATCTGATGGATGACATAGAGAGAGCAGTGGATGATGGTGTCAATACTTTCAAAGTACTCACAAGGGTAAGTAAAGAGAACACTTGAGTTACCAAAAGTGAGAAGGGGATCAGTTTGAGGCAAGGCTTGAGCCTGCTCTGTGCTCATTTGCTGCAAAGGATGTAGATATTAATCTGCTTAGGTGCCTTCTGGAGCTGGAGAGATGGCTGTGTAGAGATGTGGAGGGCTGTGTAGAGAAGACAGCTGTTGTGAACATAGGGTACATAAAAGGTGGTGTTTAACATGGACTGCACTCAATTTTCCACTAATGAGCGAGTTCACTAATGAGTGGATTACCTTTACCACTTTTTAAAGACAGTCAGCTCTTTCTTGACTTACTCCGTAAATGTTTTGTAATGTTCCTTGGAAACCAGGCACAGAAGAAAAGCTAGATAACTTTGTCACTTGGGATCAGGAGAACCTGATTGTTTGCAGACTCAGTTTCTAGTTCATTGGTGATCATCCATGCTTCCTCCATGTAATACTGGTAGGTTTTTATGGATGGAAGAACTTGGTTTTACAGAGGATTTTTTTTGTGTTAGCAGTTTATGTGGTCTTAAATATTATTATTTCATTTTTCTTTTTTTTTACACAAAAGGAAATGTTCCTGTATTTACTTGGAAAACAGCATGCAAAAATTGTTAAAACTGTTAGAATCTTAATCTCCTCTACATACCAAGATGTGGACATTAATTTTGAGTACAGAAATGCTGTGCATTTATGATTGTCTCCAGGAGTTGTCCTGTTTTAAGATTTATGATGATTACTTTGTGGGTTAAGAGACCAGAGTTTTACAAGTAAATTCTGGTTTGCCAAAGGATGTACAAAATGCTTAATTTAAAATGCAAGGAAACAAAACAAAAACTCCCAACACCTTGTAATACCTGTTGACATATTAAACTTAGTGTAAAGTCCATTGGTTTCCTGTATTATACTTCCCACCAAAATAATAGAAAAGATGAGAAAATCTAGGAATGCTGTTACAGTTAACCAGGAGTTGAAATTTTTTTAAAAAAGCCAAAAAATCCCAGACACAAAACCCACTGCATTATTACTTTGGTTTTTACAAAAGCAGCTGTTTTTCTTGAAAGACATTGGAATGAATGAGTAAATTCTGGTAGATTTCCCTTATAATGCATGTTTGTTCTGAAGTGGCTTCTTAATAAGTCTGTGTAGAATAAAGTTATGTTGCATTCTTCATAGACTAGAAAAATCCTTAAAAAATAAGAAGTAATGGGTGCTTTAAGCAAAACATTGTGTTTTGGTGTGATCTTTCCACAGGATAAACGTCTTGTTCCTGGAGGTGGTGCGACAGAGATTGAATTAGCCAAGCAGATCACATCTTATGGAGAGGTACAGCAAACAGGCTTCTTAGCTTTTCATCTTCACACACACGTCTTACAAAAAAATACAAGTATTATTTCATACCAGCATATATACATACGTGTAATAACAAGTGTGGGGGGAAATGCCTCCCTATCTTACAGTTTTTGAAATGCTGACATTGTTTTCAACTTCATTTTAGACTTGTCCTGGGCTTGACCAATATGCGATCAAGAAGTTTGCTGAGGCATTTGAAGCCATTCCTCGAGCACTGGCAGAAAACTCTGGAGTAAAAGCTAATGAGGTCATCTCCAAACTTTATGCCGTGCATCAGGAAGGGAAGAAAAATGTTGGATTTGATATTGAGGTAAATAGTCTCTCATGTTATTTGTTGCCCTACAGTGCAGGGTTATACTTAATAGTACTTCTATCAGTATGAAGTATTTATAGATTATTTTAAATTGTTGGAAGCTCTGTGTTACACAGTCTAGAATAATAATTTCTTGAATTGAAATCCTTAAATGTTCTTTTCATCAGCAAGCAGTTCAGTTCAGTATAGTATAATGGCCTTATGTGAGAGGTGGAGGGGGGATACTGAACTGTGACAGGGCGTAGGACTTCAGTAATTACTGACTTTGTCTTCCTGCTAATGGATTAGGAATGAAGGTTTTCTGAAGGGAGAAGATGAGATTAGAAAAATGATACCACCTTTCTAGGTGAAAGCCTGAGAAAGTTTTGAATAATGTTTTTTCCCCATCTGACAGGCCGAAGCTGCTGCAGTGAAGGACATGTTAGAAGCTGGTGTGTTAGACACGTATCTTGGAAAATTCTGGGGTATCAAGCTAGCTACAAATGCAGCAGTAACTGTCCTAAGGGTTGATCAGGTAAGCTTATGTGTCATTTGAGTGCTGAATTAAAACCTGGCAGAACCCTCATGCAAATAGGTGGAATCTCCTGGGAACGCAAGGTGTAAATATAATGCTACTTGAGAATGGGGTTTGTTCATTTCTGGAAGCCAGGAGGTCATTTGTTCTAGCTTGTAATCTGGAATGTGGCTGCCTCTATAGCAGTATTATTAATGTTTGTTGGGATTTTTTTTTTAAAGATTTTGTTGATATTTTGAAGACAGTTGATACTTGTATCCAGAGAGTTACCCTAACTTCTGTAGGAACAAGCTTTAGTAGAAGAAACCTTCTCTCATATATTTTTACATGAAAATCCAATTTTTAGGAAAAATAGAGGTTACAATCTTGATGATAAAAATCTTTTACTACTTTGTGAAACTTCAGCAAAAATGAATTTGCATGTAAAATTTCTGTAGATTATTATGGCAAAAACAGCAGGCGGTCCAAAAGCCCCTAAGCAGCAAGGACATTGGGATAAGGATGACTGGAAAGATGAGCCTGAAAACTAGTGTGCAGTAAGCTCTCTTCTCTAGCAGAGAGGTATCTGTGAGTGCATGCATGAGTTCATTGACAAGCACATGGCAGATTGTATGCTCCTTGAGAACACATAACACTGCTGTCTTCTGCTGAGTGCTGATTGCTACATCCTGTATTTGTGTGCTTTGCAAATGGATTCTGCTCCTAAGTCCAAATTTTCATGGAAGGGATGATAAGTGCAAGTTCAGATTTACTTGTCCATGTAGCCAGTGCAGAGAATGAGCTTTAACGTGGTAGGACTGATGGACTTCATGGTTTTAAAGTGTGATACTTAGAGACAATAATTGAGAACAATAGCTTTGATAATCCTCCTTTCTGTAGTGTGCACCCTGTAAACTAGTCTGCTGTTGGCCTATTTAAGCACTCACTTTCTGTAGACTAACTGAAGTCTTACTTTGCATGCAAAAATGAGGTAAAATACCTTTTTGTTTACTGTATCAGGGCTCAGCCTCCACCATTCTCAAGAAAAAATACAAGTTGTTAATATCTCAGTTAGATGGATATTCACTGGCTTGGGTTCAGAGCAGTGAAACTGCATGAATGTGGTGAATGCTAGCAGTCAGCATCATGTGGCTGTAGAAGGGTACGAGCCTGATTTTAACATGAGCTTTTTTTACTTCTCTATTCTCTTCAAGATCATTATGGCAAAACCAGCTGGTGGCCCAAAACCTCCGTCAGGAAAGAAAGACTGGGATGAAGACCAAAATGATTGAACAATTTAACTGTATTTCTTAAGTGACATGACTTTGTGAGTTTTTTAATATCCCAGTTGGAGCCTTTCACAATGTTTTGCTCTTGCCTTTAAATTATGAACAGTGTCCAGTGCAGAACTTTAAACACCTCAATAAACTTACTCACTGTTAAAATGTTGACTTCATTTGGAGCTAGCATGACGTGTCGTTCCCAATCTGTGAATGTGTAGGGGATGAATGACACTGTGGGTGTGATGGGCTGACACGTGGCTGGCTGCCTGACACTCTCTTCTGGTGAGGAAGGAGGCAGAATTCTCCGGGGCTGAGTTCAAGCGGGAGATCACATACCAGTTCCTGTTGTGGGCACAAGAGACTCAATGTGCAGGGAGGCTGACCATGAGCCTGCTGCAGGGAGTTCATGATCCACGACTGTTGTGGCTTTTGTGCTCTTATTTTGCGCTCCTTGGCCAGTACTTGAGTGTACAGTCAAATGAATGTTGAAATAATTAAGTGTTGGCAGCAGGTCTCCTGCATTCACTAGCTCCTCTCCTGAGACCCCACTTGGAGCACTGTGGTGCCCCAGACATAAGGAAGAGAACTGTTTAAACAAGTCCAGAGGAGTGTCACCAAGCTGGTAAGGGGACTGAGCACCTGCCCTATGGAGAGGGACAGAGAAAGTCGGGGCTGTTCAGCCTGGAGAAGAGAAGGTTGTGTGGAGACTTCACAGCACCTTCAGTGTCTGAAGGGGCTACAGAGAAGCTGGAGAATATAGTGACAGGACAAAGGGGAATGCCTTCAAACTGAAATAGGGGAAATTTAGCATCGATACACAGAAGAAATTCTGCCCTGTGAGGGTGGTTAGGTCCTGGCACAGGTTGCCCAGAGAAGCTGTGGCTGCCCCATGTCTGCAAGTGTTCAAGGCCAGGTTGGCTTGGGCTTGGAGCAACCTGGTCTAATGGGAGGTGTCCCTGCCTACGGCAGGGGTTTGGAACTGGATGAACTTTAAGGTCCTTTCCCACACAAACCAATTTACGATTCATTTTTTTTACATGCATCTGTCAACCTTTTAAGTCCCCACGCTCTCAAAAGGGCATCCTGACAGAAGTGAACTGCATCATATTCTAATGACCTTAAAAATAAATGCTGAGCAGCACTAGCTGGCATGACGCAGAGTGCTGGAATCTTTCAGCTGAAGCCCCCTGTTAAGATTAATCTTGGGAAGTAAATAGCTTATGTATCAAAGTAGCTTGAAAGCAGAACTGCACTTTGTGCCAAAGGCCTACAAACTGAATCCTGACTGAAGTCAACAGAAGCCATGAGAAAGCTGACAGCTCTTCGTGAGAACACACTTCTGCAGCAGTGAAAAACAACTTGTTGTCCTTGAGAAAAACTCTTAAGACTGTGGAAAACAACCTGCTTTCCCTGAGAAAGAACTCTAGGACTGTGATAAACACTAGCCACCTATATAAACTATTTTTACACCGTTAAGATAGAAAAATGAAAACTGTCTCTCACAAACAACTTTTTCTGCACGTACACACTGGGGGTTTGAGGGACCAATCAATACAGGGTAACAAGTTGTTACTGACCAATTGGGGATAGACAGGGGATGTTCTTTAAAAACACTATAAAAAGAGACGCGTGAAATAAACCGGGGTCAGTCCTTTACTTCTTTGCACCATAAAAGCATGTCCTGCATCTTTCTTTATCGAGCACCACAGCAACAGCACTTGAAATCCAAGCCACTTCAATAATTAATCCTTTTACTGCTCTTGCCAGCGCTACTCTATCTCACAACCAGAAGGGAGTGGAAGGCTAAATCAAGTCTGGAACTATCTTTTGCCTAAATAAGGCTGCCATACAACAGCTCTACTAAAACTGGCTTTATAGTCAGTTGGTGAGGCTGAAAAATAAACTCAGCAAGTTTTCAGAAGGGTTGGCATACTGCTATAGTCAGCTGCATGAGGGCCACTGCTGATGGCTCTAAGGGTTACAAGAACAAGATGCCCATTTTCTTAGTAAGGCTGTTGTGAAAAATGCACTGAATGTAAGCAGCTGCTGCTCTAGCATGGCAGAGCCAAGATTTTATTCACATGAAAGCCAACATGAAGCTTGTGGAGAAGAGAACTTCAAAGCTACAAGTCAGTGCAGAACTACTGGTCTTACGCCTGCTGTGCGGAAAGGCTACATGGGACTGTCTGTAGTGAGTCAAGCACTCAGCCTTGCCAAAGCACCAGCAAAAGAATTCCTGGAGCATTTGCAAACTTGAGAGCTCCTCTATTGGACATAAACCAATCGTGAAAAGAGAGCTGAAGCTGCAATTGTCTTGGCTCTTAAGATGTGTAGGAAGAAACAGCTTCTTATGCTTGGAACCCAGGTCTAAAAAACACATGGGAACATGTGATAGCCAAGATTAACCACAGTTCAAAAGTAGAGCTGGTTGCTTTAAAGTGAAAAAGCTGCTGATCAAGATTTATATCAACACCCAAATTACTCAAAAACACAAAGCTGTAATTTTGAAAAAAACTTGTATTGAAAAGTAGTGGAAACACTGGAAAAAGTATAAGTTAACCACTTGTCAGTGTGTCTAAAATGCATAAAGTGAATTCCTGCTATACAGTAGCTCCAACATGTTAACATGATTTGCAAGTCTGCCTTCTCAGACCCCCAAAGAAGGTGGCTGCACACACAAGAAGGCTCTTCTGATGAGTTACAGCAGCCTCTCATAGAACAGAAGATAGGCTTGGGAGCTCAGCACTTTGGACACAGAGACAGGTTGTACGTGTGTATCGCTGATGTGGAACCACTGACCTTTGACTGGCTCAGTTTCTGAAGCTGTGAAAGGAAAAATTTAGTAGTAAAAGTTATTACAAAGAATTGAAGCAATCAGTTCTATTACTGTTCTTCAGTAAGAATCACAGAGTACAATCATAGAATCATTGATTTGGAAAAGACCTCCAAGATTGAATCCAACCTGTGACTGATCACTGCCTTGTCAACCAGACCAGAGCAGTGAGTGCTACATCTGGTTGTTCCCTGAACACCTCCAGGGATGGGGATGTCACCACATCCTTGGGCAGCCCCTTCCAATGCTTAACCACCATTTTGTCTTCATTTCTTCCTAATGTCCAACCTGAACCTCTCCTGGCACACCTTGAGGCCATTTCCTCTTGTCCTGTCACTGGTTGCCTGGGAGCAGAGCCAGAGCAGAGCCCCACCTTGCTACACCCTCCTTTCAGGCAGTTCTGGAGAGTGACAAGATCTGCCCTGAGCCTTCTTTTCTCCAGGCTGAGCCCTCCCACCTCCCTCAGCCACTCCTTATAGGATTTCACCAGCTTCACTGCCCTTCTCAGAGAACTTACTGGCCATGGCAGGAGGTTGGAACTACATGATCTTTAAGGCCCCTTCCAACCCAAACCGTTTTGTGATTCTGTAAGAAATAATTTATAAAATATTTCTAATGATTTACCTTGAGATAGTCCTCGAAGGACAAGATCAGAGAGGTGGTTGTTCATAGCTCTCATTTTAACATAGGCAGTGTAGTGCCCAGACCTCATTGTTCCGCTGTGTTCAACAACTCCATAGAGGGAGTACAAGACCTTTGTATTCCCTTCAGCCACATTCTAGAAAACCACAAGTTTAGCTATGTCAGCCAAGTGCTGGGTTTTGAAGAATGTAAACTCTTTGATTTTTTTGCTGATGAAATGGAAACTGATCATTAGAGATTCATGCAAGCACTACAGTTATGAGCAGTGGAAGTGCAAGTTATTACACAAAGTAACAGGCTTGACTAGCATTCTACAAAGATTTTGCTATGCAGCTTTGTTGTGAAAGCACATTAGAACATGGGAAAGGAGAATCTGATTGTTTTCCCACTTACTTTACATTTAGCTGTACAGAAAGGAGCCAAGTCTATCACTTCTGGGAACTTGATATGCCTGTTAACCTTCTGCAGATTAAATCCAGCCTTAAAAAACCAAAGTAGAGGAAAAACCCCATAATGTTAAAATGGAGCATATTAAAACCATGCTTAGTTACTAAATGTTTCAGGTTAAAGTTTCAACACTACAAATTAGTTTTACATTACACAAAACTGGGAAAAAGCAATTTTTTTTCTCTGATGTCCAGAATTCTAGCATTATTTCCTTGCCCCCACATGCTGCACTTAAGCACAAGTTAAGATGGCTCTTCAGCTCACTCAAACATTAATGTAATGGTAGCAGAAGTGGAAAAAGAATCAGCTCTAATGCATTTTGGTAACTATGAGGACAACTCTTGCTTCTCAGATACTGTAACATGCCTGAGGATCTGATGTTAGAGCATCCAAACTGAGGCAAACTGGGCTCCCACCTTAATCAAATAATGATCCAGTATTAAACTGGAAAAACAAAAGGAGATGATGATAAATGTTATTTTCTTCATATTACAGTCTCTTGGAACAGGCTACACATTTCCATTTTCTATATGAAATTGGTTTTCATCTAATTAAAGTTGCCTCCCTTATTTTTCAAGTATATTGACCAAAAACACCAAACAGGTTTAAATTCAGAGGAGGAAGTACTGTCTCCCTTTCCTTTCCTTTCCTTTCCTTTCCTTTCCTTTCCTCCTTCTCTCTTGACAAGCTAAAGTCCTGAGTTAAAAATTTTTCTACAACTTGGGAATAAAGAGGTAAGTGACTTCAGTGTCTATAAATAAAACTTAAGTTACTTTGCTTTCCTTTCATCCTTCCTTCTCCCCTACTAGGCTCAGAATAATCTCTTTTCCACTTCTGCCAACTTGTTACTTATTTGTTACTAGTAAGGGATCCTATTTACCTATACCGACTGACATATATGAGCCCATGAACAGATGTAATATTAGGAAACCATTAATGCTAAGATTCTGCTTAATACAGTAAGCAGTAAGAATAATGAGAGAATATGTCATGAATACACTCAAAAACCAGTGTTTTCCAGTTAATTAAAGGAATATTCTTTCAGGAAAACGCACCTCAATGCCTCAAAGACCACAAAACAATGCTGCACACTAATGCCTTCTAAACTTTGGGGAAAAAAACAAACTAGTTTTATAGAAAATAAAAGTAACATTAGCATATTTTCAAGTTAAGCTAGTACTACATGCATATGTACACATATATACATACTAACCTGAGGCTATATACATGTATCAGCGTGCTACTTACATGCTGAAACCTCTTTAAGTGAAGGGTTAAAATTGGAGGAGCTAGAGAGATGAGCATCTGTTTTTTGGCATTAGTATAAACATACTTCTTTTCACCTGCAGAAAAGAAAAATCACCAAAGATTAAAACAAGTGTTTTACATCAAAACAAACATTACAGCAGGAATTTATTTTCACTATTTAAACTGTTACAATGTCATCTACTACAAGAACTGAGAAGCTGAGCATTCCCCTTTAATATGATGAATGAAAGTAGACAAATTTATACAAATACGGCTTTAGGGATAATCCCCCCACCCTTTACCCACTCAAGAAGCAGACAGGGATATATTTAAAGTTTTCTTTTAAAAACTGTCATACTTATGTTGTTCTTTGGTCCACAATGCCTTTGTGTACACACATCACACAGTAGTTTATTGGTCTCGGTAAGTGTTTCATTACGGGTAAATTGATACAAACAATGATTGATGGAATCTTCCTCAGGGTTCAGCTCTTCCCTGTTTGCCAGAGTGCAAAATGCCGTTTCGGGATCATCGGTAGATACTTCGCACGTCTTGTTAGGAACGGGCTGAAGGCCATCCAAGGTACTCGTGTCAGATTCACTGGCACCCAAGTGGAGATTTGAAAAGTCCGTAGCCAGCTCTTCCTCATCTTCATTGTCATCATCCTCTTCTTTCAAGGACAGGTTGTCAAGGCCATTGACAAACTTCATAGGAGAATCTAAGCCTTCCATAGAGAGATCCATGAGAGACTTGTTTTCTTCACACTCTTGTTCTGGCTCTCCTGCATTTTCATGCCTGCTCTGAATTTCTGTACTATTTCCCTGTATACTCAAGCCGTTCTGAGTTAAGCAGTGATCTTTGCAATCATGAGGTGATTCCTCTTCTTGCTTCTTATCAAGTGTTTCAGAGCTCATTTCAGTCTCTGATTCTTGGCTGTACTCGACATCTATCCCTGGCTGTTCAGCTGTGCAGAGATCTGTCAAGTGAAGCACCTTTCCTTGAAGTTTTTCCTGCCGGCGCTGGCTCTGCACATTTGAATACATAATAAACAAGAGTACAAAAAAATCGTAAGTATAAATTATATTTAGCATTTCTTACCACTTTTTTATCAGAATACTTGTTGCATGCCAGAGATGCACAAGGCAGGAGGGGGAAGAATAATCTATGATTTAATGATCAGAGGTGATCAGTTCCACTAATACTGAGTTTATCCTCACTCAGACATAGTTCCCACTGCTCCTTGCTACACAGTATCATCAAAATACAGCTAATGATGCTCTTGCTATCTTCCTGATCTTTCTTGCATCTGTATTCTAAAGTTTTGTGAATATTCTTGCAATCAATGACTGGAAAACAGTCTGATACAAATTAAGGCTGCTTCAGATAGGCAACAAATCCTACTAGATATTATATTATTCCCATACAGCAATGCTCAACAGAACATCTTAACAGCAAAGACATGGGTATAATTGGTCTTTTCAGTTGAGCATTTGAAGGAAGAGAAGTTCTAAGCTGTCTCCTCCTTCATGTAAACTAAGGAAACAAAAAGAATTTATTTTAACAGAAATAGCAAGCACAAAGTGAAATACCTATCCAAACCAACCTTGGCTTTTTTTTTGGCCTGTTTCTTCGTTTTTTTCTGAAGGTGCTTACTTGTACCATGAGGCTCATATTTCTGCTTAAGGTAATGGTCATTGATTTTATCCTCTTCATCTTCAGATTCCTTTTCTTTGTTTTTTTTAATGTTTTCTTTCTTCGTAATTTTCACTTTCTACAAAACCCAAAAAGCCACAGAACCACCACAGAAATAGAAATGTTATCTGAGTTTTCAGCTCAAATGTAACATTTTAATGATGTAAAATACAAGTAACTCACACCCTGATGTTAATGGAAGGAGTGTCTCACTCCAGAGAGTCCATATGAAACAGAATGAAACAGTATGAGAAGTACAGCTATCGAGGGCCAAATTCTAAACCTGTAAAGGGGCAACATCACCTTTGCCTCTAACAGATCTCATTAAATGCATTGAAGACGAATGTTTTACACAAGCAAAGACATTTTCTGTTGAACTGCCTGTCACAGAATTTGTTTGCTTCTAATAGAATGAAACTTGTTTGTGGCAGAATTCATGACCCCTTTGGCTCTGGGGGTTCCATTCCAATATTTATGAATAAGCAGTGCTATACAAAAAATCTGAAATATTACATATACAGATTAGCAATACAAAACACAAAGCAAATCAAGTACTTTGAGTGTCTGAAGAGTGATCAAATAAGTATTCACATACTATCCTATCAACATTTCTTAACTTTATTCCATAACCTGAATATTAGGAGAAGTGTTCTTGGACTCGGTGCAGGAAAATGGATGAAAAAAGTGAAAACAAACCCCCAAAGAACTCAAACAATCTGTGTGATTTTCCAGAGACAATTTATGAGCCACAGCTTACAGGAATGACTCTCATTAAACATCTTATTCTCTATCTTTCCATGAAATTTTGACTTGCAAGAGAGACTTTTAGAAAGAAGCTTGAATGCTCTTCCTAATGGCTGTATAATAAGTGTTTTCATATAAACAAAAAAATATAAGCCAAAAAGTACCTATGTACTGTTTCTTACCTGAACATCTAGTACAGGAAGTGACAAATCAAGGAAAGACTCATGGACCAAGGATACCTTTAAATGAATAATCAAGAGTCCAATTTAATTTTGTTTGGAAGCAGCTGGCTTGCTGTCAATAGGTGTATTTGCATGTTTGCATTCAAGGACTGCTTTTACTTGTGCACACAACTGTAAAACACAGCTCCTTGTTTTACTGTAAGAATGACCTCCACAAATAGCTTCCAATGACCAAAAATCCAGCAGTCACATTACCACAGAAATGAGAAGGAAATACTTTTATGAATTTCAGTTATCTAGTGAGACTGCACCTTAGGGCCCAAGAGACTCATAGGTGTAATCCATTATGATATTCAAACAGCCCATTTGCTAATACACTCAATTACTTCATTCTTAGGATATATTATGCCAGTAGTGCCTTCTTAACTGTCCTCTTGGCAATCCCATGGTCTTTTCATTGTGGGAAAAGGGAAAACATAATCCCCTGAATGAAAAAGGAAAGGGCCCCATAACAATTAATTTGCTCTATGATCTGTACCACTGGAAGGTGTTCACTGGGAATCTAGGAGGGAATTCTGGCAGAGGCAGCTTGCTGTTGCTGACCTCTGTTTCTGGAAGGCTTTTGAAAGAAATTGAAAGATTAACTTTAACACACAAGGGAAGAAAGATTCCAGCCAAATCATGCTCCTTTTTGAAAAGCATGCAGCTAGTCAAGTCTTATTTCTATGGACAGTCACTTTGGGGTCTTCCTGCAGATTACAAGACATAACACTCTAGGTTATTCAGAGCAGGCAGTTTACTTACAGTTCTGCATTCCTCACACATAATTGTGCTGGTTAATTCTCCACCAAAGATTCGATCTACAAAACTTTGTATTCCCTTTTTCTTTTCATATTCTGAGAATTCAAAAAGTATATAGTAAAGTTAAAAATATTACATACAATATACTGGCAACCAATTTCATTATGGCATACCAAATAAAAATAGAGAATATAACACACAAGGTGTAAGATGGAATATGTTGGCCTGTTCTGGTTTCCTCAGGATAGCAAGTACAGCAAGACTCTTAAATTAAGAATCTTTTGTGTATCAAAAGAATGGGGGTGAGAACACATTCCCAGAATACAGCTTGGTTAAATCATACCTCTACCACTTTCTCTGCTCAAATGCATTTCCCTATTTTCTCAGAAGTACTGCATCTCAGTAAGAATTCCTGTTTTCTCTAAAGACTGAAACAACTATCTGAACTTAAAAACAAGCACCAACTTTTGTCAGACAAACAAAACCATTTTCCTCAAGTTGTAATTTCAGAGTAACACAGTTTGAATTTAAATTGGCAGCTCATCTCCTAAGTCATGTTGAAAAGTTTAAAAATTCTTCTGTTCATTGTTTGGATCTTTTTATACTACTGTTAAGTAACAATGGACTATTAGCTGCATAAATTATATTCACATACTAGTATTTTAATTTCTTACATGTTTGAATGATTAATCATTGCCCAAACATATTTTAATGTATGATGTCTACAGAATCAACACTCTCTTATCCTGTAAAGAAGGAAATGCCACAAAGCTCAGCAAGACATTTAAATATAGACTAAAACTATTGAGCCTCTTATTCTAGATACACGCATACTCAAGAGGTGGCATAAAGTTGTACAAGTAAACATGTATCTTTTAGTTGATACTATTATTACTTTATACAATTCAACAAAAGAGATTTTACAAGTTACTGATGCTGTGATAATTTATTTTACCTTTAATTTTCTTTTTAAGTTCTTCTTCATTTTGTTTGTTAGAATCACTCAGCGCCTTTAGTATTCCAATACTTATTTGCTGAAATTTTCAAAACAAATATACTCTGTAAAATTTCCTAAAATAATTCTGTTAGCTACTTCATTTTACGATGTGTTTCAGATGGAGGAAAAAGTATAATCCTCACCAATTAAGAGAATCAATACAAACAACACAAATACCTGTAGAACCACACAATAGTTCCTGTAGATATAAAAAAAAACCAACTGAGAAGTTGCAACCATAATGTTCCAATTAGCATGTAAGAAAATCAGTCTAAGGATGAAATACTTGCCCGAACTAAAACAGGCAAAAAAACCCCTATAGAATTTCTAAAAGTGTGTTTCAGAAATGAAGACTTAAGGATATTCTTTAGGGTGACTACACATACTCCAAACCCACTTTTTCTGTGGGTTCTCTTTGCTAATATGCTTCAAGTGAGTGCTATGGACAACATAACCACACTACAGAGGCTGACATATCTCAGAAAGTATGTTCTTTCTCCCCTCAGCAGAAGAAGTAGTCTGGGTCTGGGGTACAAAGAAGAAAGGTGTGCACAACTATGACTTTAGCATTCACCTGGATTTCCTCTGCTCTCATTCCATCAAGTAAGTAACGAAGCAATTCATGACTGTCTTGCTGCTGATAACCTTTGAATCGTATTGCTCTGTTAAATGAAATTGTAAAGTATAATTTAATTCAGAGATAAAGCAAAAATGATTCACACCAAACACACATGGACAAAGCCTCCAGAATGTAAGTATATAAAAGCAACAAGTGTCTACATATTGTATTTTCTAAAAATATGACACCAGCTACTCAGTATGGCACTATCTTTCATTTTACTGCTATTCATTTTTATTTTGCTCTTCTTTCAAAAATTAAGTATTCTACAAATTTTATATGCTGTGTTCTGAGCTAGAGATAAAAAAAAGAGAAAAAAACTGACAGTCTTAAACAACAAACTTTTTCATACTCACTATGATATGCAATTGTACAGATACTTACTTTTTACAAACCTGAGCAAAAAGTTCCTTAGGAGTCACGACCCCTTTTTTTGTCTCTTGCATTTCTGTCACAAACTGATGCATGGCTAGTGTTAAAGGACCTGGCTGATCTAGTTTTATTAGCTGAGGTTCCTGTTTGAAAGAAAAGCAACAGAGCTGTTTTGCCTTAATTCAGTGGCAGATTCTTTTGCAGTAAGTTTTTCCTTTTCAGTTCCTGAAAACATTATTGTCAAATAGAATATACAAAATTCCATAATGGCAATTAGTTAACCTGACAAAAACAATGTGTGGTTTATCATGAAATGATAGAAAAGCTCAGTTATTTATTGCTTAGTTCAAAGTCTGTATTTCTTACTTTTACTAGCAAAACCCCCAATTTCTTAAAAAAGGTTGTGCATTTTCTTTGCCATCTAAATCTCTAACTGTAATGACAGGTGTGTTACTTAAGTTAGCGCTACAGACACCCTATAATTTCCTATTTTGCATTTAGACAAGTGGCACTATAGCAAGAGTTACACATTTCCATCCTTTCATCATCATAATGCAAGCACTCCTTCTACGACAGAGTATTGAATCACTGCTCTTACACTCTGAACAAAATACCTCCACTGACTTCAGAAGCAACTTTACGGAAAGCAGTGGTGAAGCTCCTGCTGATTTTACATCCTAAACTTGTTAGTATGTAGCTGGAACATGTAGGAGAAGGGACTGTAAGCAACCCTGTCCTTGATGAATCACAACTGTGCTAATTATCAAAGAGTGGAAACAGCCTTGCCCTTTGAATGAGGATGGCTATTATAAGAGTGGGTTAGCTGGTCGAGGGCAGTCTGCTGGGGATGTAACTGGAGTCTGCTGGCTGGTTGTGCTTTGAGTAGGAAGCTGACAATAGGAGCAGCTTTAAAATTAACAGCTAAGTATTGCTTGTTTCTTTAACAGACTAGAAGGTGAGGACAAACACTATGAAGATCAAAGCATATTACCATGCATAGCTCAGGTGACTCAATTTTAATTGTTGTGCCAGGCATTTTAGCTTCTTTAAGCAGCTCCCTCAGGACTGGAGTTTGTGATAAATTCTGTAGAACATAAAAGACAGAAAGAAATTCCAAAATGGGGACAACAGGAAGGGCAACTGAACTCCATTGGTCATGGAACTTGTAGCAACCAGTTTAGCAGCAATTTATTTTCCCAAATACAGAACTAAAGTAGTTAATTACAACTCTATAATCCCCACCTGTGTTTAAGACTCAAAGGTATATTCCATATAGCTAATGGGACTTCCAATGCCCTCTATAAACATTACTTCGTATTGCAGAAACCCTAAATATACTTTTCTTCTACCGACTGATCTTTTGATCAAGTGTATTTACTAGTGTCTGTTTCTAAAAAATTAAAGGATAAAATGCAGTGTATGTATTTTCTTGGTTTAAAAAGTGTTAAAAAGTAAATCAAAAGCAGTTTAGTAAAATCTGCAAGTACAGTGGGAATTTTGTTTGCATAAAGCTTCAGTATCAAGAGCCAAAGAGCACAAGATCACGTCAGTTTCAATACACATAAACGAACAAGTTTATTCTACATTTCTTAGCTGAACAAGTCACACAAGATGGCAATGCCTGCAACATGCTCATCCTGTTTTTTCCATCCAATATTTAGTTTCGATTTCCTGTTGCTGAGAGAGACATTTTTATTACAATAAACAACCATGGTCTTTGAGTACTAATCTCTTAGAGTCTAAGAGGTCACAGGGGTGATGTGTCAGACTATTTCAGATTTCTAAAAAATAATGAGAAGTTGGCATGCTTATTTTATGTCAGTGAAAAATGCTGTCCCTCAACGACAAGGCAGTTTATTGTATTTCCCCTTAGAGCAAGTCTGAACCTGCAGCTCCATTTCTTCGTATTTCTCTGGGCCAACACACTATTTTTAGAAAGAAGCCATCATTCCTGGCAGATAAAAATCACATTCTAATTGTGTCACTGTAAAATGCTGGGGGCAGGGTTGTTGTGGCCTGTTTTTCATTTTGTTTGTGGCTTTTTTTCCTATTCAAAGCTTTTCTAAAAACAACAGCAAGTCCTGTACCTGCATCACGGCATTAAAGAAACATGTGTTCCCCAAGTTACTAAGTCCTTTCACAGTGACTTCTCCATTAGCAGTTGAATGAGAATTTTCTTCCTTAAGTGAAACTTCTTTTTCTTGCTCATTTTTGCTGTCTTTTTCTACTTTTTTATTTTCAACTTCTTTGTTCTCTTGTTTTTCTACTGAAATAATAAAAACATATACCATATTAACATATGGTATTATAGGATATAAGCTAGGAAAGATTATTACAGCCAGCAGCAATCTATGATGTTTAGAGCTTATATGTATGATAATTAATTCTTTAATTTTTAAATATAAAACTGCTGGTTTAAGTTGTTTAGGTATCAGAAGTTAAAAAATAAACAGAACAAAACAACAAATCATGAAATGCCATTTTAAATCAGCAAGCAAATTAAACATCTCTTGGCCCACAAGCCATTTGTGCCAACATCCTCTGAAAATCTTCAAGTGTTATTTCAGACTTTATTCCTGTCAAAATCACCTATGTGATTTTGGCACAGGCTTTCTACAACATCCAACAGGTTCCCACTGTTAAAGCATTCTCATATTCATTTCATGTACCTAAACAGATGATACTGAAAGGCTTATAGTCTTCAAGATGAGTTAAAAATATTTTCCCCTGAATTATTTTGGTGTATTGCTGAAAATTTCAATGGCCTGTTTAATAAAGCTGTAAGGGAGTTCCAGGCAGTTTTCAAAATAACATCTACATTGGTTCTGCCAGTTTGGCAGTCAGCTATTGATTAGGTTTCTGGTAAATAGAGCTGAGAGCTAATACTAACTTTAAAATCAAGTAACACAAGTTCAGAGAAAGCAAGGAAAACAGACAATACAGTCTTAGGACAAGAAACGGATGGACAACAACACAGAACACATGTAAAGGCAACAACTGCACCCACGTATTCACTGGTTTTCCATTTCAAACCCAAGAAGAAAATTTTGGCAACTGATATGAAGTTCAACTGTATGTCTGGTAAACACTGACCACTCAAAAAACTCTGCTCCGTGTGGGAAAACCACAGCTGCTTTCTGAAAAAATTGAATTCAGAGACGGAATTGAATTCAGCCACGTGGCATTGCTGGATGTTTGTGTTCCATTTCCCACAGGGCCTGTGATTTCACCCAAGTGTTGGAATTTCTGACAGTCATTTGTTATAGCACTTATTTTCATATGCAAATTCTTCCAATTTTTCTAGTGGAAATGCCTTGTACAACACCAGTTTTGCCTTTATGGAAACTAGGGGGTTTTTGCTGGGTTTTCTTTTAAACAACCATATTTTACAGATAGACTGCAGGCTGAACACAATATTTTAGAGCTCTAAAAGCACTGCAGCTGCCTATACTAAACATACAGACCTAGTGACAAAACCTCTGTATACTACTCCTTCCACTAGGATATGTGCTGCAACAGCTGGAGACTTAGTCATTCCTGATACATTCACAAATACCCACAAAAAGACTTTAAAAAAATAAAATTATCCTTAAGCAAGGACAATTTTTTTTTAGATCTCAAGACAGACTGAGCAACACTGATGAATAAACACAGCACCCGAAGTACTGAAAGTCAAATGCCTATTCGCAGAAAAACTGAATGTCACCTTTTTTAAAAAGTCACAGTAAAACTGTCTTTTTTTCCTTCCTATTCTTCTATGTCTTGTCTGTAAAAGTTTAGGGGATGCTGAGCAAAATCCTGATCTAATTAGGTCTATGGGCTAGGATGTTACTTATGCTAGCAGAACTGTGACAAAGAAGATTAAAAAAGGGGAGGAATTAGTTTTTCCCTTTACCATAAGGTGCTAAATCTAATTTAGTGTAAATTCTGGATTTATAGTGTTGTCTCCAACACTTAGGAGACCTTCTGATTTACTGTATCTATACTATAATTACTTACCTGCATGAGATGAGTCAATACCAACTTGTTTTCTAACAAAATCCACAGTCTGGCCCAAAAGGGTTGAAGTTTTATATGGAACTTCATTATCACATAGGTAGCACCTGTCTCCGCCGCCCCCAAAAGAAAACAATTAATCCTATTTTTTTTCTATTATTTAAAAATCCTAAACTATTTACTTGTTTGATGCAATTCATTACACAAAATTATAAAATTACAAGGTCTAGTGTAAGATTTATAAGTCTTAGAGAAGAATTCTACCTACTTATCACAAAAATAGAACACTTAAAAATTATCTTTAGTAAATTATTTTGGTGACTGGCGGTTGCAATTTACAGGTATAAATTAGACTTTTAAAAGATGTGCTTAAAAACCCTGCTGCAAGAAAAAGAAAAGCTTAGAAAATTTTGCCAAAAATCAAGAAACTAATATATCAGGCCCTAAAGGAAATGACTTATGAATATTATGGCATAGAAAAATATTTTGAATATTCTAGCCAAGCAAATACTTAATTGTATTTAAGTCAGATAAGAAATAATCCAAGTGTCCACCCTTAAACCTGCAGACTTGTATTTGCTCTTCTACTGCTGATACAAACCCTATTTGTCTCTCTATGAGCAAAGAAGAATATGGTTATGCCAGTAATCTGCTTTAGAGAAAATTGTGGGAGAAGCTGCAGCCATAAAGGCTTGAGAAGGGTAAAACAGAACACAAACAGCTGAAGGAGTTTTACATGTACCAATTCTGTCGTTCCACCAAATCAACTCTTTAAAGAAATACTGATACTTCTGCATTTTGGAAAACACCAATTACAGACAATTAGGCAGACTTCAGGATTACCATAAGTCAGACTCAATTTTCTGATATTAAAAGCAGAAGTCTGCAGCAAAATGTTCCCACAAATGTCTAGCATCCCTGTCATTAGCTATCGTCATCACATTTCCTTATATCAAAAAATTGGCTCAGCTTTTGGATCCCTGATTGCTTATCTATTGTCTATCTGGTTAATAATAAAAATATTAATAAATATTCTCACTCCTGGAATAACAAAGGATAGTTACTTCCATGGTGTGTTTTAACACCATAACCTCCACCCTGTCAAAAAAAATTGTAGACAATCTTGAGAGAATCAAGGGATTGGAAAAGGTTTTGTTAGTGATGGTTGTTTGACCAGCACTGAAAATGTGTACAACAGCACTTGTAAGCCCAAAAGAGCAGAACTTAGTGAATACCTAGAACTCTCCATTTCTTCTCCAAAACATGTCTTTAAACACTTCACAGTTATTATTTATATTCAATTTGAATCACATATGCATGCACACCACAGAGAGATTTGGTCACACATTCATACCATTAATAAAAGCAAAAGCAGTTTTAATCAGAATTTTTGTACTAGGCCCACTGTGAAATACAGTTCTTGACAGTGGGTTTGATTTATAACTAATTTATAGCCAATATATCAATCTTTGAATAATTTCTTGGGCACGTTTGTACGACCAAGAAATTCTAGAAGGAAGCCAAAACATCTTACTTCTACACCTTCCTCTCATTTGCAAATATTTCTATTAAAAATCAGGGAAAATAGATCACTTCAAACTCACAATTTTAACACTAATTTAAATTCACAAAGATAAGTTCACTAGTTCATTAGTAATAATGTTACTAATAATGTCCATTTCCATTCTAGAATTCATTAAAAGTAGAGATCATTACAGGTAACTGCTAAGTATGATCAAGTAAATAGATAATGTTATATAAAATGAACATAATGACATACTAAGTTGCAAAACCACGTTACTAAGCAAAATGAAAACTCTTTGTCAAGTACAGTATTTCTATAGCACAGTTTAGAAAATTAGGGTTCCCCCTTATATATATAAGTATATAATTACTTTTGAGAGAAGCGAAAACTACCAGGGACTGTAGATGGATTTTTTATTGCTTGATCCAGTAGCATCTTGTAATTCTAGCTGCACTTCCTGTCTATATGTGGTATTAAAAAATGGTATTTACCAAGGAGATAAAAGTAACATTGTCACTAAGTGCACATCAGAAAGAACCTTCTCCCAAGGTCGAAACTTAAGATTTAGAGCTACAGATCAACATTTGTTTCCATGTGTCAGTATTCTGACCAAGTAAAAGCAGTAAAATATTAAGTCAACCACATTTACTAGTTGGTCAAGTTCAACCTTAATTATGAAAATTTTCTAATAATAAATTTTACAAGAAAATAACACTTGTTCTGCAAATATCAGCAAAGACTTCTGGAAATTACATGTTTGGAAACACTTAATATATGCCTAGAGAGAAATATCAGAATTCACAAAGAAAGGACCAATTATATTCCAGCCTCTGTTGCCCTACAGCTCTGTCTTGTGCTGCCTGACAAACTCACCACACACTCCAGTTGTCCAAACTGAGAACCAAACAGTGGGGATCTGATCTTGGTGTTTCATAATGCTTTAAAGCATGCTGGTCTGGAGAATTTCTGTCACAGCCCTACAATATTGATAACCACAAGTGTCACAAAATCCATTTGACTGTCAATGAAACATATATAAAGTCAGAGTAAAAACAAAGTATTACAATCAAAACTGCTCAATTATGTTCAACTAATTTGGATCAACAGATGGATATCTATTTCAAAATACTTATTTCTGCAGATGGATAAATTACTGGGTTCAGAATAAAGCTATGGGACTGAACATTTAATGAACAAATTCCAGTCTAAACACCTGAAAGAATGAAACAGAACCAAAACCTCTACAGCATGCAGAGTTCTAAGTTTCATGAACTAATGTGAGCATTAAGATCTTGTAAAAAATATGACAGATTAGGAGCATTTTTCTTTTCTCAGCAAAATAATTCAAACTTTTTAGGAAAACCAGTCCTCAAGATGGTGTTTTAGCCTTAAGCCTGCTAAATGCCTTTGAGCCATCTTCCAAGTACTTCATTTGACATTCAGAGCAGAGATTTTAAATCACACTCTACTGTATATAAAGTCATCTGGGTAGCACCATCTTTACAATAAAAAAAGAGAGAATATAGGAGTTTAATTAAAAACTCTCTTGTTCCACTGCATTACAAGACATTGAAAGATATTAAGACAAATTAACAACAAAAGAGATACCCTATGGCCACATTTTAGGCATAACCATATCGTAGTGCCTTCATCAGTCTCCTCCTCCTCAGCCTTCTCTTGTGTCTTACTGTCTGCCTTGCAGTCCTGACAAACATGCCATTCCACATTCTGCAGTGCCTTTCTCACATGCCCTTGGTCCAGTCCTTTACGAATATGCTTGCACACAGGTTCTATAAATTAAAAAGCACAAGAAGGATGTAGGTAGCATAACAAATGCAAGCACTGAAGACACAGGCAGCAATCCAGAAGCTAGGACAGTCTTTCTAGAGCCAAAGAAACACGGACAATTTATCAGAGTGTCAGAAAGAAACCTTTTGTTACCACCATTCACAAACTGGGTATACTGTTGCTGCATCCTGAACTCTACTTTGAGGTGTTTTTATTGCTCAGATAGTGTGACAGCTCTGAATCCATCTTTGTTGAGGCAAGATTACAGCCTGTGGCTGTTTCAGCTTGAAACTGGGTGGAAACACCAATTTTGTGTACTGGTTTAGGTTCACCAATTCTAGATTTCCTGGGATTTTTTTGTCTTTAACATAGGTATTCACAGAGGTGTGTCAGCTTTCTCAGTGGTTTAACAGACTGTCAATTCTCAAAGCTAATTACTGATTGGTTTTTTGTCAGACACGGAGGAAACTGCTAGCAGCTTCTCTTAAAATATCACCTCCGTGATGCAAAACCAGCACATTGCCTCAAGATTGCAAACTTCTATTGGCATAAGCTGAAACTGGTGCAAATTTTTGTATCTACAGTTCTGTTACCGTCCAAGATTACAGGATTTTATCAAAGTGCAAATGCTAGCCAACAAGAGACAAATAGAGATATTCAGCTTTCTTTTTGCCTTTCTGAAAAACATAAGCTTCATCTACAACCTCAAAACTGTCATTTAAAAAACAAACAAAAAAATTTTGTACATTGGCAACTACTGTTACAGTAGAATTATTCACCATGACCAGTCTTAGTTTAATTTGTGGCTTTACAGGTCTTTGTCATTGTAAGATAACCTATTTATAGGCAAAAAATTGAGATGCCAGCAGCAGTTAGAACATAACTGATCTCTTTGCAGGAGAAAAAGAAGAACAGTTACAGTAGACATTGACCCTGACTCCAGGAAACAAAAAAGCCCCCAACACCCCAAGACAGACAAAACCAGCTAAAAAAGGCGTCCATTAGAGACAGAAGCTAACACAAGAAGACCAGGACAATCGGGAAACCAAAGCAAAGTAAACTTAAACAGGCCATCCCACCAAGCTTCCTCAAACTCTAAGTGCTCTCTCTCCCAACTAAATTAACCTGGTTCAACTCACTTCCCCAGCTGGGATCAACAAAAAAGATGAGAAAGATACAATCTGTGATAAGGTGGTAGAAGAGAATGCTACAAAACATAAGTAAAAACAAAAGCTACAATAACCAAGGTAAACAAGACCAAAAAAAACCCCCAAAAATTCAGCACAGGTGAGATCCAGTGGAGCTAGGAGAATAAAATTTACTATCTGGGATTAGGAACTATTTGGAACAGAAGAACAGAAAGAAGAGGTTTTAACCAAAATACACTAGGAAAGCTGAAGTGTCCAGAGTCAGTACCAAATTAGCTGCTAGAATAAATGTGAATTGCTTCACAAAAAGTATTTTAGTCACAGCTTTTACTGCTAAAGTAAGAATCTTCTGCCACAAACTTTTCACTACGAAAATGCAATTTAAGCTTCGCAGCTGACTCCACAAGCCCTTTACATTCTGAGTAATTTTACATAATCTGTATCAGTAAAGAACTGTGTGTTTGAGTTTCCTGAAAAACCAGAAACTAATCTCAGTTTTCAAGACAGGATTATTATTTTTCTAGCATACTTAGAAAAGTCATGACAACAATATTTCTTGCTAGACTTGAGTTTCAATTAAAAATCCAGGTTTTGTAAATGCAACTTCAAAGCCAGTTTGACTAGTGTGAAGGCCTTCTAACGTTAATCAGCTTTCAAGCCTTCTTTGAGGTTAAAAGAAACATTAGGTCCACAGACTTCTCCAAGGAAACATACTCAGTATATCCGGAGACTCATCAGACTGTGCAGTTTTTCCTTTGATGCGTTTCTTTCCCATATTTGCTGTCTGTGATTGTTTCTAAAAGGAAAAATGACCTAACAAAGAAAAACAGTAAGATTAGAAAGTAGTTTTAGTTTTCCTTGTTCATTGCTACACAAGTTATTTCTATGGCCAAGCTGTCCCTTGAGGTGAATTAACTTGTTTTAATTTGACATTTTCAAAACAAAAAATATTAATTATGTTTTAACACGAAACAATTGTAACTGTTGTATAGACAAGAGCACAGTGTGAATTACAAAACCCAAATGATTTAAAATGTTAAATCAAAAGCGTTGGACAAAATAACAAGACTGGAAACTTCAGTATCAAAAATCCTATAAACCTTAAGGACTTTAACTAACAGCACAGGGATTTTATGAAAAAGAATTGGT
Organism: Promerops cafer; assembly: GCA_013398275.1. NCBI lineage: Eukaryota > Metazoa > Chordata > Aves > Passeriformes > Nectariniidae > Promerops > Promerops cafer. The sequence continues at coordinate 213,319 of VZSE01000871.1, read as the reverse complement.
TTTGTCCCAATTAAATCTTGAAGAATTTGCAACCTTTTCATTTTGTTTACTGCAAATTCCCTGTGTCTTTGATGAAATCTGACACAAGTAAAATACACTTAACATATTTGAAAATACACAGGCAATGGGAATTCTAATTTTTCAATTTCTTTACTGGGGAAGATTTATTATCACCTTCCCCACATATCAAGCAAATAATTCAGATGGGTCTGTTATCTACTATACCTGTGGACCCTTCTCGACAAGAGTGATCTACCACTACAGAGTCCTAAGCCAAGTACTTGGCGTCAGATAGGTGGCTACTGCACACGTGCTAGAACATTTTTAGTTTCTAGTCTGTAGCCCCGGTACCTTACCTGACAAAAGATCATCCAAAAATCTCAGGTAAACTTAAAACTCGACATATGTTGTACAAAAAAAACAAGAAAGCTAAAAGGGCTCAAAATCAAGTCTCTGCAATCTTTGCAGGCTAACTTAACCCTGCTGTTCACCCTTCATGTAAACCCAACCAGCACTAAATCTGTATCAGTCCACTTTCTAAATCCATTTGTTTGCTTGTACGTGGCAGCATACCAGCCCCAGTGCAAAACTGTTTGCTTGGAGCTGTCACAGCTAAAAAAATTAAGCCAGACCAAGAGAATCAGAGAGAAAAATTAAGCTGAGGAGAGCTTAGGCATGATACTCACAGAGGACATTTTGTGTGAAAAGCCATTTACAAACAGGAGCATGTTTGCATGAGCATCACCTTAGGGTAGATGACCCAATTGTTGATGGCAGCCACTTCATCGAGAGCAGAATTATCAATTTTTGCAACTTAGCATTCAACTTGTTCAGAAAAAGAAGTAACTGTTCATCCAACAACCTTCCTCTACAGCCCATTTTTCTGCAAAAAGCTACAACACTTCATCTTGTATAAAGAACTTTTAATTAATAAAATCCTTTCGAAATTGTCCGTGCTCCTGCCGGGAAGGCAGGACAGCGTGAACACGTGGTGCTGTTAATTTAACCCACGCTGTTCTGGGCAGACTTGTCTGACAGGCTCTGCAGCAGCCTTTCCACGGCACAGCCCTCACGAGAAATGCACAGCGTAAACGACTGAAGCATTTTGTATTTTGAAAAACAAGACAGAGCGGTCTGTAAACGACCAAACGCGCACCTGCGTTTGACTGACACCCTGGGAAAAAGCCCTCAGAGCCTCGCCTGGGGAACCCCCGGGGTGCGGCGGGCAGCAGGCCGGACCCTGTCGCCAGCCGGCACTTCCCGTCCCACGGGCAGCAGGTAAGCCCTGAGCCCGCAGCCCCCCGGGCCGGCCCGGGCCGCTCCGCCCGTCCCGCGGCTGGGCCGCCCCCGTGACCCGGCCACGCCTGCTTCCGATTGGCCCGCGCCATGACTGACAGCTGCCGCAGCCAATCGGGAGCCCCGCGCGTCCCGGCCGAAGCGGCGGCTGCAGCGCGCCGACGGAGCGAGTCCCGGACTGGGAGGAGAGTGGCCGCGGCGGTAGGAGCGCGGCGGCGGCCTCGGGGAGCTCCCGTCCCTCACCTGCCGGTGCGGCGGGGCGAACAACTTGGTGGCGCATGACTCCACCAGATGGGGCAGACGGCGACCTCTCACCTCAGTCACCGGTGGCGGGGTGGTGGTCACCTGCTGCCATGCGCGCTTCTGGCGCGCTGCATTGTGGGGCCGTGACCGGGGGTGGGGTGCGGGACGTGTACGCGCATGCGCCACGCCGGCTCACTGCCCTCCTTTTCTCTCTGGGGCCGCGGGGGAACGCGGGGCCCGGGCAGTGGGAACGGTGTGTTCTTGGGGCAAGGGGAGCTCCTCAGCTTTCAGGACACCTGAACAGCAGTCCTGCGTGGAAGACGTTGGTTTGGTGACACACCAGCGCGTCCTGAACCACCTCAGGGCAGTGGAAACTGCGTGGGCTGTCAGTGTATGTGTGTGACCCAGACTGCCTGTCAGACACGAGCCGGATATGATGGGCTTGTTCATAACTATTAATATGCATTAAGTTTACACCTTCCTCGTGAGGGGAAGTGGAGGGGTAGGCACTCTCTGGCGAGCAGTGACAGGACCCGATGGCAGGACATGAAGCTGTGTCAGGGGAGGTTTAAGGTAGGGTTTTAAAAAAAGCTCTTCTCTCCAGAGGGTGGTTGGGAACTGGAACAGCCTCCTCGGGAAAGTGGTCACTGCATTTGGACAATGCTTTTGGACAATGCTTTTCAGGCACAGGGTGTGACTCTTGTGATTGTCCTGTGCAGGGCCAGAAGTCAGACTCAATGATCCTTCTGAGTTCCTTCTAAGTCAGCATATTCTGTGATTCTTTAACATGATTTGCACAGGAGTAGTCAATGAACTTTGTCCCATATTCAAACCGTGTCTTTCTTCTCTGATTTTTTGTTTGCTCAGGGAACAACAGAAATGGCCAACCACGAAGAAGCAGAGATACAAATTTCAGAGTTAGATTTACTCTCTAGCATGTTTCCTTATGAGGAAGAGTTTGCTGTGACAGACCAACTGGCTCTAGCTGAACTGAAACACTGTGTTGAAAATGAGTCTGCAGAGGTGCCATCTTCAAAAGTTCAGTTTATACTGAATGTAAAGACAGAGGTGCCTAATGTCTCTATGGTATCGTAAACACCTTTAAAAAAATTGTTTTATTACTTTGTGGGATTTTATGGCTTACGTGAAGTAAACATTTGCTTATTTGTTTTTAGGTGGAATTCTCTATGGCCTGTGCTTTACCATTTAAATATCCAACTGTTCTCCCAGAAATTACCGTGAGGTATGACTGCTAATAAAAACATTTATAAGTTAGAGTGTATTGCACAAATACAGTTATGATCAGAGAATGCAGTCATATTTTTTTTGATGGTTTACTGCCAAATAAAACCAGGTTGACAACAGTGCTGAAGAAAAAACAAATACACAAGTTCATGATTTCTCCAGTGTGCTCAGCAAATAAGTGAGGGAAAGGGAAAAAGTGTGAAGGAGCCATCATCTGTACAGAAGGGTTACATGTAGATACTGTTCATTGGTCTGATCCTCAAGAAGAAAGATGTATCTGTTTTGATAAAGCTTAAGACTAAGTAAAGGGGTGAAAAGATAGTCAAAGGTCTTATTCTTCTTCACAATGATGTTTCTTCCAGCCTTCTGATTTTTTTATTTCTGTTAAAGAAGTAGACTTATGTATTACAGGAAGTTAGTTCAGCCACCATACTTACTTTTCAAGTACCTTTTTCTTGATTTTGTTTTACAGATTGGTAGTGCTGTTTGTGAATTCAAGAGTTAGCACACCAATTAAATAATAATTAAGATGTTTTCATAGCTAATACGAGTTAAATATCAATAGCAAATGCGTGTTGACTAACTATGCCTGATTTTCTTGGCAGCTTGAAGCAAAACTTTTGAAAAGTTACGAAGCTGGGGAAGGGTCTGGAACAGAAGCCCTATGAAGAATGGCTGAGGGAGCTGGGGTGGTTTAGCATGGAGAAAATGAGACTCAAGGGGGGCCTTACCACTCTCTACAGCTGCCTGAAAGGAGGCTGTAGCCAGGTGTAGATTGGCCGCTTCTCCCAGGGAACCAGAGACAGGACAAGAGGAAATGGCCTCAAGCTGTGCTAGGGGAGGTTCAGGTTGGACATTGGGAAGAATTTCTTTATGGAAAGGGTGGTCAGTCATTGGAAGGAGCTGCCCAGGGAGGTGCTGGAGTCACCTCCCTGGAGGTGGTCAGTGCATGACTGGATGTGGCACTCAGTGCACTGGTTTGATTGACAGGATGATCGGTGGTGAAAGGTTAGGCTTGATCTTGGATGTCTTTTCCAAATCTAAGGATTCTATTATCCTGTGTTTTTAAAAACACGCTAAATTGTAAGCACATATATATTTATATGCGTTTATATTTTTCTTTAGGTCATCATTATTAAGCCGCTCTCAGCAGATTCTCCTGAACTCTGATCTAAAAACATATTTGATGCAAAACTTCAGTGGCGAGCCCTGCATGCTGAGTGCGAGGGAATGGGTTAAAGACCATGCAGCTGCTTACATTGACAAAAATCTTTCATCCTCCTCAATGACAGCCTCAGATGCCACACAGTCAGAAGTCACCACATTCACTCGATTGTGGATCTACAGTCATCACATTTACAACAAGCAAAAAAGAAAGAATATTATTGACTGGGCCAAGGAGCTCTCTCTGTCAGGGTTTTGCATGCCAGGGAAGCCAGGTGTCATCTGTGTAGAAGGTTTACAAAGTAGTTGTGAAGAGTTCTGGTCAAGGTTAGTTCTTCTTCGTACTTAGTAGTTAGAATGCCATTAGTAGTAGTTAGTTAGTTATGCCATTAGTAGTTAGAATATTGCATTTTGTCATGTTGTACATATGGCCAGAAGGTGAGAAATTCAACCACCTGCCAAGCTGTGAAGATCTGCAAAGTGTTTGTGTTTATAATAATGCATGTACAACTCTGAATATTCACTTTACTGTCGGTTGCAACAGTCAAAGCAACCACTACTGCATGATGCACATTTATTTCTGTTTTAGTTTCCTCTGTGTTTCACTTTTATAGAGATGGACTGCAGTACCCCAGTTGTGTTAGATATGTGTGCTGTTATATGACTTCACATTTGTGTTTAATTCTGCTCCCATTATTTATCCTTCTGGGTGGTGTAGACTAAATAAGCATTGTAATTTGATTGTATCAGCTAGGACTGTGTGAGAATTCTTAGCACAGGGAAGGCAGAAGTCAGCCCTGAAATGGAAACCACATCCTCATTAATTATTTTGTGAGGAATAGCATTTAAGTTTTTCAGTCCTGAGGAGATATAAAAAAACCAAGCTTCTGCTTATGAGAGTGTTTGCATGAGTAGTATTTCTGTCACCAGCTTACTAACCATCTCTGTCAATATATATACACAAATAGAATTTATTGACTTTTGTGATAGTAGTTATTCCATAGTATTTCCCAAAACAGTCTTTATTTTATAGGTAGATTAATATTCCCTCAATTGCTTTCAGGGTAAGGAGATTAACATGGAAAAGAATTCTTATTCGGCACAGAGAAGATGTGTCTTTGGAAGGTGGAGGACATGCTGAGACCCAGAAGCAACGAAAGTTCCCCACTTTGGAAGAAAAATGTTTTGATGCACATGGTGCCAAGGGAAATCATATGGACTTGGGGCAGCTATATCATTTTTTAGAAGAAAAAGGATGTGCTGACATATTTCAAATGTACTTTGGGGTTGAAGGGCATTGAAGGGGTTGAAGATCCCCGCAGGCCCCAGCACCTACATTTCTAATTTAATCCTCTTAACAGATTCCTTAGCTTTTCTGCAACAGTTGATCAGAGAGGGAATTAATAATTCATGATTCATGTGATGAATTTAGTTTTCAATGTAAACAAATACCCAGTGAAATCCTGAATAATGAAAATGACTATATGAATGCTTTACGCACTTTCTGGTGTTAAGGAGATTTAGGGTACATACATACTTAAAATGAAAGAAAATGTGTTTGATAACCTACTGGACAGTTACAGAACTGTAGATGGATGAACAAATGGAATATGGTGAATGAATATACAAATAAGAAAAGACAAAAATGCAGTGTGGGTATCTCAGGAGTAAGAACATGATGTTTGCATTAATTGTTACTGTTTACGTACACTTCATGAAAACTTTTTTTTTTTAAACAATCTTCTACTTTCTATCTGAAAGTTTAGTAAGCCATGAGATCATTATTTTATTTTAAAAAGAACAAAGGGAGGGAGTAAGTTTACAAGAGTCTTACTCATGCTACCTAGATGAGCTAGGATGCCTACTCTAAGGCATAAGACTTTTCTGTAGGTAAAAGTGTGTGTGCAGGTAAGATAGATACCATAGTGGCTCCACGACATCTGCCACTTTGGCTCGTGTAAAAGCAGCAGTGTACCAAGGATCGGGTTCCCTTATAGCATACTCCAAAAGTCTGAAACGATCCTCAGCCTTCTGAGTTAACAAGTTTTCAGTCCTGTAGTATGAAGTGCCTTATGTTGCGTGTTTTTGAGTGGGATTTCAACAGTTATATCAATGAATGCTAATTTTGCAGATACCGAATCTACATCCCATGGTAGAAAAAGCAGACATTGGTTTCTTTGGATTAAATATTTTTATTAAATATTGATGAAATGCTTCTGTACACATCCAGTAAAATCGCTAACACTGAGCTCTCTGGTATGGACTTGGAACATCTCCTGAAGGGATACTTCACAGCGATGCCATTCGACAAGCGTGTATGAAACTTTCCCAAATCCAAAGTCCTTGTAAGTGTACAAGAACGCCGCGGCTCCCTGAAGGCCCCACGGGACGCTCGAATTTAAGATCGATGGATTTTATTTGTTTTTCTTTGAAGGACGTTGTTGAGTTTAAGGCCACACCAGACAGGTTCCCTTCCGCGCCGCGCGGTCCCGCCCCGGAAGTGTCGTGTGCCCGCGGTGGCTCCGGCCGGGCCCTGGTCCCGGTGCCGCCGCCGCCGCCATGGGGGGCAAGAACAAGCAGCGAACCAAGGGCAACCTGCGGGTGAGCGTGGCCCGCGGGGCCGAGTAGGGTGGCGAGGCCGGGCCCAGGCCACAGGGCCTCGCGGTTCCGGCACTCCGGGTGCCCTGGGCGGGGGCCGCGGGCCGCCGGAGCCCGGCTTCCATGGCGGGGCAGCGCGGACTTGGGGCCCGGTTGTGGTAGCTGGGGCCGGGCCCGGAGCTTCCTCTTGGCCTGGGTCGCGCTTTAGGGGAGTGTGACTGCTGCTGCTGCGGTGTTTGTACGGAGAGGGAGAGCAAAATCACCGCGGGTGTATAGATTCAGCAAGGTGCCGGTGATACATTCGGTGTGTTTTTCTGTGTAGAGTCTTAGAATACACTCTTGCCAAAAGGCCAGAGATGACGTGACATTTGTCCTATCACTCAGGAGTGATATTGTGGGAGAAGTCTGGTGTTCAAGTCCCCTAATTCCTCCCTGGATTTAGGGAAAACTGCGGAACGCAGCAGAAAAGGTGATTTAAACCCCACAAGCTCACAAAACTGCTGCTGTCATTAGGAAATAAAAGGTATTTGCATTATAAGGTGTCCCAGAGGACATTTCAGCATCAGTCAGTTTTGGGGCAGTCTTTCCAAAAGAGCGTGGTTGAAACAAACCTGAGCCAGTAGTACAATGAGCAAATGGGGTAAACTAGAAGTGGTGCTGAGCTCCAAAACACACACTGTGTGATGGTATTTATTATACTTGTTGCATATGTGTGCTTTTGCTCCATTTCTCTTTAAATAATTTTTGGCGACTTGGTTGCTGGGAGAATCCTTTATTTTGTCCATGTGTTTTTATTTGTTCAGAGAAAAAAGGAGCATTCCTTGGGAGCTGTATTGGCCCATGATAAGGACTAGGAAAACCAGAAATAGTGAAGGAGGATAAATAATTTCTTAATAAATTCTTTATAGTTTCTTAATAAATTGTTTACTTGTAGGAGGAATTTTTTGTTAGACTTTTTTGTATAGCAAAAAAGCAATATAAAGCAATAAAAGCAGTAAAATTTTCCGTAAGTATTTATGCATTATGAGGAAAGAGAATTCTGATTCACAGAATCATCGAATATACTCACAGAATGGTTTGGGTTGGAAGGGACTTTAAAGCTCATGCAGTCCCACCCCCTGCCATGGACAGGGACACGTTCCACTAGACCAGGTTGTTCCAAGCCCTGTCCAACCTGGTCTTGAAGACTTCCAGGGATGGGGCAGCCCCCGCTTTTCTGGGCAGCCTGTGCCAGGGCTTCGCCACCCTTACAGGCAAGAATTTCATATGTAATCTAAACCGATTTTGTTTCAGTTTAAAGTCATTCCTCCTTGTCCTATCACTACAGTTCCTGATGAAGGCTTCTCTCCAACTTCCTTGTAGGCTCCCTGCTGATACTGGAAGGATGCTATGAGGGCTCCCTGGAGCCTTTTCTTTTCCAGGCTGAACAGCCCCAACTTTCTCAGCTTGATCCGAAACAGAAGAATCATTTTCTAGGTTTCTGTGTTTAAAGCACAAGTGGACTCTTCTTTGAAAGACTTTATTTTAATTAGAAGGTTAATTATACAATATAAATAGGATCACATTTTCAAATGCATGATGTGTGCAAAATAAAAGTAGATAGATAATTGACTCCTGTCCCTGTTTTTTGTCAGCCTTCTAGCAGTGGCCGAGCTGCAGAGCTCCTTGCCAAAGAACGTGGAACAGTGCCTGGGTTTATTGGCTTTGGAACATCTCAGAGTGATCCAGGATATGTTCCTGCAATTCAAGGAGCTGAGGAAATAGACAGCCTTGTGGATGCTGATTTCCGAATGGTGTTGAGAAAACTTTCTAAAAGGGATATCACAACCAAGTTAAAAGTAGGTGTCTTCTTTGCCCCCCATAATTTTTTTTTTTTTTTTAAATTGGAGAATAATACAGTTTTCTTAAGGGTGGCTGAGGAAGAAGAAGTAACTAACACTAATTTCACTTTGGTGGATTTGCTAGAACTGCAATTCAGAAGATATCTTGTATAATCTACAGCGAGGTCCATCATGCAATTATCTCTATAGATGCTCATTTGCAAGAAATGAATTGGTTTTCGGAAAAGGGAGTTGCAGTTTCGGATACAAACCGGTAAATTACAGAGCATATCTACCTGACTTCTTAAGTCATGCTCTTGATATTTTGATTTTAGGCTATGCAAGAGTTTGGGACGATGTGCATGGAAAGAGAAGCGGAAGTTGTTAAAGGTGTTCTTCCTTACTGGCCTAGAATTTATTGTAAAATTTCACTAGTAAGTATTGAATTATTTAAATTAGAAACTTATCTATCTACTTCCTGTGACTACCTCTAAAGTGGTCTTTGTTGACCTTTGTTGGAATTACTAACTTGTTCCAGGAGAAACATCAAGTTGAAGGAAAATACTGTCCTTTTTTTTGTGAACCTTTATGTTTAAAAGATGGTACTATATTTCTTAGGAGAAGTTCTTTTATGTGGATTCCAGAAAGGCTAGAGAGTCTGTTCAGTTAACATAATTATAAATCTTCTTGATCTAGGGCTAATATCTGACCAGACTAAACACTAAAAATAACCCTAAACCCAAATATGAAAAGACCATATATAGCCAGATTAGCAATAAGTTTCTTGATATATTTACTGTATTTCCAAGCTGTCTAGAATGGTTACTGTAGAAAACATGCTATGGAGCAAAGTGAATCACTATTCTTACCCGCTAGAGTAATTCCTACTGTTTCCTTCTGGAGTCAAGAGTGTTGAAAACCATGATGTTGTAAATTCATATGCAAATAAAAGATAACAGTGCACAGCTTATGGTAGTTCTAATTCAGAAGATGTCTTCAAGGCTTCCTGTTTCTCCTGCCTCTTGTCTGTCTGTAAAATACTTGTATAAATTGAAAACAAAAACTGTTGTTAGGGGTATCAGGGAAAGGTTACAATTCTGAGTGTACAACACTTTGGGAATATGATGCTATTAAATTAGGACTCTCCCCATACCTTGGGATGCCAAAACCTTTTTGTCGTTGGTGTGTATTTTCAAGTCTATGTTTCAAATCCAATTAGTTGCAAACATGGCTTTTAAATCACCACTTTTGCTTTGAAATACCTGAAATCAAAGGTACATTTCTTAAACCAATAAACGTCTCTCTTTTTTTCCTTCTTTTCTCTGTTTAACAGGATCATGATCGCCGTGTTCGAGAAGCAACTCAGCAATCTTTTGAGCAACTGATTCTTAAAGTGAAAAAACACTTAGCTCCTTACTTAAAAAGCATCATGGGTTACTGGCTGATTGCTCAGTGTGACACTTACTCCCCTGCTGCTTCTGCTGCAAAAGTAGCTTTTGAAAAAGCTTTTCCTTCGAGCAAACAACCTGAAGCCTTAGTATTCTGTAAGGATGAAATTCTTAATGTGAGTTTATACTTTTGTATTTCTTTAAGGCTTTGTATACATCAACTTCTATTATAAGTTTAAAAGTCATCCTTCCCCCATCTATTCTTCACGGTTAAATTTCTTTCTCGCCTGAAACTTTGCCCGTGTGAAGAGAACCATAGAATGGTGTGGGTTGGAGGGGACTTCTAAAAGGTCTTCGTGTTCCACCCCCTGCCATGGGCTGGGACACCTTCCACTAGACCAGGTTTCTCCAAGCCCTGTCCAACCTGGCCTTGAACACTTCCAGGGATGGGGCAGCCACAGCTTCTCTGGGCAACTTGTGCCAGTGCCTCACCACCCTCACAGGGAAGAATTTCTTCTGTTAGGAAATATAAAAAAGAAAAACAATAAAGAATGCAGAGAAAAAAATACATCTGTTTTTTTGGACTTGAGATGAGAATGACTGGAACCAAAGGAATGAATAGTGAATTTCCTTGTGTGCATTCCTATGTAATGATGTTCAGTCAACACATAATGCTGCTGACAGATGGAATATTGATGCTGGAGAAGTTCAGGTATAGTGAAATAGAAATGAAGAATGCTGAGCAGTGTTTCAGCATCTACAAGTTTAATTCTGACCAAGGTTTATGCTCTTCTGCCAGTCAGATATGATACTCAATTGATTGAACGAAAAAAAGGTAAAAGATTGCATTGCCAGCCCATCATGTGCAAACCTAAGTGTTTTGATTTGCCTCAATTTGGCTTCTGTTTAGCAGGAGCACATTGGCATAGGGCTGCAATTTACTAAGTATTACAAAGATTTAATTCAGACAGTACCACAGCTACTGTGTTCAGCATGAGTCAAATTCTTTTCTGGCATGTTTACTAGCATGTCTAAAAGTATTAGAAAGACAACTCAGAGGTTGTGAAATTTTATTGTAGGGCTGTCTCTGAATGTTGTGTGGACTATATTGTTCACATATAAGTATTAGATTTCTTTGTATTTATATGAATTGCTTTTTCCCCCATAGGTACTTCAAGATCACCTTCTGAAGGAAACAGCTGATACACTCAGTGACCCTCAGTATGTTTGCCAGCTTAAATGTATATTTAAGTCTTTAAATCTTGGTCTTTATTGGGTTCTCTGTCCTTGGAAGTAGTGAATTTAGTTTTGTTTCAGGAGGCAGAATAATTATTTGAGTCCAGATCCCAGCAACTTTGTTTGGGATTTAAGTGTTGCATACAAGTAGAGATATTATAAAAGAAAGGTCTTATAAAATCAGGCCTTGCTCTGCTAAATTACCAGCTTGCCTGTTACTTCTTCTAAGTGCAGCTAGCTAACTTCCCATGTGAAAAATCATAAAAATGAAGGCAGTTAACACAACAAACTATTCTGGTAAGAGAACCGTTTGCACCTACAATAAATAAAAAATCTGTCTCATAGGAATCAGTGAACAAAATATGTAAACTAACCAAAAATAGAGATTTGACAGATGTACACCCTAGGCATTTACTGACCAACGAACGGAGTGCCAGTGTATTGTTAGCCAATTAGGCCTAACACAGTACCTTCTGATATTTCCAATCAGTATGAGCTTTGTGAATAAAGAATAGGCTTTTTCTGCATGAAAAAACTGAGTTGCAGCTACTTATTACTACAACACTTAAGTATAAATGGTTTTGAAAGTCTTATCAGTTATTTAATTTTGTTTCAGCTCTTTTAAGAATAGCATTTGTGAGTAGCTGGAAGATGCGATGACTTGAAACTCTTTTTTTCCTAGCACTTTACAGTGTAATTTAGAACCTGTGGAAAGTTTATGTATTTACATTGCTGGCACCTGAAATAAAAAAAAGAACACAAAAACATGAAGGCAGTTTAGTTTAGACAAACTTGGGATGCCTGCTGGTTTATTTGCAGTCCACTTTTAACTTTTTTGTTTGTTTTGCTTTCTGAGAACTGTACCAGATGAAGAAAGGGAAGCCAAATTTTTCCGGATTCTGACCTGTTCCTTATTAGCTTTAAAAAAGTTGCTCAGCATGTTGCCCAAGAAAGAGATGCATTCATTGGAGGGGAAGTTATTGTCACTTCTGTCCCAAAACAAATTTTGGAAATATAGCAAAAACAACGTATCACAGGTGACCTTTTAATTTCTTCTTTATTTTGCTTGGTTTTTGTTAAAGGTAATACCCTTAACCTAAGGAAGTATTAATTACTTGTATTCTACAAGGATGAACTTGGTACTTTGCTTAGGTTTGAAATTGCCTTCAGGTTTCTGGGTACATTCCAGAAAGGCTAAAGAAACTGTTCATTTAACATAATTACAAATCTTTTTGATCTGGGGCTAGTATCTGACCAGACTTAATGTTAAAAAACCCCCCAAACTCAATATAGACAATATTGCTTGAAAATTTATCCAGTAGGCTAAATTTTTATTTCCATATCATCATGATCTACTTTTTGGCAATCTGCCATAATTTAAAATTCATGTAGAAGATACAAATTCTGTCAACTTACAGCATGTGTTTGTAGTGCTTTGGGATTTTAATTTTTTAAACCATTTTACTGGTCTTTAGTCTGTACCTAGAGTGATGAATTCATGCAATAGTATTTTGTTTAAAAGCTTTAAGTTGCTTATGGGAAAAAACGCCTTTGAGAAGTATGTAAAAGTACAACTTTTGAAAAGCATTTTATTATTTTTATTAACTAAACAAATTATGTTAAAATATTTGATAAGACTGTTTAATAACTGCTTTGTTTTTCTTTGTTTTTAATAATATTTTAACCTTGTTAATATGATAAAGTATGGGGATGGTGTGTTGTAAGGTTTTGTTGACTCTTATAAACTACATGTAGTGACAAATTCTGTTTTTCCTTCTGTGGCCTCTGTCAGGTTCGCTCAGCTTTCTTTGAGCTGATTTCTGCTTTTTGCCAGCACTTGCCTGAGGTGGTGAAAGCTGAAGCACCAAGAGTTTGTCCTGCTGTTCTTCTCAGCATTGATGACAGTGATGCAGTGGTGTGTCCTGCTCTTTGGGAAGCAGTGCTTTATACTATCACCACTATTGAGGTAACGTGGGAAGCATAAGGGGCAGATATTTTCATCAAATTTAACTTTTCACTTAGTGTTGTTCTCTGTGTAGAATTAGGAAGACAGGCTTGACTGGGTTTTCTTTATGATTAATAACAGGAGCTCCTTAAGGGTACATCCTCCTTCTTTCAGTGTAACTTTCAAATATATCATGCCTAGCATATCTGAAAATTAGAGTTGTTTTATGAATTTAATTTAATTAACCTGAAACCTTTTCATTAAACGTAGTTACTAGTAAGTCAAATAATGCTTAAAACCTTTTTCTTTGTTAAAGACAGCTACCAAAAAGACCTGCAGTGCATTTTTGGTTAGTTTGTTTCCCCTTCAAATGTAATGTTCTATAGCTTTTTCTTTTTTTCCCCCTTAATTTTAAGTGAAACACCAGCTTTAAATTTATTAGCAGGATGAGTTGTTGCCATAGATGGGGATGCTTTGAGGGCTTAATGCTGCAGATCCCTTTTGCAACTGCTTGAATGAACTGTAACAGGTTTTCATGAAGAAAAACCCCTAAACAGTCTTTGTTCAGCTTGTTATAAATGTAGCTACCTTGAACTATAATAAATATGATAATAAATAAAATAGATCAGATGACGAAAAAATTTAGGGGAGGGGAATGTGCCAAAGCATTTTCTCACCATCAGAAAATTTTTGAAGAGAGTTTTGAAGTTAGTGATGCTTCTAAACTCAGTCATTGGTTGTAATTGATAGTGAGAACTTAAATACAGTACTAATTACAATAGTGATTTTTATGAAGCATCATGAAAGCATTATTGAAAATAAACCTTTAATTGCAGTTGTCTAACAAGGAAGGTCAATTGATTTTAAACAGTGCAGAAATGTTTTATCATGTTAACTTCACAAGCCAAAATTGGGGGAAAGTGATTTTAAAGAATACTGGCAAGTGAGTAACTTAACAGAATTTGAATTTCACAATAACTTGTTGCAGCTATAATAGGGGGAGGTAGGTTAAATGGCTACTTAGAGAGTTCTTCTGAGGCAACCTATTGTTGTTTAATTTATAGTAAGTGGATTTCTTTCTGCAGGACTGTTGGAGTCATGTAAATGCCAGAAAAGGAGTTCTGCCAAAGCTCTGGACAGTGCTTCGAGAAGGTGGGCGAGGATTAGCTACTGTTATCTACCCAAACCTCCTGCCCTTCATTAGCAAGGTGCCTCCTGACGTTGTGGAACCGAAGCTGGAATACTTCAGAGTTTTTTTCAGCTCTATAATTCAAGGGTATGGACCACAAATTTATTTATTTGGAATCAGTCTCTTTTACATTTGGAAATAACAAAACTAATCTTTAAGCATTTAAAGATAAATGAGATCATATTTTTAAAATTCTTTTCAATATCCAAAACCAGAGTCAGTCCTTTGTGGCTGTTCCTGTCATCTTAAACCTTCAGCTTTCCTTTTGATTTTACTACATCTTGCTTATATGAAGCATTCTTATCTTTCCTTGTCAAAGCTTTGTGTTTATTTCATGACAAATTTGAATATGGAACATTATTATAATTAAGGGTGACTCTTAAGAATCAGGCTCTTCTCACCAGTGTGTAATTCTTTCAGAGGGGATTAGCCTTGTGATAGTGACATTTCCTTTATGCAGGAACTGTAATTCTCTTGATACTAATTTTTAAAGGATGAAACAGCTATTACTTTGTGCCTTTAAAATACATCAAAACCACCTTTCTGTCAAATGTAATTTAAATGTGCACCTGTGCATTGTCTACTCAAAAGCGTATAGAAATTATTTTATGAAATACTGAAATATCATTTATTTTAAAAAAATCAGTTCATGGCTGATGTTGGTGTGGAAATTAGCAGAGCTCTTGGAGAAGAGAGTTATTAGGGGTTTGTTTGAAAAGTGTATAGAATTTTATTACATGTAGTACAGTGATAGTAATATTTCTGATCATTTGTGTGATCTAATATTCATTAAAAAGCAAAGGAATTGCAGGTTTTCAGACGCAAAACTGGGAAGAGTGTCTTTAGGTGGCTTTCTTTTTTTTCTCTTTTCTTTCCTTCCTCTTTTTTTTTTTCTTGTAATGACAGAAAGTGATGCTCTCTGAACCTCTGTGGTGTGTGTGTAAAATTGCAAAAGAATTTTGATGGCCATCTGAAATATGAGACAGTGTGCTAGGCTGTATATGGTTTCTCTGTTTACATAGATCTTTTTTTTCTGAATGCTAAGACTGGATGAAGAAGTTACTTTGATATAGGTTCTATTAAATGCCTGGGTTTATCAACTTTCTAAATTGATTTTATTTTGATCTGACTCCTGCAAATGATTCTATGATCTTGTATTCTCATACTGGTGTCTGGGTCAGAAAAACATAACTGAGGGTACATTGATGACATTCATACTGGGTTTCTTGTAAGCACAGCTGACTGTGTGTCCTGTCACAGGTTGTCAAGTGAGAGGACAATAGCCAGTCCTTCAGAAAGTTCAGCAATTATAACTGCATTTATGGAGTGTCTCTGCTTTGCTGTACTGCAGAAGAGAGAAGACCAAAGCCAGATTCATCAAATGCTTATATGTGACCAGGTATTCATCAGAAATACTAAATATTGTTGTGTGTACATTTAATAAGTCAAAATTAAAGAAAAATGTGAATTTTAGGTGAGGATTTACTTCTCTGTTGAGAGTTTCCCTAGATTTTATGAAAAAAACCACACAGAATTGTCAAGGCTGGAAAAGACCTTTGGGATCATCCAGTCCCACTGTCAGCCCAGCACCACCAAAATTGCCCCCAGACCGTGTCCCCAAGAGCCTCATCCAGGTGTCTCTAATGCACTTCCAGAGGTGGTGACTCCACCACCTCCCTAGACAACTTATTCCAATGCCTGACCACACTTCCAGTGATTTTTTTTTTCTAATACGTGGTCTGAATTTCCCCTGCTGCAATTTAAGACTATTCCTTCTGATCCTTTCACTTGAGACATGGCAGAAGAGATCCACCCCCACCTCCTTTCAGGGAGTTGCAGAGAGCAATGTGTAACAAAGGTACTGAATTTAGGGGTTTTTTTCTTCCTATGAAATCATCGTTTTTACTATGCAATTAAAGTTATAGTTAAAGGGGGGGAAAAAGTGCCTCCCATCTGGTATATTTGTATAAAGTGTTCAAACATAAATAATTCTGATATTTGCAGAGTTGCTTCCAGAATGTTTTTCAGAATTATATAATTTCTTGGCATTATAAAGAATAAAATGATTTTATAAATTGGATCATTGTTCTTTAATACATTTTTTTGTCTTTATAGCTAATACCTTTTACCAGTGCTGTACTTAAGGAGCCCAAGTTACAAAGTGGACCATTATTTTATCTAACAGCAGAAATGCTGAGTTCCTGGGAAGCTAAAGCAGAACTCTCCAGTGATGATGGCACAGATGAAGTTTTCCAGAAACTGTTGTCAGATTTTTGGGGCCATCTTTTAAAATTGTGTATACTGCATGTTGATAGGTTGGATGCTGATGAGAGATTACTGTTTGCCATATCTGGTATGCTAGAAATTCTTCAGAATCCAAAGAGTGCTACGAAACCAAACAATAGAAAATCTCTAAAAATCAGATTTACAGATGAGGATGAATCTGAAAGGAGCACAGAGAGTCGAAAGCTCACAGAAGCGAGAAATGATGACTCTGAAATTCAGGCTGACTTGCAGCAAACTTCACATCTAAGGAAGGAACCTGTGGAGAACTTAGTCTGCAACCTGGCTGAGCTGAGCATTGTGTATATCAATGAACAGAAGTCAGAACAGCATTTAAAATTTCTCTCTGCCCTGCTCAACTCTTTTTCCTCAAACAGAGTTTTCCAAGTACTTTTAGTGCAGGGAAATGATGTAAGCCATGCTCAAGCTGAATCCCAAAATGAAGTGAAAGCTCATAACCAAAGCCCATCTGTACAATTTCTGTATATGAATTTAATAACTTGGCTCAAAGAAGACTGGAGAAAAGACACCCATTTCCTGGTTGATATTCTATACAGTGTACTTCATTGTTGCAACAATAATGATGAAAGGAAAGTCATTCTTGATGATTTAGCAAAGGTATGACTTGTACATGATATTAATTTTTATCAGAATCATTACTGTTATTGTGGGCTGTGGTTCACTAATAATGTTACTTTGGCACTGTCACATGGAAGATAATTCTGCATGAATTTGGGTTAAGTTCAGCATAAGGAAGGTAGTTTTAGGAAAGTTGGACATGATAGTGTTGGGGTGAAGGGTTCTGTCCCTTTCTTTGTGGTCTAAATCATTAAAAAAAAAAGTATAATCAGAATTTCTCTACTCTTGCTTCTTTATACAGGGTACTTTAGTAGTAGTCATTGGTAGCCTTTTGTATAAATACAGTCCCTTACTGAATTTTGTGGGAGAGAAAGATTTGGAAGACAAAAATGATATAATCAATAACTTTGTTACTGAATTTTATCAGCTTCTACTTTAGCCTAAAGAACAGTTAAAATGGCATTATTGCTTCCTATTCAGCAAAGATTTTTATTAAATATTGGGGAATTTTGTTTTTCTTTCCAGATGGATCTGAAGTGGGTTATTTTTCTCCAGATAATTCAAAAGGTACCTCTTAAGATTTTTTTTGTTCTTGTTACGCATAGTTTTCTGATGTTAGTTTTGAGACTCACATGGGTTTGTAGTGATAATTTCCATAGTTTGAAAATCTTACAGTTTTAGAGTAGTGTTTGTTTTAAATGCATTTAAATCTGGGGACTGTCTTAAAAATGAAATGATGATGCCAAAAAGAATCTTTGTCCCTTCTATTTTTGGTCAGTTTGCTTTTTGAGCCAGAGGGTTTCCTGATTTGTCTATCATCTCTTCTAAGCTAGAGAGAATGGAGCTGGGGATTAGACCAATAATTTAAATAACATATCATAATCCTTACAAGGTGCTTATAAGGAAAAGGTAGTATTCCATTTTTTCCACACTGAATATTGACAAACTGACATTTAAGTAATTGCATGGGACGAAATAGGAAGTGTATGATGAATTTTTGGACAAGAACTCATTGCACTTGACTTACAGTCCAGTGCATAGACCACAGGATCTTCCCTCACATATGCTGTGTATTTTAGGAATACTCAGTTTTTATGACTTTGTAACTTACAGTGGCTCATCAGCAAAATAATGGTTTTGTGACCTTCTATTTCTTCTTAAAGAAATTCAGGTACCATAAGCAGTTTTTGTGTTTTAAATAGATTTTGTTTCAGCCAACTTGGTCATCCAGAAGTTATTTTTCTAATTCCAGTGTAGGAATTTCCTGGGCTGTATAGTTGGAGGAGAAACATAAAGGAAGTTTTTTCAGAAGGTGACTTGTTTCACTCTGCAGTCGAGATCTGACCCAGCCATAAGTTGCTGTCTCTGACAAAAAGAAAGTTGTGGGGTGTTGTTGGAGATGTAAAATCTAAAGGCTGTTTGTGGCAGATGATATGATTCTCACTCTGTGTGTGCAGGTTTGATGTACTGATCTTATGCTTAGTAATAAAAATTAATAGTTAATAAAAGGTTATGCTGAGAAGCTGTGACTGCCCCATCCCTGGAAGTGTTCAAGGCCAGGTGGGATGGGGCTTGGAGCAACCTGGTCTAGTGGGAGGTGTCACTGCCCATGGCAAGGGGTTGATACTTAAACTGGAACTTGGAAGATGATCTTTACGGTCTCTTCCAACACGAACCATTCTATTATTCTATACCCTCAAAAGGTTCTTGGAATGTTTTTCTTGTGATCCAGGCATGCTCAAGCACAACGAAACTTGCCTTAGTCTCTGACTGGCTGAAAGGAGACACGCTTGGAGAAAGACTGGTAATGCTGGCGGATGATCTGTGTCACCTGGGTTTAAAACCTAGAGCAGCCTCATCAGGATCAGCCTCTTCAGAAAGGTGGACCCTCCTGAGCTTGGTGTTGTCGCACCACGTTAAAAGTGGTGAGCATATATAATCCTTAGAGTTCATGAAGTGTAAATGCTACACTTAGGCTTTGCGTAAGGATGAAAGGAATTTGGGATCTTCCAGAATACTTCATGTAGAATATTTAGGCTTTCTCGTGGTAGTTTTTTGTTGATTGGTTGGTTTTTATTGGGGTTTTTGTTTCTTGGTTTTGGGCTTTTTTTATACTTAAGCCAGTTCACTACATCAAATTTAATTTTGTAAACACTAACTTGCAGCAGTAGCTGCCATTTTTTTGGTCCACATTACTAAATAAGGGCAGTGTTTAAAGAGAAGATTCAGATTTGCAAGTTTTGAAAACTTGAGGGAAATTCAAGTAAGCTTGATCTATCAGCTGATGTGCTGTAAAATATGAATTTTTAAACCATACCATTTGAAATTTACCTTCAAAACTAGAATAACAAGTCAATTATTATGGACCTATGTGTGTTTTAATAATGCCTTGTTACAGGACCTTTGAATTGTTTTGAGCCATTTCCATTTATTTTCATATCTTTTAAAAACTCTGTGTGTGCTCTTATGCTGTATATGTAACCTGATTTTTTTAAATTAATAGTATCCTATTTAATTTGTTCCTTGTAATTTTAGTATGTGATATACACTTCTAGAGGAGTTCAATTTTCTTTGTGTTTTCCGTGTAAACTCACCATTTGCTTTGATCTCTGAGGTGATGTTATTTCAGTGTCAGTGGATGCTGTGCACATTCATGGCGCTTTCAAATTTCAAAGATGCACACAGGCAGCTCACTGTGGTGGATGTTCTTAGACAAGGCATCCTGAAGGTGTCCTAAGATTTTTTTTTTCTGTTATTGGAACTTTTGATGTAAAGGACCATCAGGAAAACCTGTTTCCTCTCTCCACCAAGAGTTCAACAAATGTGCCTGTGAGTCTGTGATTTTCTAGGGCTGATTGTCCAGTGACGTTGCTTTTTGACTCTAGAGCTGGAGACGCTCCTGAGCTCATTCTCTTCTGGGTGCTGGGTGACCTGTTTTTAAATCATATTGGATGAAGCCTAAGAGATTTTGAGGAGCTATGGTGGTTCTTGACTTAGTCATTCAAGCCAAAGTAGAGTATGTGGACTTTCAAAAGGATTTTTTAAATGAGAGTTTCTTAAGGTAAATTGTCGTTGAGGAAATAGAAGAGCCCTTCATAGATCAGTAGCCTATGATGGAAGGAATTAAAGGGGAAAAATGATTAGTAGTGAAAGGAAGATAATTGTTACTGAAACTTCACAGACCCATAGCAGTGTGTTGTGATTCTGAATGCTAAACTGATACAAAAGATTACAAAAGAAATCCAAAGCAAAGAAATATTACAAGTATCCATGGGAAGAACACAATTGTAACTGTATCAATTCAGTGATAGGCTCTGACCTGTTAAAAAGAGATCTTCAGTCATTGTGTTTCCCTGTAAGTGACAGGTTGTAAAAAAGCAGTAAAAAAGCAATACAGTTTATTAGGAGCTACTGTGAAAAGAACAGAGGACAAATGAAAATCATTATAGCATGTAGTCAGTATACTGAATATGTTGTCAATATCTGGAATACTGCATGTAGTTTTGGTCACTGCAATATTCTTGTTCAAGTTTGGTCACTTGCAATATTCTGTATGCTTTTGAAAAACGTGTAATAGAATTAGAATATGCCCAAAGAAATCCGGCAGGGATGGTTAGACAAGCAGTGGCTTCTTCTTGTAGAGGCAAGAAAACAGACTAGAATTTTTCAGCTTGTAGTGGAAGTGAATGGGGGATGGGGTTGTGCTTAAAAGCCATAAAATCACAATTTGTATACAAAATGCAAATAGTGAGAAATTTATCATTGTTTCTTTCAGTGGAAGAACTTGAATTTCTAATACATGCTTAGATAGCAGTCTTGAGGGCTGAGAAGAGTACACTTCTTCATACAGTTTATAATTACATAATAGAACTCATTGCCACAGGATACTTTGGAGTTTGAGGATAAATGGGATTGACTTGCTTGTATTCCATGAAAAAGGAACTTAGCATGTTCGTGGCTATATGCAATAGTATGGTGAAATCTTGGGCTCACAGTTGGTTGCTGGAAGCTAGGAAAGCATAAAAGGGGGAGGGATCACTTTGCACTTGCTCTATCTTAAATACCTTTTCCAAAGCTGCTTCACCTGGTTTAGAGAAAAGATACTTGGCAGTGTGAAATGTTGGCTGGTGGCTGTGAAATAAGAGGGTTTAGATATCCATTAGACTGAAACTGCTTTGCACTTTATTTTGCATTCAAAATTAGTAAATAGAAATCAAATTGATCCATATTAATATGACATCTTTGCATGGTCGTGTTTATCAAGCAATCAAAGCATATTATCTTTTTCCTCTGCCCAATAGAATCATTGATTGGTGAAACTTTTGTTGAGAGGATTATTGATAAACTTCAAGCAGCTCTGTCTAAAGCGAAGGATCTTTCTGAAGCTGGAAATACTGAACCATCAGTATCTTTCATCTGCGATGTGGCCTCGAGCTTTTTCAGCTCAGTGAAAGGGTGTTTGCTGATGCCATCCTCAGAAGACTTGCTCCTTACCATCTTCCAGCTGTGTGCTCAGAGGCAGGATATAACACATTTGACAGGTAATCTGAAAAAAGAATTTCAGCTGAGCTTTTTCATAGGTGATGATTACATCTAAATTCTTCCTTTTCGTGAAACAGAATCAAGTATGTGATAGAATACTGAGTTCATGTACATTGAGCATTTGTAGCTGTAACTGACATGAAAATCTGTGCTTTAATTTACAGTGCCCATAGTTACTGCTAAGCGTCAAGTCCTGAACATCTTTACAAGGATTTTGAAGCTTTTTTAATGTTAGTATCAGCTAACTTGGAGGCTATGATATTGCACATTCTTGGACTGATACGGAAGTTGTTTAAAGTCTATGAAATATAACAAATGAACATTTTTTGTTCATTTTGCAATCTGGGGAGTCTATGAAAAAATGTGTACAATCGCTTCTTTACAGATAACATGTGTTTATTCTGAAACCATTTGTATTGGCCAAGTTGCCCAGACAAATTGTGATCCATGCCTCTCTCTACCAGTGCGTCATGTTCAGACTGAGATGCTGATTTATGTTCTTTGAATGCAGAATTTGAGGATGCTAAGTTGGTACATGGATTTACTGACATTAATACAAGTAAATACAAAGTTTCAGTGTTGTCATAGAAGTGAAGTAGGACAGTACTAGCTTGGAAAACACTGCTGCTTTATAAATGACTATTGATGTTGTGAATGTTCAATGTTTTGGTAGAAAGATCTGTGGTTTTGAAGACCATGTGGACATATGGTAGCAGACAACAGGAACATCTCTCTTATTCTCAATTAAATTGAATCTTACCTGTGAGTCACAGTTAATTTAAAATTGCTCTGCAACAGGAAAGCTATGTATATGCATTTGATGGTTTTTGCATGTAACCACAGAAAACAGAATTGTTTTCCTACCGTAGGACCTTTAGGCATGTGATTGTTGCTCTATGCTATAGGTTGTAATTCGAGTTTACCTGTTTGTGATGGTTTTGCTTGTCCATTTATTGCTGTTTTGTTTTCTTTTTTCTTTTCTTTTCCCTACAATAGATGTACTTGTATGCAAATTAAAACACACTTGGGTGTCTGGTGTAAATTCACTTGTGCATCAGCTTCAGGGCACTCAGAAACAGAGCACCTTTTTGCTTAAAGCTGCACTGTGGGTCAAGAACCAAGTTCAGTCTTCCTCTTTGGACGTTAAAAGGTAATTGGGATGCACATGTCTGTTCCATAATGTGTCGTTCTCCAAAGCAAACCAGGATCAGTGCTATAATAGCCTTTATTTAATTGACATCTGTATTACTGGGAGACTTTTCAGCCTGCTGGAGGCAGTGAGTAGAGCAGAACTTAAACCACCCCTGGTACAGCAGGTATGGAGCATTGTATCGATGGGAGGTATGCAGGTGGCTCTTAATGAATAGTGCCAAACTTGTTTGCAGCGTTTTCTCCTTTTCTCAGTCTTCAGGTTTTGATCTCTGCAGTCAGTGATTTGTTGTTGAAGCTCACGGAAGCTGATGGACAGTCTGGGTATCTTGTGAGAGCTTATGTTGAGCATGTCACACCAAACAAAACTGAGTGGGGGAAATTGCACGAGTCTCTGTGCTCTGAGGTATGGAAATGATAATGGATTGCACAGGGTGGTCAATCTTTCCTCAAGCCTCTGTCTCCTAGGGTGGTAAGCTTGCTTTCTTTTGACATGGCACTGCACTTACAAGTACCATATGTTTGTGCAGAGGTTCTTGTCAGCCTTTGTCCATAAAGAGGACAAAATCTCTGTTTATGGACCCATCCAGTACTACTGGAGAAAAATCAAAATCCATTAAATTACCCTTTTCTGCACAGAATACCAGCAACTTGCTTTACAGTTCAGGAATTTTATCTGAAGAGTATGCATTGTGAAGAATGTTTTCATCCCTAAGTTAATTTGTCGTAAAGATTAATTTTGTGAAAGACACCAGTGTCTGCACACGAACATGATGTGCTATCTATCAACAAAATGCTGACATACATAGAGTAGACAGTTGGTAAGGACATAAATTTCCTGTGCAGTCACCAGTCTACAGTAACCCTACAATTTCTTGTAAAATACAAGAAGAGTTCTTCTAAAACACAAGAGTTCTAAAGAAATATATTTGTTTCTGAGCAGCAGTGCAGTTCCAAATTACTGCTGTGCAATTAGGTTTTTAATACACTGGAGTGGGTAATCCTCACCATTGTGCTTTTGGTATGAATGTGTATGTTTAATGGTTGTTTCTTAATAATTCTGAATTTTCAAGGTTAAACAGATCAAAGTATTTTTTCATGCACTCTTTTTATGCACATATTACAGTGGATGCACAAGCCTCTTTTGGAAGGAAGGCTTAGTATGAATTGTGAACCTCTGGGATCAAGTGTCAAGCTGTGTGGCACAACTAAACTTCCAGGCCATCTGTGTACTTCTGCCTTATTAAGTAAAATGGTACTACTTCAACTGAAAAATAGTGTAGTCCATGGAAATCATGATGCTGAAAAAAAGAAAATTGATAATATAAGTAAGTTACAATGGTAAAACTTCAAGGAATTTTATTTTGTAGTAGTTATAACCTGATTTGAAAATTAGAAATGCATAGTTAAAGTTTGGGGGTTTTTTGGGTTTTTTGGGGGGTTTTTTTTGGGTTCAGGTCTCCTTTAAAAGTAGTTTTTATATTCCTGGGACCACTTTTGGTTATATACTTCCTGTCACAACAGAACTTTGAACTGGGAGAAGTATGAATTTTCAAAACTTCAGATTTGTTCATTGCCAAAACACACTGTGCATTGGCATGAGTGGGTGATAAGGACTGTATCCCTCCCTTGAGGGTTTAACCATAATGTAAAGATAGTTTGAGACAACAACTTTTCTTAATTCCATGAGGTGGAATTTAGTTTCCTTTTCATTTCAAGAATGCTCAAATTAAATGCAGCATTATCAAATTAACAATTCTATCTCCAAAAATCTCACCATAATGAGAAATATAATTGTTTATTGTGGGTCTTTGTAAGCTAATGAAGGAACCACATGCTAGCTCTTATGAAATTTGCTTGGTTTTCTTCTGGACTTAGGTATTGATTGCCTTGTCTGCAAGAAATACATATTAAAGAAAAGGGGGAGAACAGAGAGGAGTCATGCCAAGCTTAATTTGCTTTAAAATTTCTTGAATATCTAGAATAGATTACTGTAGCCTTTTTTCTCTTGTATGTTATGATACAATGGCAAATATCCGGTTCATGCTCTGAAGCACCTGAGATTGCATGTAAAAATAGTATTTTTAATGCATTAAAAACATATTTAAAAAAACCAACAAAAACTTGACCTGACACTTCTTGCCTATGCAAGTCAGTAGTCATTTTTAAACAACAGCTGTTATTTAATTAGTTGCAGAACTGTTGTATTCATTACAATGGATTGAAGAATTGGAGAATCCTCCTTATCTGCTTTTGGAATATCTTCATATGTTAGAAGAGATGCATATCACATACGAGGAGTTCAGTACTCTGAGTAGTACAGCTAGCCTGCAGCAAACTATATTTGACAGGTATGTGAGAACAAGTGAAACAACTCTTAGCTCTGTTTTCACAGTTTGTATTGTATAGAGTGCCACTATATTTCCATCTGTGTGTTGATTCAGAATGCATCCAAATGCTTTTGTGGTGGACCCTGAGCATCTGTATACATTAATCAGGATATTTCTTCTTCTTTGAAGATCAGAGGAACATGGAAGACTCTGGTCCTTAACCATGGCTAAAGTGATCCATGCTGAGAACACTATATCCTGGGAGAGCAAAGAACTTTTCAAGACAACAGAAGGGTATCTTAATTCTCCTGCCTATAAACTTACAGTTTGTTGCAAATGCTGATAGTTTGAAATTATCCTGATTCTGACCATTGGCAACTGAAGGCTGAAAATGAAGTGATATGTGTATGGCATATGAAAGTCAGACTTGGTTTAGCATGTGGGATTAGTTATGTTAGAGGATATTACATCATTATGAACTAACTGGTACTTTGTTTCCTAGTTCAGTTTTTGGGTTCGTTTCATTCTTGGTGTTTTGCTTGTATGAATAGGTTCCTTCCATTAACAGAGGGCAGATTGCATACACTTCAGTGTTTATCACCTTTCTTAATTGAGGAGGAAAAGAGGGAACTTGTCTTCCATTGTGTGGCCAAACTTATGACATGTACACAGACAGAGCTTTCCAGTACTGACGGTGAGTATGTTCTTACCTCAGTCTAGTTAATTAGAATTTAAGAACGTTATTTTGTAATAATGTTTGCTTTTAGATAAAACATCTTTACTATAATATCACTTTTCCTAGGCAGAAATGCTTTCTCAGTTTGCCTATTTCTTCTAGACTGTTTGGCATAGTAATTTTCTGCCTCATTCAGAAAGTACAAGCCTTACTGCCAGATACAAAATAAGAACGAAAATATTTAGGCTGATATTATTAAAAGCATCCTGATGTTGCTGTACTTCTGGTTTGATCTGTTATATAAGCATGTCTGTAAATATCAAAGTTTTCAGTGAACAATTTAGGCTTTACACAGCATGCAAAAATACTACTGTCATCAACTGGTCATGATTGTCTTTAGATGCTTTGCCAAGAACTCTTTTGGAGTTTACATATAATTTTTGAGTAGCTCCTCCAGCTGAAAACTGCACTACATTAAATGTTTTGCAGCTGTGGAAAATTACCTAAGAAGTGGTTGAGATGTATTATGATATTGCTTTGAATATAGCCACTTAATTTGGGTCTATGATATTGCTTTGAATATAGCCACTTAATTTGGTTAATTTCACAAACTTGCTGCTTTTCAAGAAAATTTTTTGGAAATGCTTGCATGCAGTCTTTCTATCTGTATGAATTAGATGTCGTTTAAGAGGAAAGTCCTTTCTGTTTTTGTCCCTTACTGCTTTTGTGTGTTCTTGCCCACACTCTTATTGGTCAGTCTATATGAAAACTGAAATGTAGGTTTTGTATTTTGTAACAGAACTGCGCTTACTTAAATTGAAAAAAACCTATCTTTGGTTGCTTCAAACTGTGGACATCTGTCCCTTGGCAGTGTTATCAGGATTTCAGATGAGTTCTTCAAATTGGTTTTCTTTAGGTGTGAAAATTGTCAGTGTTAGTGTCATGCAGAAATTGAGAGGAATCTTAAAGATCTCTACTGTGGTAGTTTCCTACTCTTTCAACTTAGTTGAGGCTTTCTGGCTTTGTAAGTGAACCAATGAGGCAAACGTGTCTGTGAAACTTTGAACAGAAGAAAATGGAAGAGTCCTCATTCCTCCTCTGTTGTGGAGGCCTTTTATTTGTAATTGGCGTTTCCCTTCTACTTCTCAATTATCTAGGGATTCCTGAGCAGAACATATATATCCAAATTCACATTAACTGGGATGTAGGTTGTAGGCTTATCATTCCAATGGTATCTTTTCTTTTCAGGTCAGCTGAAAAAAAATGCTGCTGAACTTGTTTAAGTGAAGTAGGGGTTTGTTTGGTTGGTTTTGCTATGCATATGTGATACTTTACCTTATTTTTTTGTCATTATGCTTGTTGGAAATGTTCATTTTCTCCAAGAAATCTAGATAAATACAGTTCCTCTTAAAAATGGAAAACACTACTAATGCAACAGTTGTACTTCACTCTAAAAGTAAAAATTAACATTCTGACTAGAACTCCCATTAACATTCCAATAATATTAGAATTCACAACTTCCAGTTGCATTGTCTTAATTATCTGTCCAAATTATTGTTTAGCATATTGTATTTTTAGTAGCACAAAGAAATTTCAATCTTAGCAGGTACCTTTCCTTTTTTTAAGTTTTATAAACTACCACTTAATCTTATAGGAGCTGTTTTTTTTAAAAGCTTGGATTGGATGTTGTATTTTGATTTAACAATGACATCTGTGGATTAAGTGTTCAAGATATTAAAATTAAGTTCTATTGACACACATTCTTATGTTTGTTTTGTCTTGATAATTACGACTATTGAGTTTACATTTTTATTATGTCATAGGAGCATTTGGGTGTCTTTCCATTTTGAATTCCTGCTTGAAGGATAGAAGTATTGATTGTGATCATCTACTACCTGCAATACTGAAAATCATAATATCTTGGAAAAATGATAATGAGGACAGCTTTCTCTTTAGCTGGTGGGTGCAACTTTGAGATAATTTGACTTTTTTTTTCTTATTTCTAAGACAAGAGTTTAAAAATACAGACTAGTTATTCATTCAGATAAAATCAATCTGTACAACTGCCATCTACTGCTCTAATATTACATATTTAGCTTTTGTAGAAACCTTGGCTTAATATATCTGTCATTAGGTAAGCACTAACTCATACTGCAGAAAAGTACCTGGAAGGCTGGGAAACTAAGGAGCTTTGTAAATGCTTTTGAAAGATGTCAACTGTTTTCAAATGCATTCAGAACTGACCAACTTTTGTAGGTCTTGCTGGATG
>VZSE01000871.1:158277-185067 GCA_013398275.1 Promerops cafer | reverse complement strand
AAAAAAAAAAAAAAAGTCCTGGGCTGGTGACGAGATGCACCAGAAACTCCACGGCAGCAATTGGAGCTGTGGGGTGTCTCCGGCCAGGCATGGAGAGAGCCCAGAGCAGCGCCGAAGAAACAGTGGGAGGGTGGGACAGCGGCTCCAGGCAGGGCAGAGAGAAGAGGCAGGATTTCCCGGAGAGCTCGAGCAGAGGCCGGTCTGTCTCTCAGGCTGGTGAACTATTCCTGCAGCAAGCGACAGCCGTCCCTGAACTCACTCAATGGCACCCAGGCCAGCAAGAAGGAGGCTGCCCCCAAACCCGCCTTTTTTCCTGCCTCCTACTCTTGTGATGGTTCTGCCCTTTCCCCCTGCCCTGTTCCAACCACCCAGTTCTCAGTGCCTCCCCAACTTCTAAAGGGGAAAATGCCAACCCCCAACACAAGTTCTGATTGCTTATTTTGGTAGTAGGAAGAAAACTTACATACCAGACTTAGCTGTCTGTCTTTTAAAATTCTGGACCCAAAAATGTAACTTGAAAACTTCCAGCAAGGAGTGAAAATGTACTGAGATTTATNACTTCTAAAGGGGAAAATGCCAACCCCCAACACAAGTTCTGATTGCTTATTTTGGTAGTAGGAAGAAAACTTACATACCAGACTTAGCTGTCTGTCTTTTAAAATTCTGGACCCAAAAATGTAACTTGAAAACTTCCAGCAAGGAGTGAAAATGTACTGAGATTTATTTTTTTTACTATACTGAGAAAAATCCAGGCAACAAAGTTTCAAAATAATCATAAAACCATCGAAGGGACCTTAAAGGCCATCCAGTTCCATCCCCTGTCATGGGCAGGGACACGTTCCATAAGACCAGGTTGCTCCAAGATCCATCCAACTTGGCCTTCAACACCTCCAGGAATGGTGCAGCCACAGCTCCTCTGGCAACCTGTTCCGGGGCCTCCCTCACAAGGAAGAATTTCTTCCTAATAATCTAAACCTATAATGTATAATATTTGGACACTTGAGGGCTAATACTTTTTCCTAAATCAGTAACTTAAAATGATTCTTTTTCTTGCATTGATTTAAATAAAATTGCTAAAATTCATAGTTTATGTAAGTATATTGATCAAGCAAATATGTAAATAATAGAAATTTTTGAGTCTGTAATTTAGTAATCTTACTTAGACTTGGCAGCTAATGTAGCACTCTACCTTTGAAAGACAGAATATCAAAAGCACATAGGGCACAACATGGTGGTGCCAGACAAATTTGTCCTGTGAGGAGGAGTGAAGGCAAGAGTATAAATACTCAGGTCCACAACATGAAGCTATATAAACTTTGGTTGTATTTTTATTACAGCTGTCTGAAAGAAGCAAGTGCTCAGTTGCTTGGTTTCAACATTGAGATGATGCGTTACCTTCCCTTGTTGCTGAAATATTCCACAGCTCCTTTGGCTGATAATGAGTGGGACTTTTTGATGTGCTCCATGCTGGCTTGGTTAGAGGTAATACGGAAGCATCTTCACTTATTATGTACTTACCTTTTTAAATTATTCCCTGCATATGGCATGGACACTGTAATCTCAGCGTACCAAATACTTAACACAATGTTAAGAACTGCACAAAATCTTTTTTATGTTGGACTTCGGACAAAGGTCATATGTGGTTTAAAAGCACAAGAAATTATACTGTCCTGTTTCTTTTTGTGTATGGAGATAAAATCAGCTCACTCTTCAAGTAATATGATATTTAATAATGGCATTGGTAATTGGAGAATAATTTTGAAACCTGCTGTAGGTCTGTATCTTGAAAAATAATATTCCTTTAAGACACAGTCTAATGTGATACATCAAAATTAGCTGAAAAGCAGTGTTTACATTTCAATATCTAACTAATCACATGAAAGATCAAAGTTATATTCTAGCGCTGTTAGGAAAGAGGTCAGTAGTGTCAGTAGTCAGCTGACTACTTCCTGATTAATCAAATAAAGATACAGAATCTCTCACTCTGTCACCTATGCATTTAGAAGGGTAGGCTGGAATCTTCATATGACCTTTCTTGGTCTCAGGATTAATCTTACCTAATGATATGTGCCTCAAAACTATGTATTTTGTTTAAAAACAAACAAACAAACTTATAAGAAAATCTTGTGTAGACTAAGTAGGGAATATTTTAGTTGATAATGATACTCCTTTCTGACAGAACTTGTAAGAACAAAAATAAAAAGAAAGCAGCTGTATTGGGGGAGAGGAAATATTCTCCTGATAGCCACTTCAATAATTTCCAGTTTTTAGTAGTATGTTGCCAATGAATTTTCTTTTTGTCAGTATAAGGAAGGTTATATAATAGAAACAAACCATGGTTCTAAATGTTGGTGAGACTTGGAAAGTCATTTCAGGAAGTCTTATTAAAGAACAAATTCTATTTTTAAGCACACCTCCCTGACCCACAGAATTTTCAAATGGTTCTTGCAATTGAATTGTCTTTGAAGTTACACTTCCTGGTGTAGACAGGAAATGTGAAACATATTTTAAAGCAAATTTATGGTTAAGGAATCTTCCTCTGTGCTTATTTCCTTCTAGACAACAAGTGAAAGCCGTTTGCTTTACCATGTCCCGCTTGTGCAGATTTTTGCTTGTGTCAGTTGTGACTTGGCATCTGCCCTTAGCGCTTACTTTGAGGCTGCAGCTCCTGACAGTACTGAAAATCTTCCTAAGAACTTGGTCAGTGAATGGAAAGAATTCTTTTCTGAGGGAATTCACAATTTGCTGTTACCTTTGTTGGTGAAAATCACAGGCAAGTATATGACAAGGGGATAACAGCCAGGCTATTCTGAAATAGAACTGAACAGGCCACATTCTTGAATTTACAGGAATATAATGTAAATAGAGTTTACAACAACTCAGTTTTTTTAACAGTTAAATGCTAATTAGTAAAGTGATTGCATGTAACATAGAGATTGTTAAGATGAGATGGAACCTGCCAAGTGCAGTTCTGAGTTGTTTCCAGCAGAGCTTGTTTATGGTATCATCCATACTTTTTGCATCACAGCTTGTCTTCTTTTAAATAGGAGAAACCAAAAATGCATCAGAAGGCTCTTTTCAGAACTCAGTGTTATCATCTTTGGGTGAAGCTCTAACTTACATCTCAAAGGACCAGTTGTTAAACCATAAGCTGCCACCGAAGTTTGTTGCAGGCCAGAAGACAAATCTTCCAGATAAACTCCAGACTCTACTGAACACACTCTCTCCATTGTTGCTTTTCCGGGCTCAGCCTGTACAGGTTTCTGTCTACCATATGCTGCATAAGTAAGAATCAATAAATTTTTCACTCTGGTCCCCTCTCAACCCTCCTGCCTCATTTTTTTTAAAAAAAGTGCTATAGAATATGCACTTGTAGCAAAATCATGTTCCATTATGGAAGAAAATCCTTAACTGGGCAATTTGTGTTCTTTTTTGGAGGACACTGTATAAAACTATGAATGCTAAAGTTAATTATATTAGCAGACTTAATGAAGCTATTTATTTTTAGCCCTTATTTTAGCACTCATAGAATCCTAAAATGTAAACTGAAATATTCTGGGTTTTATCTGGGCCTGACACTACCATTAAATAGTATGACATTTTTATTTTCATTAATTTAGGTAAGAAAGTGAATATAGATAGATAGTATTGTTGTGAACTTCTTGGATATTTCTAACACCCAGAGAGACAATACGGAATTTGAAAAATATGTGCATTTGGCTCCCCAAAATGCAGAATTGCAAGGCAGATGGCTTAAGGCAGCCACCATTTTCTTTCACTTTTACTGAGGCATAAAGTTGCAATAGCTTTATTCTGATAGAGAATTTTATTTTAGCATGGCTCAGGAAAAGTAAGAGGTCTCAAAAGAGAAGTGAGCAAGGATACATGCTTTTTGGCTGTCACTCATGAATCATCTTTGCAATGGTGACACGTCTCTGAAAGATTCTGTGTTGTTAAGGAATAACTGCCATTATTTTATTGCCTGTTAGTAATGGTGATGTTGATAAGCAAAGAACTATGCATCACATATATTAAAATAGTTTATTAAAAATTATTTAAAAATTAAACCTGATTTTCTTTTCATATTTCTATAGATTAATGCCTGAATTGCCTAAATTTGATGACGAAGATCTCAAGTCCTATGGTGATGAAGAGGAGGAATTGGCACTGTGTGTATTTTTTCCCTCACTTTTTATAAGACTGATCCATATTTTTAAAATGTGTTAAAAGATTGAAATTTGCAGCAGAGTAGCTGTCAGCCAAGAGTTAAAAAATTGCATAGCTATGACAATAAGGTTATAAATATTTAGAATATTAAATATTTTGGTCCTATCTGCCTTTGCAATAAAACTGGAGACAGTATTTGCAGTTGTTTTTAGGTGCAGTTACTGGACTAAATGCCATATATATGCTTTATATTAGAAAATCTTGGCAAATTTTTACTTGTATTCAGGATGTGTCCATCTGCACAGGTAATTTCAGTTACTTGAAACTGAACAAAATTAACAGGTGTGTTTTATACAACTTGTATCCAGTGAACTGTCTGGTTTGAAGAGGGAATGCAGTAACTGGTTAAAACTCCTTTTCAGCCTCAGCCCAATGATGAATACCTTTCCTAACTGCAGAGCTGCAAAAGGCTTTTCAACCCAGAGCCAACAGTGATTAGGAGGTCATTGTTCAGTTGCTCCTTTGTTGGTGAGACTCCAGAGAAAGCAAACAAAGCAGCTATCCATGATGTAGGATAGATCAGCCATAGACTACTCCCAGATGAAGTGATTAGCATTCAGTTTAAATTTGTCTTCTAAGAAGGTAAAAACATCAACTATCCCGTTCAGGGAAAAAGAAGAAATTTTTAAAAGAGTAAATTTTCCTGTCATAAAAGGCTTATTTTATGTTCTCCGTGCATGGCTTTACTTTCATGACTTTCTAGGAAGGCTGTGAACATAAATTCAGTTCATGCTGTGCTCAAGATTTGAGTTTACTATTCCAGATAATATTTTTCCACAGATCACCTCCAGCAGCTCTTATGTCTATCCTGGCCACTCAAGAACTCTTGCTAGAAAACATCCTGGAATGCATTCCGGTTGGAGAATTTGCAGTTATTCAGCCCCTGAGCGATGAGTTCTGCCTTGTTCTAGGATATCTTCTCACTTGGAAGTTAACATTAGCTTTCTTTAAAGCAGCTTCTTCTTAGGTATATTTTCAGAGTCTTTTCTTTTTAACTGAATTGCTTAACCTACTTGTTTAGTTTCAGTCTCAAAGTTTCATCCAGCCTTTTCCTTTTAATTATGTAACTTCTTATCCCTTGTTTTTGTGAAATTAGTGAAAATTCTGAAAGCACCAATAGACTTAGATTTCTGCACTGCTGTATTTGAGGATGGTAAAATTAGAGCAATGAAGAACTAAGATTAATGAAAAGATGACTCTATCTTGCATTTTCAAACAAGCTTGGTACATGTTATAATCTTCTAATCATTTAAAATGGTGCAGAGAACGAAACTTCTCTTCTAAACACTACTTCTGAATCACAGTGTTGCTCTTCCTCCCTGCAAGGATATATTTGTATTATTTATGGAGTAAGCTGTATTTACTGTGTTTTGGTTTTTTTGTGAATTTTTTTTAATGCTACCAGCTACGAGTTCTCTACTCACAATACTTTAGAAGAACTAAAAGCTTGAATAAACTGCTTTATCACTTGTTCAGGCTTATGCCTGAAACCCCTGTCGTTTCTGGGCCAACTTCAGAAGTTCCAAATAAGGACACAAAAACCTTCTTTACTGAAGAGCTTCGTTTAGATGTCAAAGGTTAGTAAAAATTGTATTTGTGCATTTGAGAGAGTTGTTATATTTAAATAAGCTTTTTTTCTTAAAAATACTTATTTAGAAAATCTTGTCAATAAAACAAATACACAGAGAGACAAATACCATGCATATGTTTAATACTCTTTGGCTAACACTCCTCATTTGAAACTTAACCAAAGGTGACATGTTTATCAGAGAAACCAAGAAAAACAAAACCCAGGAATAATACATTGCTGCTATTGAATTGTGAATGTAATGGTTCCAAAACACTAGAAATGTGTGATCTCTTCTAGAACCATTGCTTCTAGAGATATTTTTTAATATTAAATAAAATTTCTCTATTTTCTTGTATTTTAATATATAAAATCAAAAGATTAAAAAACATTTTAATATATATTTTTTAAATGTTTGACATGTTAAATTGTGTGTTGTTTTTGTCATGCTGTTCGGAAGACCCAGTTAATCAGTGATGATGAGAGAAGATATGCTGCTTTTTTTAGCTGAGAAACATGAAAAAGAGGATTAGATTTTTAAGTCCCTTCATTTAATTTTTTTTAATGTACCTACGTAGGTATAAGCAAGGAAATGGAGTTTCCATTCCTTAATTTCTTGCTTGGACATCATTGTATGTTGCAGAACAATTTATCTGGATGACAATAAGAAAGAATTACTAACATGACATCCCAAGGGAAAGTCTTCCCTTATCTCATCATAGAATCATCAAGACCTCTGGGATCATTCAAGTTCACCCTTTGAACACCAGTGTGCCCCCTAAACCATATCACAAAGTGCCCATCTGCATGTTTTTTGAACACCTCCAGGGGTGGTGACTCCACCACTTCCTTGGGCAGCCTGTTGCAATGCTTATCCACTCCTTCAGCAAAGAATTATTTCCTAATATCCAACCTGAACCTCTGTTGGTGGAACTTGAGGCCATTTCAATACATGCCTGCGAAGCTCAGCTGTCCTCCAGACACCTTATTGTTTGTTCACTCCAAAGTGAGTGTTTTGTGATTTCTACAATATAAAATTATTGTTGATTCCTGGTGTCCACTTGGAGTTCAGTCTCTAAATTAGAAGGTGAATTCCAAAGTGTGGAGTGTCAGGCTAAGGAACAAAAAAACCAGCCTGGTGAAGAAGGGCTGAGTCAAACAAGCCCTTAGAATAGCAGTAATAGGAACATGTACATGAAATTCCAAGTACCACAATTATACTGGAATCAGAATTTTGTATGTGGTGTGGAGGCACCAACATCTGTGACTAATGTATTAAGAGTATTTCAACACCTTTTCTTTTCCTCCCAGGGACAGGGGTGCTGTCATCCCAGATCCCACACTTGGCCTGCTCTGTGTACCATATAACGCTGAAAGATCTGCCAGCCATGGTGAGGCTGTGGTGGAATAGCTGTGAGAAGCGTGTCTTCAACGTTGTGGATAAATTCACAAGCAAATATGTCAGCAGTGTGCTCTCCTCCCAGGAAATATCTTCTGTTCAGACTAGCACACAGTTATTTAATGGCATGACAGTAAGACTTTTTGTCCTTTCTTTTTATTTACTTGAGTTTTTTCAAAACATTTCAAGAAATTTTACTTCTCAGAACCAGACTGTGGTTCTGTTTTATATGATTGCAATTTTGTTGTTCTAAATGACTGATTAAACATAATTTTGCTTGGTATCAATAAATTAAATTGATGTTTATTAATATTCTGCTTGCAAAACATGAAAGAATGCATTTTAGGATGTTGAAGAAATTGAGGAAGTAAGTGGAAGGTACTGCTATCAATATACTACTTTTTTGTTTATTAAAAGATGTAATCAATCAGTAGATTGAAAACCGGCTGGTAATTTTTTTTTAATTTACCGAGATACGAGTAGATTTTGTTTTCTTTGAAAAAAGTGTTTACCTGATCTAAGAAAATAATTTAATGTGTATAGTAATGTATTTATAGTATATATATACACAAAGACTAGAGATGCTGAGTATCTCTCTGTGGCATTTTTTAATATGTGTATTTTTTTCAAAGGTAAAAGCTCGGTCTGCAGCACGAGAAGTCATTGCAACCTATTCCGTTGATGATATCTTTATTGAACTAATAATACAGCTTCCATCAAATTATCCTCTGGGATCCATAACAGTTGAGAGTGGAAAGAGGGTTGGTGTGGCTGTACAGCAGTGGCGCAACTGGATGCTACAGTTAAGCACATATCTTACACATCAGGTGAATTTAAATAAAGCTCCTAGTTTTGAAAACTTAAAAAGTCCTTATAGCAGAAAAATATTCCTAGTAATGCAGTACTGTATAGATCTGTATAATAGATCTCATTAGATTGCAAAGACCTTCATAGAATTGGGTCACTCTTACCATCTGCTTCTCTCCAGATACATAAACAGAGGTAAAATGATCAGCCTACTAGGTCCTTTTAAATCCAGAGCCCAAGTTGAAAATTTAGATCTCTTAAGATGTGGCCCAGTGTTTGTCCTGCGTGGCAGTACCATCTCAACTATAATTTGAAAAAAAAACACAAACAGACAAACAACAACAACAAAAATCCCATCCATGGAATTCTCTAAAAGACTGATGGTCGCTGAAATTGCATCATCTGTGATTAGAACAAAACAAAGCAGTGATTGAAAACTTCAAAATCCATTTTTAAATACTCCTGAACACACCCTTCCTGCTCTGTTGAATACTTACTTTTCTGTAGATCAGAGTATTATAAATTATGCACTGCATGTATTGCATGTCATTTCAGATCATAAATCCTTCAGGCTTTGTTTCCTTCATGTTTTTATGACTACAACAGGAATAGTTCAAAGGAGTTCTACAGTATTAACAGCTCTTTTCCCTCTGTTAGAATGGAAGTATTATGGAAGGCTTATCTTTGTGGAAAAATAATGTGGATAAACGTTTTGAAGGCGTTGAAGATTGCATGATCTGTTTTTCAGTCATTCATGGTTCAAACTATTCTCTTCCCAAAAAAGCTTGCAGAACATGCAAGAAGAAGTTTCATTCAGCTTGCTTGGTAAGTACCTGGAGTAAATATTTTTAAATAGGCAAAATATCATAGAATCATAGAGCAGTTTGGGTCAGAAGGGACTTTAAAGCTCATCTGTTCCATCCCCCTGCCGTGGGCAGGGACACCTTCCACTAGACCAGGTTGCTCCAAGCCCCATCCAGCTTGGCTATCCATATAGTTGAAACCAGAAACTTCTACTGTATTACCAACAATTTTCCATTTGTCATTGGAGTATGTGGGATTACCTGCACTCATTAATTATTTCTGTGGATTTTGTACTAAGATGTAAGGGCGGGTAATGAGAGAAGAGCTTCTACACAGAGTGTGTCTAATGTGTGTATACACAAATACACACACATATATGTATATGTACATATATATATGCATACATGCACAAGTGAAAGGGGTTTTTTTACTGTTTCTTGTTGTTTTTTTTTAAAGTATAGTTTATGTCTTGATAGTTACATTCACAGAATGACAGAATTAACTAAGTTAGAAAAGACTTTTGAGATCGAGTCCAACCTATGACCTAACACCAGCTTGTCAGCTGGACCATGACACTAAGTGCCACATCCAGTCTTTTCTTAAACATCTCCAGGGACAGTGACTCCACCACCTCCCTGGGCAGCCAAATCCAATGCCCAATCACTCCTTCTGTGAAGAACTTCTTCCTGTTGTCCAGTCTAAACCTGCCCTGGTGCAGCTTAACAACACAGATCCCTGGCAATAATGGTTGTTATTGATGATGTACTAGTGCTTCTGATACTCAGCTTGCCTTCATATATTAAACAGATGTATTTCTCTTTTTCAGTACAAATGGTTCTCATCCAGCAACAAATCCACATGTCCACTCTGTCGAGAGACATTCTTGTGAAACAAAATGTTCTTTCTTCTTTCTGTGAGCTAAATAACAAATAAAGAGCAGGCAATAAACTGTATGTTGAAAGAAGTTAACTATTTGGAAATAATGTCAGTTACTTTAAATTCTTCACTAGTGGAATATGACACATATTTACCTCTGGACTGGCTTTTTGTATATTTGAAGAATCTTCTTTGATATAAAGAAATATATAACAATAATTTATTTTAATTGGTATATTTTTAAGATATATTAAAAATTTCAGAAATAATGCAGAACTATGTCTGAAAAGTGGTGTTTAAGCCACAGCATAGTTGATTAAAACCTCTTATTTTAGGCATATTCTACCATGGTGTTAGGTAATTAACCCAGGTGATACCTCTTAATATAACAGCTGAATATAACATAGGTGGTATAAAGATTTGATTTTTGATTATGTTGCGTTCATAATAGTCCCTTTTATGGAGGAAAAAAGAATGTTGTTGCTGTTAGACATTAAGGCATGAAACTATGGTAATAATCTGTTAAAGCGTAAAATTTAAACATAGCCTCTTCTAATAAACCAAACTTCGACCTTTCAAAGTTTCTTTTTCCCAAAACCCCTCAACCATCCAGTAGCCTAAAATCATGAAAACCCAAAAGCCCAACTAAGTAGAGAGACCACAGTCATTCCTGCATGACAATGAATGACACCATCTATTTATTGCTGATTGGCTTTTAAAGAGAAGGCAGACAGACTGATCAGTCCTTGTTCGTCTTCATGAGCTGGCAAATTAGCTATCACCGAATGTCTACTGTACTTCCACTGTCCTAGAATAATAAGGACTCTTAAGTGAACATGCAGACGTATCAGAATTTAATAGCCTTCAACTGTACATTTTTTTTCATGCCTTTTTTTTTTAACAGTGGTAGCATACTAGTATATTCCAACCTGGATGGTATTTGTGGTGGGTTTCTTTGAAAAGTCAATAAAAGTGGGGAATAAATAAATAAATTTTGTCAATCTCTGTAGTCTCTGGATTGGTATCTCTTCCCGTGTGCGATAAACTCTTAGAAATTAATTGTATAGATTTTCAGATGCCGAGGTTGTAGCGTGGTCAATTGGCTGTACCTCAGCAGCTCTTATTTTAGATTTTTAGCTGTTTTTAACAGGTAGTGCTGGGCTTCCAGAGGAGAAATTCCTTGACCTTTTGTTTAGAATAGGTGAGAATGGAAAGGATTTAAAGCTGGTATCGAGAAGGTCTAACTGAAAAGACAGAGTAGGGGACAAGCTGTATTTTTTCATAATTACTGATGCTAAAACTCCATCATTGCCTCTGTTTCATCACTTTGGTTATTCTAAATTACTTCTTTGCAAGGTCAGTGACTGATCTGAAGGCAGACACCTTAATACCTCTTCATGGATGAGTACTCTTCATCTAGATTACTCCATAGTAGTATCCTCCTTGTAAAATGAAATAAAAGGGAGTACAATCACCATACTACTGCCCAGAAGGTTTCAGGGCAGTAATAGCATGCCTAGAATCACAGAATTGTTAAAGTTGGAAAAGACGTTTAAGATCCTTAAGACCAGCCATTAACCCAGCACCACCTCCATGTTCACTATTAAAACAGTGTCCTCAGGTCCTGTATCCACGTGGGTTTTGAACACTTCAGGTATAGTGACTCTGCCACTTCCCTGAGAAGCCTCTTCCAAAGCTTGACAAGCCTTTTTTTTGTAATATCTAATCTAAACCTCCCCGGGTCCTGTTGGAAACTTGAGGCCATTTTATTTTGTCCTGTCCATTGTTCCCTGTGAGCAGATCCTGATCCCCACCTGGCTCTACCCTCCTGTCAAGGAGTTGTGGAGAGTGAGAAGGTCCCCTCTGAGCCTCCCTATCTCCAGGCTGAGCCCCCCCCACCCACCTCAACTGCTCCTGGTGCTCCAGACCCTTCCCCAGCTCTGTTCCCTTCTCTGGATGAGCTCCAGCACCTCAGTGTCCTTGTAGTGAGAGGCCCAAAACTGACCCCAGGATTGGAGGTGCCTCAGCAGTGCCCAGCACAAGAGGGACATTCACTGCCCTGGTCCTGCTGGACACATCATTGCTGGTACAGGCCAGGTGCCCTTGACCTTCTTGCTCACCTGGGCACACCTGGCTCATGTGCAGCTGCTCTTGACCAGCACCCCCAGGGCCTTTCCTGACTGGCAGCTTTCCAGCCAGTCTGCCCCAGCCTGGAGGTTTGTACGGGGTTGTGGGGACCCAAGCACATCACCTAGCACAGGAAAGATCCTTGCTTCACCTTTCTGTTCGGATGAACACCATTTCCTTCTGACAGAAACAAACTTGCTAATTGTGCCTTGGACCTGTAAAAGTGCCTGGAAAGTATCAAAAAGAACACCACTGATTTAGAGCATTCATTTAAACTCGGAGAGGAGGTGTTAGAGACTGGAAGTTTTAATGGTTGTCTGAAAGCTGAAGTACAGGATTTTCATGTTAGTGCTAGTTCTGCATAGTACATCTTGTATCTATATTTATACAAGTCTCTAATAAAATCCAGTTCCTGCCACTACCTGGGTCACAAATCTTACTGGACCACAATAGGACTAGTCAGTGGCTAAAATTTAGGATTCAACCCAGCAAACCCAAGTGTAGGCTTAGCAATTTGTCTGAGAAATGGGAAAATGGATTTCTAGTTACAGCACTACTTACTGGTTACAGAAAGTGAAGTGAATAGTTCAGGCTCTGTGGTGGTGCATCCCCCTTCCCCCTCAGGCTGCACTATAATCTCAGAAATGCTCAGCAGGATCTCTTTGCTTTCATTTCTGTATCTATAGAATTGAGCTAATATTTCTTTGTGAAAAGAATAGTTTTTAAAACATGAAAATGAGAAATATATATCTGAGGGCTAAGCATTATTTATTATTGCATGCAACAGTTATAATTGCATATAGATATCCAAGTGCTGTTATACTTACATGTACAGTGCACAGGATCCAAGGATGGAAGCCCTAAAGAGAGAAAGCTTTGGAAGACTTTTGTTTATAACATACAGGAGAATCACCACAGACACAGAATTAGTCAAGACAGCATTATAAAACAATCATATTTCCTTTTCTTTCTTTTATTTAATTCCTTGATTTTTCATTTCATTTCCTTTCATGAAATGTAACTTCATTTCATGAAAGGAAATGAAATCTCTCATTTTCAATTAATATAATTTCATAAAGTTTCAGTTCATTTCACGACACTTCATTCCATTTAATTTCATTATGTTCCACCTAATTTTCCTTCATTTCACTTCATTATATATCTTTTTCTTTCTTTTCACTTCACTTTATTTCTCTGATCCAGATTGCATTTCACTGGTCTTAAACTGAATAACAAGAAGAGCCATTCAAAGGAGAGACTAAATGTATTAGAACAAAAAGCATGAACCGTCTCTAATGGCTTCACATGACCTGGGTACAGGCCTTGCAGGAAAGAGGGAAAGGCCATCCTTACAGAGAATACATACCCGTGAAACAATATTGTTCTGGAACATACTTTACAGTACTCTGCCCATACCATAATATGTGTAGGGAAGAGTCCAAAGACATTCAGGAAGCTGAGAATGGTTTCTGTTTACTTGTTTGAGTTTCCAACAGTGGGAGCGTTTGTCTGGGCCTGTAGAGCTTTTACTCTATCAGGCAGCTGAAAAGCACTGCCAGGTCTGTTCAGAGCAGCCCCAGAGCCACAGCTGACATCTGGGGCCTAGAATGAGACTGAACACACAGGGAAGAAGTGTCTTACCATGAAGAGGTGTGAAGGCTAGTGAAATCTGAACACGGTTTGTTTCACCTATACATCAAGGCTGAGCCTTAATCAGATCCCCAGAGAGCCAAGTTTGATATGGAAGATGAGATTTTTGTAGACAAAGAGGAAGTACCTCAGCACCTTATCAACATGTGAGCCTAAAGAAGCAAAGCACAGCAGCCTATGGTAGCTTTGTTTTGGTAAGCAAACAAAGACTTTGCCTTTTGAAGCAGGGAAACAAAAGGTGGTGACTGAAAGCATGTGCCTTTTAAGGTGCAGATAATCTCTTCACATGAAGATCAGCATCACTCAGTTTTCACAACTTTTTGGAAGAAATTTAAATGTTATTTCCACCACTGTAAGGCCCCAAGCAACTCACTCTACGAGAGTTTTAAAAGGGCTCACAATTGTTCATGTACTCTGAGTTACGCACACAGGAGAAATACTGACAAGATATTCTCAAGAGGTCAAAACAACACAAAAGATTTTACTGGCAAGTTTAGAAAAACCAAGGAACTTTGGCAAAAGATTTAGTGCAACATTCAATCAACATGAAACACTTCTCAAAGCATTAGCTTGGCCCACTCAGCATTCGATTTCAAGTTACTTAAAATTCCAAGAAGAGGGAATTAGAAGAGGGAGAGAGAAAGACAGAAAAGATATAGAAAAGCACACATATAGCAACCAGTTCCTGGGTTCCAATGATGATAGAAACTCCAAGGAGAGGTAGGGTCCAGACAATGTGATTACCTCACGTTCAGCCTTCAATACCCCTTGGCCTTCCTGGGCCCTCCCCCCAGGTGGGACTTCTGGTCATTTGGCCACTCAGGAGCTGGGGTAGGGGCTCCAGAGGCAGGTGGGGAGCATCACCTGTGCTGTGCCCATGATTGGCACCACTGCAGGATGGGACACAGGCTCTAGGGGTGGGAGGTGTAGGACAGGGCACTGCCTCACCAGGGCAAGGCCTGAGCTGCCCCTTCCCCCACACAGTAATCTCAAAATGTCTCAAGACATTAATCTTTGCCGTCTTTCACAACCATCCACTGGCTTTAAAACTGGCCAGTGAATG
This sequence comes from Promerops cafer, assembly GCA_013398275.1. Lineage (NCBI taxonomy): Eukaryota > Metazoa > Chordata > Aves > Passeriformes > Nectariniidae > Promerops > Promerops cafer. Next base: position 170,547 of record VZSE01000871.1, on the reverse strand, counting down.
GAAGGATGGTACTGTGTCACTTCAGGTGCTACGTATTCATCCCCACCATCTCGTGTGCCTCTTGATAACACTGTCACATTTGACATTGTACACAACAACAGTTGCGTTAAGGTTCTGTCACAGTTAGACGCTGGCCTAATGCCAGTGCCCCCATGAAAATATATTTTCTTTAACTGACTGCTGTGAGATGTGACCAGGAACAGAGCAAAACTCAAACTTAGAAAGAGAGGAGAAAAAAACTTTATTAAACTACAAACTAAAATCAGGAACACACAGGGAACAGAATGAAAACTTTCCAAACATTCCTCCTCCTCCCACCCAATTTCCACCAAAGCACAGTGAGACAAAACTTTGGAAACCTGATTAAGTTACCACTACTTAGATAATCAATTCTCAGTCCATCAGGGGAGAGAGGAGTCTCTCTTGTACCACAGTCTTCCCCACGAAACACGTTTGAAACTTTCCATGTTTCCATGTCACACATGGCACCGCCTGGAGAAAATCTGCCATCGTGACATCTTCCTTCCATGTACAGTGCTCTCACCACCGTCCATGGACCGAAACTGCTCAGGGTTCTTCAAGGATGCTTTGCCAAGTGCCGAAAAAACAACCGTGTCTCATTTTTGGGACAACAGTCCCCCCCATTTTCTCATCCCCTGGGGCCGAGGGTTTTCTCAAGAACAGAGCTCTTCTCCCTGAAGATGGAAGGCACCACCACGCCCTCTTCATCTTCCTCTGTTCACTCCTTTATATAATACCATTACAGCAGGTCAGTCTCTTGGCTCAGGCTATAGCATCCACCCAAATGCAGTCTCATGTATTACAGGTAGCTTGGTTCAGTCTATGGCTATACAAGAAAAGTCCAGCTAAAAAAAGCCACTCCATCATCTCCTCCCACTTCAGCTTTTCCACATCTTCTTAACATCTCAGGTCCCAGACTGTCTCTCTTCTCTCTCAAACCACCAGCCAGGAGGACTAATGTTTCACAAAGTTTCCTTCACCCAGGAAAGGGTTAAAAGTCCGAGCTCCGCTGCCCTCAGGGCACTGAGATCTCACGGTGGCACTCCCACATGCTGGGCATCACCCCCCCTGCCGCCTCCTCTGCCGGCACAGGCTCGCTCTCTCTCGCTCTCTCTCTCTCTCTCTCTCTCTCTCTCTCTCTCTCTCTCTCTTCCTCTGTTGGGGGTGGGGGGGAAACATTTCGGTGTCTCTCCACCCCTCGCTCCTGCAGGGGCTGGCCCGGTTCCATTCCCTTCCACCCTCTCTCTCTCTCTCTCCGGGGCTCCGGCCTACCTCAGCCTGGGCCTTCATGGCTCCCCTCCCCTACCCAGCCTCTGGCCGGGCAGCGAAGAGATGTGCACCTCTGCCAGGTGGCCGGTGCAAAAGAGAGTGAACTCTGGGAATTCTCTGCTTTTAACCCCGTGTGTCTTCAGAGGTGACTCACGTCTTCAGTGGTCACACCAGGTGTCAATATTCAAATCTGACCACTGATTGGTTTGACTAAAACTTCCCAGAAAACTCACTTCCTCTCAAACCGAGACAGGCTCAGTGGATGGTCTCCAGATTTTATATATTCACGTTGCATCCTACTAAGGAGCAGAACACCAGTGGGAGGAGAGAAGCTTCCTGATTCACCTTGTCCACTCAATATATGACTGAAAAGAGCCACTACTAGGTTAAATCATACAGTGAAACCACACAATCACAACAGTGCACAAAAGGAAACAAATAGGCTCAGGACCCATTCTGTGGGAGATGTACAGCACTTGCATAGCCTCCCTAAGATATGGTCCAAGGGCTTCCAATTTATACTACATAATTTCCTATGACTTGTCCTTCTTTTGCTATTTTTGCATCAAATATTCTGTACAGGTATAGTCACACAGGAAGCCCAAAGAACAGAAACAAAGCTGTACAGCTCTCAAACCCACTAACCAACACAGAAGGAAAATAGTGACATCTGTGGAACTAAAGGTCTGTTAATGCCAGCAAAGCACATTACTGCTCTTCACTGCAATCTCTTCTTGCAAGAGGCATGACTGGTCACTCCCACCAAAGCAACCCACACAGTATACAAGCCTCTTAAAAGATTAGATGAAATGAGTGAGCCCTTAAACAGTAAAACACATAATAGATTTCTGGCTGAAGTCTGAGAGGTTACAATAATTTTCTCTTATGCAATCTTCTCCAAAACAATATGTCTCTCAGTAAAAGAGATAGGATTATTGAAATTTGGTGTGTAATAAGAAACTTGCCTACTTTCTAGTGTTTCTGGGTTACAGGAAGGATTATAAAGCTATTTAAGTTGTTAACACACAGAAGTCTACTACGTAAATTTTACATCAGGAATTTAGACTGCATTTTTACAAATTTTACAGAGGCTGAGAACTTTTGGGAAATTCCATTTCAAATGCATTTAATAATGTAAAAAAAATATCAGTAGCTTTCAGCTTCCTTTGTCCATGCCTTATTCATTGACAGTCTTAGTTTTCTGGAGAAGTGATTGCTTTGTAGACCCTCCATTTCCTCAAGAAAGTCACATTCAAAGCTGACTTCATGATGGGAAAGCAAGGCACAAAACTTCAAATTAATATAAATTGTGGTTAACGTATGACTACCAGCTCCCCAGCTGGGGACCTCACATATGCACATGATGGCCAGCTACCTTGGTCAGAGGCTGAAGACCCCTGTGACCTACCAGCTTCCTCTTCTCTGCAGTCTGAGAACAAACTTTACTATAACAGTGGTCCTGCATTATATGCAAGTGATGGGAAGTAATAAGCATGCTTTGATTTTGGACACTGGCTTGTCATGATGAAACAAAGGTTGAGCAGAAATGGCTTCCAACACCCATGCAAGGCTCTGCTCCTCTGGTGTGGTTTCTTCTCTTTTTTACAGGGGCTACAGAGCTCTAAGCCTACAAAAGAGAAATGAAACACAAACCAGAGATAAATCAGAAGAGTTAAAGTACTCTGGCTGACCTCAAGTTACAGAAATGTTGCCAGGAAGCAAGTACAGACTATAATTGAACAAAACAAGAGAAAAACTCTCCCCCAAATCCTGAAGAACTTCATGCTTTTTTGCAACTGTCTTCCAAGGGTTAGCCCTTGCTGAAATTCACACTTCCACTGATGAATGCAAGCTGACCAGTACTCAGAGAGAGATGTTAATTTGGCCAGGTGGATGTGCAAGGCTTCCTTTCCTCATCTTCTGAAGGTTTGCAGCACCTGCCTGTTGCCAAAAGGATATCTTGTGTCAGAATTAGCACTGCAGCATCAGTTATGAGCACAGCAAGCCCTGGAAATTTCTTTCCCTAGCTAGAATGTAAAGAAACGTAAGACATCCCTGAAGTAGCCTTTGCAAAACATTTCTCAGCATGTTTTGCAGAAAAAGTACCCATTTCGCAACTAAGAAATGTGAATGCTAACTGCTTGGAAATCAGACAATTCTTGGCTAACAGTTCCAATAATGAAAGGATACTGCCTTCCCAAAAGCCATACGCACAAATTTTTGACTAAATATGCATTTGCTCTTGGTAAAGAGCAGCCCACCTAGGGTTATGTTTAACATCATAGGAGGCATCACTTGGATGTAAAACTCTGGTGACCCTTTTGACCAGCTAGCTCTTTAACTAGGGTCAGCTTTGAAGGTACACTGGGTTGCTCAGGGCTGGATACTTTTTATCAGTCCAGCTTTCTTGTCTGTGCCGTGGAGTGACATTATGACTGCAGAGAAAAAGGCAAGAGAATGAATACTGTGAAGGACAAAACGGTCCAGGAAAATGATCCAGGACAAGATCATTCAGGACAAGACTGAAGCCACCTTCGGCCCTTCGCTAACTTATTTCTAAAGATCTGTAGTGATGGTTTTGGTCATTCAAACCATATATACCAGAATCTTAAAATCACTACCAACAGAGACTTCTCCTACATGTTTATCCTGACAATCTTTTCTCAGACTTAAAAGTCTTACTTCTTACTCTGTTTGAAGCAGACACAGAGAACTCCTTCTCATCCTCTTTACAGGTTTGCATTTATATTTGAAGACCTCACGTCTCATAGTAGCCTCATGACCTCAAGTCTTTCAGTCCTTCCTCTAACTAGCAATCTTACTTGCTGTTCTCTCTGCTCTTCCAAATTGGTTGACATCTTTTCTTGAAGCACAATGCCTGAAAAATTGGACCCACTACTTTCTAAGATCCTATTTCTCTGAATCAGCAAATACAATTCTCAAATAATTCCTTAGTTTTTTTACAGGGAAGAAGAAAACCTAGCGGTGCCCTGTGCTAGGCAAAAGATTGTGCAGTCTTAATTCTGGAAACACCATGATTGTTTCAGAAAATGTACAGGTGCTATGTAATAGATGTTCACCCTAATAATATAAGAGCAATTTTAAGGTCATAGTGTCAAGGGAAACATGGATTGTGAAAATGCTTTCTACAGCTAGAAATTAATTTTCAAATTGTATGCATTTATTTTGCCAGGAGTTGTGACAATCCTGGGCCTGGACACACCTGCCAACACCTACTTCAAAGACTGTGGAAAGAGGAGCTAGGAACATTCCTTCCTTCCTTCCTTCCTTCCTTCCTTCCTTCCTTCCTTCCTTCCTTCCTTCCTTCCTTCCTTCCTTCCCATATACAGATGACATAATATACTTTTACCTTAAAAACCAGAGAAATGTTGAATGATTAGGCCAAATATATAACTGAGTTCTTTCAGTGGTGACTTGGCTCACAAATACTTCTGCTACAAGCTCTGTGGTTTGGGACCACATGAATTCTTTGCAAATCCCATCTGACATGGATCCTGAAGACAGACCTCAGAGAAATTTAGCCTAGAATTTTGAAAACTTATCTAAAATCTGTAAAAGCTATCTGCAAACATACTCCTAGATATACAGGGTGCAGAAGCATAGGAGAGGCTCATGAATGCTGTGGAGTCTACAATGCCTGGCTGGACACTACAGCAGCCACAGCCACCTCAGCCACCTGGTAGGTGAGGGGATGGCTCTTGTCCCCTTGGTTCAAAACCACCACTGTCAGTAGACAGAGCACTTCTTTGCAAAAAATGGGTGAGGAGCACAGCACCTAACCCATCAAGACTGCCTGCTGCTGGGACCATAGCCAGTAAGCCCTCATTCTGTCCATAATAATGAACATCCTCTCCATGTCCCCAAGAGCACCTCAATCATCTGTGGCTTGAACAGATGGATAGCAGACCCCACTTGGGGGCTGATGGCTGTCCCCATCCCCAGAGAGGTGCCCCCAGTGTCTGCTGCCTGCCCTGCTCCTGGCTGGGAGGTAGGACAAGTCCTGGCTGCCAGACTCACTCTGCTGCTCGGGGCTGACCCTGGCCCTACTGCACTCTGATACAGGCAGAGAAATCACCTGTAATCCCACTCCACTGCTGTTAGATACAATCAATTTTCTCTGTGTGGGGGATGGGAAAGGATCTAAATAAAAAAGACAAAGTAATCTCCTGTTTTTACTTTTTCTGATTACTGAGGAAGATAAGGTGGAAAGTACCAGACTTTCAAAGCATACTATTCCCTTTCATTTTCTACTTGCAGGGAATTTTCGGACAAACTTGTCAAAGCATCCTACTTCCTCTGGGAAATATTTTAACTAAAAAAACCCCCGATAACCTGAATTTGATTGCAAAAAAAAAAAAAAAAAAAACCACAAAAAAACTGTGGAGTTTACACTTGAAATATTTTCAATGTACCAAAAGTGTACAGATAAAACAACTTGTGCAGTTCCCACAGATGGGGTATTTAGTGAACTGTCAGACCAATGCACTCACCTGCATTTGCTCTTGTAACAGATGTCAACATCCGAGTTCACCATCCTAATCTAACAGTTATTCCCAAATAGTTACGTGATGGTAAAATCTCATGAAAACAGTGGATGCTACAGAACAGATAGATGCCAAATACAAAGGAAGGCTACACAGGGGGCTTGCCTACACTAGGAAGTTTTTGCCCAGTGTATACCAGAATTTTATCTGTCCGTTGCTATGAGGGAATGGATGGTAGCACACCCGTAGTCAGGCTGACCACATCAAGGTGTTCAAGCCTGGAGGGTGTTATTCCACCCCGCCCAGTATCACCACAGACCAAAAAAACCCATGCTGTGTTTCCACCATCCTCCACTTCAGTGCTGGCCAAACCCCAACTTAGTTATTCAGGAAACACCAAAGGTAAAACTTTAAAGTCCTCTCCAGCCTAGACAAGGTCACAATGAGTGACCAAAGATTCTGCCACCTGGCCTTCCTCTTCGTGTTATTCATGAAGGGAAGAAAGAAGAACGGGCAGAGGAGAGCGGGCGGGGAGGATGGAGGTGACTTGGCTGTGCAGGGGCAGAACCCGCCTCTCAGTGTTTACTTCCCTGGGCATGCAGCACCCTCCTTCCCTTCTAATGAGGGTTTTAAAGACGTGAGCTGTGATGCCTAGGACTGGTGCTTTGGCAGGCCACTAGATGGCAAGAAACGGCAAGGATTGAGTACCAGCTGTGCCTTTCTTCCCTGCGAAAGGGACCCCTCATGCTCCCCCCAGGGTGTGCCTGGCCACATGAAGCCAAGGCAGGGAGCTGAACAACTTTTGTTTTGGTGACTCTCCAATTGCCACAGGTCCTAATCCTTGCAACCTGCTAATAGACTGCCTTATCTGCAAGGCTTGCTTCTATTGGCTGTCCCAAACAAACTGTCAAACTAATTGACTTCTTTAGACTTTCTCAAAATAACATGTTTCTTTTGAATTTAATTTCTCTGCATTTTCTACTCCCAACCAGGTTTGTTTCTGACAGATACAGTATTTCAAAACATGCTTGTCTTTCCCCAGAGTTTATTCCTCCTTCAGGAGGCAACTAATCCAACATAAAATATTGTTTGTCACATGGGATATAACCAAGCCTCTTAAGCCTGACATTGTCATCTTCTCCCTGGAGTCCAGGAATCTCTGGTGTGGGATTCATTCCACCCATTGCAGACAACTACAGTGGCATATTGTATCTGAGCCAGGCACCAAAAGGCTCCATCGAGACTCATGGGAGAAATATGAATTGTATCTCAGAATTTGTGCACATCATAGTTACGTGGGTATTGGATGAATCACCACAATCATCATAATTGGCTGATTCACTCCTTGATTGTGAAGGAAGCCTTCCCACCCACAGAGTAGAGACCCACTGACCTTGCTATTGAGCTTCACCAAGAATGCAAATTCCTTTCATCTGCTGTCATACACTTTTTTCCTGTCTTCTGCAAGCCTCCTTTCCAACTGCTGTAAAAAACATCCACATGGATCAATTAAGGCAGGTCTAAGATTGAGATCTGCTCACCTGATCTGTATGCTGGATCTGACATACTTTGGGTCTAGATCTAGGACTGAAGATTCTCAACCCGTGTTAATGTGTGAGTGTCCTGCTACAGCTATGGACAAAAACTGAGCAGGAAGCAAAGCTACCATGAACCACAGCAGAAAGTACCTGTCTCAGCCCATCAAACACAGAGGATTGGAAGCAACTGAAGCTACAGGGCTGATCTGAGGAGCTCAGAGCAGTGAGCAGGCAACACGAGGAAGGTCCCAGTGCAAGAGCTGGCAAACACCGCTCTGCAGTGCAGGTGAACAGAGCTGCAGAAAAAAGAAATCCAGCATTTGTGTGGATAAAAAATTTCAGGCCAGACCAAAGATGTTCTCTGATCCCTGTGGCATCTGAAGCAAGATACCAGATTTCTAGGTAAACAAGGAAAAGGAGGGTGCTGCCTTCCCCTTCAGGGTAGGTCATTACAGGGTCTAACATTAGTTTTCATATCAAATGAAATGAGTATAAAGGCTAGTGGTGGCAAGAGGTTGAGTCCCAATTTTCTCTTCTGCTGCACAGAAAGAATTGATTCTTCTTGTCCCGACCATTTTCTGGGATAAGCACCTTCTGAGAGTTCTTGGTAAATGAACCAGAAGGAAGAAAATTAATAATAATAGAAAAGAGTGTTTTCATAGTTTTGTATTTGTCTAAGCAGAGAGCATTTGAGGGTAGCAGACACACCATGCAGGCTGTTGCATCTACAATTAACCTCTTTCCATCATGGAATAGGACAACTTCCTTAAAATATGCGGGGGCAAGAATGTTAAATTCCGTGGCATGATTTACTGTGAGACCAGCTCTGTTAAAATCACTGAAAGACAATGTGAAAAACAAGGTTCACTTCTGGTAAGATAGAAAAGGTTTAATAAGAATAAAGACAATAGGAGACAGACATAAAGCAAATGGCTAATACGGCTGGGTGCTTTGGCATTCAGCCAAGAAGCACACCGTAACTCTGAGAAGCATTCCCTTATATGTTTTTACTAATTCCCCCCTCCTTTCATCCTGTAAATCAGCATTTTCTTATCTTCTTCTTTAAGTCTGCATCTTCTCATGTTGCTAGTCTGTGCATTCTTCTGATCAATAATTCTCTTCTCCTGTATTCAGCTGTCATTTCTTGTCCAGACAGATGGATCTCCTGTTTATTTTGTACTTCTCTGAGTTAGCAAAAGCTTTTCTTCACATCTTGTTGTTTCTAAGCTTTGTCAGCAACAAAAGAAACTATATTCATACGATAAAAGTTTTTCAACATTATACATATAGTATTCACTTTAACATTAGTGAAAAGCCCATAATATAAATACATACTCATAACATATAGTTAGGGTTACATGCATTAACTTATACATTATTCAAACATTTCTTTGAGTTTAGGTGTTAGTGGTCTATTGTTTTCCCAGTCTTCTTATCTTGGCTTATCATTAATAAATTTTGGGTCACGTTTTCAGGCTGTCCTTGAGAAAAGTTATGTGTCTTCCTCCCCTCTTCCGGGCATTTCCTCTTATCTGCTATTCTGGTTTGTGTTACTGTTATCTTATCATATGGATAAGTCAGGGAAAAAGATAACCTTACATATTTCAGTCACACAGAGGACCCACACGGCTAGCAATACATACTTAACTTATGAGATTACAAGTAACCAAAATTATAATTTAGACTAGATTTAACTACTTATCAACAACATACAAATGCAAAAGCCAACTTTATTATATGTGTTTATAACAACAACCATTAGAAACCCCCATCCATCACTGTAGAGAGTAAAGGAAAACTGAAGACTAAATTCTGAATTACTACTTCTCCCCTTCTTCCTTAGTTAAAGACAGGGCTGCTGGAAGAACCTTCAAAGAGTGATGTCTGTGAAGTCAGGAGAATACCTGGTCAGCCATTTAGGATAATCTCTCTTGTATGAGTTGCAGAAATGAAGGAGGGCAGACAAGGAAGGAAGGAAGGGAATTTTACTCAAGTTCCACCCATCAGATCAGTGCAAGCATGGAAAGAGTGGCTGTGTTAGTTTAACACAACCTGGCTTTTAGCGGGGGTGGAGAAAAAGCCACAGAGGCTGCTTCTGAGAGAGAAGCTCCTGGAAACTTCTACTGTGTCCAGCAGAGCCAATCCCTGAAGGCTCTGACAATGGATGTATTGGCTGGCCCAACCAGAGAAGTTAGTGACGCCTCTGTGATGACATGGTTAGGAACGAAAAATGCGTGCAAGCCCTCTTTCTTCCTCCGAGGGCTTGGGAGGAGGCCACTGGGAGGCCTTCTGGTGTGGCCAGTGGGGAGCCCACCCCGGCGCGGCCGACCGAGGGCCATCCCAGTGCCCAGAGCAGCCGTGTGGCCAGAGCAGCTCGGCCGGGACTGCGCGTCTGGGGTGGCACGGCCGAGACTGCACGGCCGCTGCCATCGTGGCATGACTCACAATGAACTTCATTTATTTATCTGCTTCTAACCAGCTNTAGGTGTTAGTGGTCTATTGTTTTCCCAGTCTTCTTATCTTGGCTTATCATTAATAAATTTTGGGTCACGTTTTCAGGCTGTCCTTGAGAAAAGTTATGTGTCTTCCTCCCCTCTTCCGGGCATTTCCTCTTATCTGCTATTCTGGTTTGTGTTACTGTTATCTTATCATATGGATAAGTCAGGGAAAAAGATAACCTTACATATTTCAGTCACACAGAGGACCCACACGGCTAGCAATACATACTTAACTTATGAGATTACAAGTAACCAAAATTATAATTTAGACTAGATTTAACTACTTATCAACAACATACAAATGCAAAAGCCAACTTTATTATATGTGTTTATAACAACAACCATTAGAAACCCCCATCCATCACTGTAGAGAGTAAAGGAAAACTGAAGACTAAATTCTGAATTACTACTTCTCCCCTTCTTCCTTAGTTAAAGACAGGGCTGCTGGAAGAACCTTCAAAGAGTGATGTCTGTGAAGTCAGGAGAATACCTGGTCAGCCATTTAGGATAATCTCTCTTGTATGAGTTGCAGAAATGAAGGAGGGCAGACAAGGAAGGAAGGAAGGGAATTTTACTCAAGTTCCACCCATCAGATCAGTGCAAGCATGGAAAGAGTGGCTGTGTTAGTTTAACACAACCTGGCTTTTAGCGGGGGTGGAGAAAAAGCCACAGAGGCTGCTTCTGAGAGAGAAGCTCCTGGAAACTTCTACTGTGTCCAGCAGAGCCAATCCCTGAAGGCTCTGACAATGGATGTATTGGCTGGCCCAACCAGAGAAGTTAGTGACGCCTCTGTGATGACATGGTTAGGAACGAAAAATGCGTGCAAGCCCTCTTTCTTCCTCCGAGGGCTTGGGAGGAGGCCACTGGGAGGCCTTCTGGTGTGGCCAGTGGGGAGCCCATCCCGGCGCGGCCGACCGAGGGCCATCCCAGTGCCCAGAGCAGCCGTGTGGCCAGAGCAGCTCGGCCGGGACTGCGCGTCTGGGGTGGCACGGCCGAGACTGCACGGCCGCTGCCATCGTGGCATGACTCACAATGAACTTCATTTATTTATCTGCTTCTAACCAGCTGTGCTGCAGACAGAAAGGCCAGGGCAGCTGCGTGGTGCCGGTGGGGACCACGTGATCAGCAGCACATGGCATGGTGAGCAATTCCCCGATGCAGAGCCCAGACGGGATCAACACTTCAGCACTGCAAAACTCTATAAAAACTTCTCAACTGATAGAACTTGAGACCAAACGAACCTACGGACACCAATTCTTTCCCAAGTCAGAGAAAAGAAAAAAGTGAAGACATGCGAGGAGAACAACATGGCGGCACTAAGGGTAGTGAAAAGGAGGGAGGGGCAGGAGGAGGTGCTCTGGTCGTTGGAGCTGAGATCCTTCTGCAAGCTGTGATGAAAACTATAATACAACAAACTCTTTCCCCTGTTATTCATGAAGTGTATGGGGGAATGTAGAGGTCTACCTGCAGCCTGTGAGAAAAAGGCACTCACAATGGAGCAGGTGGATGTTGAGAAGCTGTAATCTAGTGAGAAACTTGAACAGAGAGAGAAGACCTTTGCTTCCAAGGATAGAGGAAGAGGACCCTTGCTTCCATACTAGAACAGCTCATCCTTAAAAGACTACACCCCATGAACTAGATGACCCACGCAAACAGCTGGGAGAAGACTGCTTTGCCCATGGGAGGGACTCACATTGCAGCAGGTTGGGCAGGACTGCTACTCGTGAAAATCAGAACCACATTGGAGAAGTGGGAAAGACCCCACGGCATAGCAGAAGAGACTCCTCTCCCTAAGCGAACTGAAGAAAGATTTTTAGAAGTGACAAACTGACTAAAAACCCCATGTTTTTTCTCCCTGCGCTGTAGGTAGGTAGGAAAGAAAGAAAGGCTGGAGGGAGGGAGGGAAAGGTGTTCTAAAAGTTTATGTTTGTTCTCATTATCCTCTTTTAATTCTATTAATAAATTTTTCTTTCTACCTTCTAAGTTTTGAGCCTGTTTTGCCCTTAGAGTGTTTTCTCCTAATCCTTATTCCACCCCATGAGTCTTCTAGATTTTTTCTTTCCCCCTCCTCTGCTCAGCTATAGTAGAGGAGAATGAGTGAATGGTTTTTCGTGGGTCACTAGCTTCCAGCCAGCATCAAACCCTCACAGCAGCCAACCCTGAGTTTGGCAGTGTGCACCTGGGATCTGAGTGGAGGAGGACTGCAGTGTGGAAGTTTCCTCACTGCATTTACTATTCTAACCCTTACAAAATACCTCACCCAAAGGACTCTCCCAGCAAGTACAGCTTTCCAGAGCCAGAAAAAACAGTTACTGCACTTAAATATCACTTAAGTTCTGAAGAACAGAAAACAAACATGACCTAATACAAGTCTCCAGAGAACTGTAATTTGCCCAGATCTGCGGAAGGGAGACTATTCAAAATCAATCCTGAATTTTT
>VZSE01000871.1:122454-157526 GCA_013398275.1 Promerops cafer | reverse complement strand
CTGAGATCCTTCTGCAAGCTGTGATGAAAACTATAATACAACAAACTCTTTCCCCTGTTATTCATGAAGTGTATGGGGGAATGTAGAGGTCTACCTGCAGCCTGAGAGAAAAAGGCACTCACAATGGAGCAGGTGGATGTTGAGAAGCTGTAATCTAGTGAGAAACTTGAACAGAGAGAGAAGACCTTTGCTTCCAAGGATAGAGGAAGAGGACCCTTGCTTCCATACTAGAACAGCTCATCCTTAAAAGACTACACCCCATGAACTAGATGACCCACGCAAACAGCTGGGAGAAGACTGCTTTGCCCATGGGAGGGACTCACATTGCAGCAGGTTGGGCAGGACTGCTACTCGTGAAAATCAGAACCACATTGGAGAAGTGGGAAAGACCCCACGGCATAGCAGAAGAGACTCCTCTCCCTAAGCGAACTGAAGAAAGATTTTTAGAAGTGACAAACTGACTAAAAACCCCATGTTTTTTCTCCCTGCGCTGTAGGTAGGTAGGAAAGAAAGAAAGGCTGGAGGGCGGGAGGGAAAGGTGCTCTAAAAGTTTATGTTTGTTCTCATTATCCTCTTTTAATTCTATTAATAAATTTTTCTTTCTACNGAGAAGACTGCTTTGCCCATGGGAGGGACTCACATTGCAGCAGGTTGGGCAGGACTGCTACTCGTGAAAATCAGAACCACATTGGAGAAGTGGGAAAGACCCCACGGCATAGCAGAAGAGACTCCTCTCCCTAAGCGAACCGAAGAAAGATTTTTAGAAGTGACAAACTGACTAAAAACCCCATGTTTTGTCTCCCTGCGCTGTAGGTAGGAAAGAAAGAAAGGCTGGAGGGCGGGAGGGAAAGGTGCTCTAAAAGTTTATGTTTGTTCTCATTATCCTCTTTTAATTCTATTAATAAATTTTTCTTTCTACCTTCTAAGTTTTGAGCCTGTTTTGCCCTTAGAGTGTTTTCTCCTAATCCTTATTCCACCCCATGAGTCTTCTAGATTTTTTCTTTCCCCCTCCTCTGCTCAGCTATAGTAGAGGAGAATGAGTGAATGGTTTTTCGTGGGTCACTAGCTTCCAGCCAGCATCAAACCCTCACAGCAGCCAACCCTGAGTTTGGCAGTGTGCACCTGGGATCTGAGTGGAGGAGGACTGCAGTGTGGAAGTTTCCTCACTGCATTTACTATTCTAACCCTTACAAAATACCTCACCCAAAGGACTCTCCCAGCAAGTACAGCTTTCCAGAGCCAGAAAAAACAGTTACTGCACTTAAATATCACTTAAGTTCCAAAGAACAGAAAACAAACATGACCTAATACAAGTCTCCAGAGAACTGTAATTTGCCCAGATCTGGGGAAGGGAGACTATTCAAAATCAATCCTGAATTTTTAACAAGATATCTAAAATTAATCTTCCTAGAATTCTCGCATTTCTTTTTCTAAATATTTTTTTTTGCTAGCTGCTCTTTCTTTGTAAAAAACTGTACCTTTGCTTACTAGTTGCACAGGGTTAGATTTTCTTTATGTTTTAATAATTTTTGTTTTGTTTTGGCATTCTGAAGTAGTAGATACACTCTCTAGTAGATTAGTCTGTTACTTAAATGCAGATAGACTTGTTTTAAAAATTGTGTATTATCATATGTACTCCCAGCATCACTTGAATGCCACTACTACACCAAGCGTTCCATTAGAGTTACCATGGAGAAAATTGCACAAACTGAGAGGCTATCTTGACCTTTGAGTATTTTTCTTTCTTACAGAGCTTAAGTCATTGGTGAGGAAAACTGGGACATCCACATTCCCAAAGAAAAAGGGTGGCAGGCAGTCAGAAACATTCATTTAGAGATGACCTTTGCAATCAGCCAAGCTAAAAATACTCATCCCCCATCCACACATTACATTTCGGCCCCCTTAGCTTATGCCTGCTGGTTGTTAGAAAGCAAAGGCAGCAGTGTTTTATGGGGCCACCTCAGGCAGTGTCCCTGAGGTTAAGGACAGGTAAAGCTCACAGGAAGACTCAGGAGCTCTCATTAGGTTATCTGATCTGGCACACCACTCTGGTCAAAATTTTGCTTTATTCCAAACCCACTCCAGGGTCACAAAACCCACAGAAACAAGTGAAGCTGCCTACATTGACAATACACAATGGGCAGTCTTAGAGCAGATGGGAGCAATTGGCGCCTGGCAAGTCTTCCAAAATGACCTAAAGATCTAAATGACAAAGTTCTGCTTTTCTTCTTAAAGATGATGACTGTGTTGTAGCCCTCTCCAGAGTGGAAAGTCTATGATAAGGAGAAATAAACAATCTTAGTTGCTTCTGAGACTGTCCAGAGCTTGCAAGATTTTTTGTAATAATGAGCAGGCACAACACAGCTTTTCAGATGCCTAAAAGTGGGTTTAATGTCCTTCCTTTAAAAAAAAAAAAATTCTCCTACCATGTCATCTTGTTTTTCCTGAATTTATTGCAAATGCAGTTTTGTTCCTGGCAGGAGGTTATGTTTGTAGTAGATGAAGGACGAGTTTGACACACAGAGAGCAATAACCTATAATTTTCATAGACACACAGGTGTCTGTGTCACTTCATAATTTCTTTGCTGTGTCTAGGCCACAGGCTCAGTCTCTGTCAACAGCCAGAAAGAAAAGGGAAGTGGCCCCAGCAAGATACGAAGGGGTCAGCCTGGGCATAGCCAGGCCACTGTCACATGCCAACCTCTGGAATTCTGTTTGGACTGCCAGTGTGCCAAACTGGCTCCAACCATTTTAGGAGGGGGAAAAAAGGTTTGAAATTTATCAGGTGTATGAAAAGAGCTATTTTATCTAAAGAAACACAAAAGGTGTTTGACAGCTCTGTTCAGTAGTTTACACTGCGGCTCAGGTCAGTGGTACATACCTGTAATGTTTAATGCAGTCATCTTAAATGATCCCTTTACTTTTTTCCATAGGAAAGCTTTACGGAGTTTGTCTCCTCCTAAGTTCCCCTAAAATGTTGATGGAAATGTTCAGAAAAAAAAAAACAATGAAAAATACCTTTTTTTTTTTTTTTTCCCCCAGATAGGTTGTTTTGGTTTAAAAAGAATAAAACACATTTCTGCCAGACAGTAAAATTTCATTTCCTCTATGTCTGAATAGGTGGTTTATTATCTTCATTTGAAAATGCAGGTTTAATTCATGTGTGGCTTGCTTTGACACCTACAAGAAATCAGCTAGCCTGTTACCACATCAGCTGTTGCTTCAGAAGTGGTTTTCTTGGTTAAGAAAGGACAGGATTAGTCCTTTTCTGACAGGCAGAGAAATCTGCCATCTTTATGCTGCCATCACTGTAAAATTGTTGTCTATCTTCATGATGATTCATATTCCTTAAAGAAATAGAAGACAAAGGTGGGAAGCTCTTACAACCTGTTTGCAGGTTACTCATTTCCTGACCCTCTGCCAAGGCCCAACGCCCACTGCCCCCAGGCTCCCATGTAACTCCTGAGGACTCTGCATATCCATGCCCTCCTCTTCTTCAGGAGAGACGAGAAGAACACAGGAAGAGATGGGCCTGTGAAACACTGACATAGAACACTCAGAGCAGTGAAAGTCACTGAAAACCACACCTTGAACACCAAAATAGATGAGTGCTGTCCAGTCACCTGATGTGGCAGAGCTCCAGGGAAAAATGTATCTTGAGGCTATGCTCATTCAGTCCACCCAAGGAGGCCAAGTTCAAATTACATGCATAAACTTTTCATTTTATAATTTCATAGCTTCCATTTGCACAAGGGGATAATGCTGGTTTCCCTGTTATTCATTCTGTTGCCTGGGCAACACATTTCTTTTAGGATCTCCTTTCCTCTTTTTAATTCAAGGGCAGATGGCACTTCCTCTGGTTGCGTCATTTCCATTCTTCATGCTTCAAACAGTCAATGCAGAAGAGGAATTCCCACACCCTTTTCCTGTGTTTTGCTTGCTGCCCATTCCTCACCAGCATCCTTGTTGCCTATTCCCTTTAGACTTGCCAATAAAGTAACCAAAATCATGGTTCATCCACTTAGAAAAGACATTGCCTTTCCTGATGCCTTCAATGAACTACTTTGTAACAGCACCCTGAGAGCAGCAGTCTTCCTCTTCAGCTCCCCAAAGCATATTTTGGGCCGCACAGAGTATTTTGTGGCATCACTGGACAAATTCTGGTCCAAGCAAGTCCAGGAAACTAATTAAGTTGCAGCCAAAGGTAAATGCATTTGCTTGCTACCTAACACCCAGGCTTGGATATTTTGTGCACAATTTTCAGGAAGTCCCCACTTCCCAGGCAATTTAGCTACTTACAAATTTTTGGGAATACAAGGGAGTTTTGCCTTTAAAACACTCACTGGTTTTAATAGGGTATAGATGAGGGTTTTTGCTAAATATGTTAAAGTAAATAGAAATGAAGAATTTGTCCTGGACTCTACTAATTCAGCAAAGAAAAGCATATAAAGGCTTGCAGAACATTTCAGAAAGTTTTGATACATAAATTTTGTTTAGTTTTAGTGAGGCTTTTCTGTTTTCATGAAGAGCATTGCATCTCAGTTCCACATATGTTGTTGGTTGTCTTTACTGGCACTGACATCTGTAAGATGGGACGGCCTCTTACCATTTCAGAATGGCAGGTCACACATGGGGCAGCCCAAGTATGCATTCCCATAAAAAGAAGGATATTGTTTATGGCTCTTCAAGATGGAACATATCACCAATCTCATCTGAACATCACACAATATTTTAATAACTTAAATATCTCAGGTCAACGTATTTCTAGCTAATAGGCGAGAAAATTCTCCTGGGTAGCTGAGTTGAAGCAAGGGCAAAGAAATCATAGAACAGCTTGGGTTGGAAGGGACCTTATAGATAATCGTGTTCCAACCCCTCTGCCATGGGCACAGACACCTTCCACCAGACTAGGTTGCTCAGGGCCCCATTCAACCCAGCCTTGAACACTTCCAGGGACGGGGCATCCACAACCTGTCTCAGAACCTTACTGCCCTAACAGTAAAGAATTTCTTCCTAATGTCTAATCTAAACCTACCCTCTTACAGTTTGGAGCCTATATCCCTTGAGTTATCACTACCTGCCATTGTAAAAGGGCCCTCTCCCTCTTTCTTGCAGGCTCACTTTCAGGTACTGAGAGGCCACAATAAGCTTTTCCTGGAGCCATCTCTTCTCCAGGCTTGAACAACCCCAATTCTCTCAGCCTTTCCTCATAGGAGAGGTGCTCTGTCCCTTTAATCATATTGGTGTCCCTTCTCTGGACTCACTCCAACAGGCACATGTTTTTCCTGTGCTGGGACCCCCGAGCTGGATGCAGTGTTCCAGGTGGGGTCTCACCAGTGGGGCAAAGGGGCAAAGTCCCCTCCCTCGCCCTGCTGGCCATGCTGCTTTGGGTACAGCTCAGGACACATTTGACTTTCTGGGTAGCCAAATGCACTTGCCAGCTCATATTGAGACACTCATCCACCAGCATCCCCAAGTCCTTCTTGGCAGGGCTGCTCTCCATCTGTTTATCCCATTTTGATACCAGGGGTTGCCCCAACATAGGTGCAGCACCTTGCACTTGGTTTTGTTAAACCTTACAAGGTTCCCATGGGCCACTTCTCAAGCTTGTCCAGGCCCCTCTGGATGGCAGAGCCACATAGTTCTGTCTTACATATTTTCATTTAAATAAGAAGGAGCTATTGCTCCATCTCAGTGAGCACATATGCATTTTTTTCCATGCAAGATTCTTAAAAATTTCTGGAGTTTGCCAAAAGAGTGTGTAATGGTGCTGTAAGTGTTATGTGCTGCTTGGGGCCTCCTACTAGGTGGATGTTCAATTTTACATTCAAGACTACATACACACATATATATGCTATATATGTGTGTGTTTGTGTGTGTGTGTGTGTGTGTGTGTGTGTGTGTGTGTATGCTATAGAAGCCAAGACTATATACAAATCCCATAATTTAAAACGAATTCACTTACCTTCATGGTATGTTAGAACTTCAGCCTCCTGGTGGGAGAACTGCTATTACAATGTTTGCTGCAAGCTGTTCCAAGTTTTGCATTATTTATTTGCTTATGAGAGATTAAATCTTCAGTTGGAGTTCCTCTAGGATTGCAGCTAACAGCCAAAGTCTTCTAAAATTATTTATATTGGGCAAATTCATGAATACAGTCATGGAGGGTCAGCTTAGTACCTTTGAAGCCTGGTGCAAACCACACCACACACCTATTCTGCAATACTACAGTATAACACCCATCAGTGCCTGCCATGCATCTTTGTATGAGCTGAACAATAGATCCAGGTAATGTAAAACCACAAAATGGACTATATGCAGCTGTTTCACATGCAAGTAATTAATGAGTATAATTTATAGCAGAAAAATTTACTCCACATCAAAGGTCTCAGAATTCTCACTGAATAAGAAAGGGAGACTTTGTGCCCTGCAACCACAGGCTTTACATGAAATAGGCTATCAAGGAGGCTGAAGGTTGAATCCTCACCGCAAGCCTTTATCCCTTAAGCTAAGATGCTAATAAGCGATACATGTTGTGCACGTGCTCTTACAGGAGCTACGGATGCATCCACAGCTAAGAGGGTAAGATAACAACTTTCAGCAAGAGAAGCAACACCCTCTGCCTCTTCTTCTATGCTGTAGCTGGTAAGAAGGGGACAGTAACAAATCTGGAGTCAGTCTGGGGACCCTGGCATTCTATTGCTAACCTGCTGCAAGCCAGAGATACCAGGGTTTACATTTGCACTACCAGATCTCTCTCCAATATTCTGGAGAGTATATTTTGAGCAGAATAACATTCTGCTTCACCAGCCCTCCAGCAGACCATGTAGAGGGTATAAGGTACTCCAAACATGGACTGGTCCCTATTTTTACAAATTACTATTCCTGGAAACAGAAGGCTGCTGGTTTGACATCTATGTAAATAGAATTAAGTTTACATTTTGTTTAAATAAATACTTTATGACAATGTACAGTAATGGCAAGATGGTTACCAGTTGTAGAGACAGGTGCATGCTTATAGCTAACTTTGGCAAAACACTGGTATTCATGGATTTGTCTCATCCTTGGGACCTACTTAAAGGCATACTTTATTTGGAGTTTCCTGTAAGCCATCAATTTGACAATCTTTCCTGGAATATTTGTTCAAAAATAGCAGCCCCATATTTAGTGAGGCTGTCATTTTTCCTTTACTTTTGTTGTAGGAGAACTGAAAGTAACTGCCTAAATTAGATGCTGATGTCCTTTGGGAATGTGGATGTAGAACAACTTCCTGGACAGAAAACAGTAGAACAGCGTAGTTCAGCTGGAAGGGATCTACAACGATCATCTAGTTCAACTGCCGGACCAGTTCAGGGCTCATTGAAAATAAAAGCATGGTGTTAAGGACTTTTCCCCAAATGCCTCAAACACTGCCAGATTTGGGGCATTGACCACCACTCTAGGGAACCTGATGCAGAGTTTGACCTCGTCCTCAATAAGAAAGTACTTCCTAATGTCCAGTCTACATCTCCCCTGGCGCAGCTTTCAACTACTGTCCTGTGACTGGATATAAAGAAGACATCAGCACCCCTCTCTCCCCTCCCTCTCCTCTGGGAGGTGTAGAGAGCGATGAGGTCCCCTCTCAGCCTCCTTCCCTCCAAACTAGACAAAAACAAAAGTCTTAGCTGCTCCTCTTAGGATGTACATTCCAGCCCTTCCGCCAGTTTTGTTGCCTCCTCTGGATGCATTCAAGTAGCCAAATACCCTTCTTAAACTGTGGGGCTGAGAACTGCACACAGAACTCCAGGTGAGGCTGCACCAGTGCTGAATACAGTGGGATAATCAACTCTTTTTACTGACTGTGTTTGATGCACCTGAGGATGGGGTTTGCTCTCTTGGCTACCAGGGTACAATGCTGGCTCATATTGAGCTGGCTGCAAACCAGCACCCCCAGATCTCCTTCTGCAGTGCTGCCCTCCAGCCACCCCTCTCCTCACTTATGCTTGCGCCTGGTGTTACTCCATTCCAGGTGCAGAATCTGGCATTTGGAATTGTTAAATTTCGTCCCATTGATCATTGCCCAATGCTTCAATCTATCTAGATCCTCTGCAACGCCTTTTCTCCCTGGAGAGTCAGTGGCATTTTCCAGTTTTGTATCACCAGCAGAGCTGCTATTGGTTCATTCAACTCCTGCATCCAGACCATTGATAAGTACAATAAAGAATCCAGATCACTGATAAGTACAATAAAGAGAGCTGGGCCTAGAACTGAGCCTTGAGGAACATCGCTGTGACTAGTCACCAGCCAGATGTAGTGCCATTTACTACAGCCCTTTGAACCTTGCTGAGCCAGACCTTTGCCCAACACATCACATACCTGCTCATCCTACAGCTGGGCAGCTTGTCCAAAAGGATGCCATGAGGGACAGTATCAAAAGCCTTACTAAAATCTATAAAAACTACCTCCATCACCTTGGCTTTATCCACTAGATGAGTAACCTCACGGAAAGAGACCAAATTAGTTTAACAGGACTTTCCCTTTGTGAACCCATGTTGGCTGTGCCTGATGATTGTGTCGTTCTTTAACTGACTTCCAATAGTACGCAGTCTGGTCTTCTCCATAATTTTTCCAGGTCCTAACAGGTCTGTACTTTCCTAAGTCTTCCCTCATTTCCTTCTTTTAAATTGGAATAACACTGTGTAGCTTCCAGTCAGAGGGGACCTCCCCAGACTCCCAAGATCTCTGGCAGATGATCTAGAGGGGTCCTGTCATAACATACTCAGCTCCTTCAGAACTCTGGGATGACTTATCAAGCCTCTTGGTCTAAAGAACATTCAACTTATGCAACTGATTCCTTGCAATTTCAATGTCCACAACTGAAAAGTCACTGTTCCTACAGCTATAGTCCTCTGACTCAGGGGACCGGGCAACCCAAGGGTCCCCATTAAGGACTGAGGCAAAAAACCCCATTGAATGCTTTCCCTTTTTCTTCATCCCTATTTATCAGGTGATCATCTTCAATAAGTAGTGGTTCAATGTTTTCCTGAGACCTCCTTGTTCTACTAACACACTTAAAAAAGCCTGTTTTGTCATCTGACCTAACACTGGCCAGTTTCACCTCTAGTTCAGCTTTGGCCTTACATGTCTTCTCCCTGCGTGTGCAAACTAGAGCTCTGTAATCTTCCTGTGAAGCCTGACCTTGCTTCCAGAGATTGTGCCATTTCTTTTTCCTCCTGAGCTCCATGTTCAGCCAAGCTGGCCTCCTTCCCCACTTATTTGACTTACAACACGGGATTTGTCTGCTCCTGTGCCTCTAAAAGGCAGTTGTTGAAAACTGACCAGCACTTGTGGACCCCCAAGCCCACAAAAACAGATTCCCAGAGGACTCTGCTAAATAGCTCCCTGAACAGCTTAAAGTTTGCTCGCCTGAAGTCCAGGGTAGAAACTCTGATGTCCTTTTTTCTCATTACAGTGACAATTTTAAACACTTTCTGTGACAATTTTAAACCATTCTGTGATCATTGTGGCTAAGACAGTCACCTACTCCCACATCCCCCTTGAGTCCTTCTTTAGTCACAAATAAGTCTAGGAGGGCATCTTTCCTAGGTGACTCACTGAGTATTTGTGTCAAGAAGTTATCTTCAACAAACTACTGAAATTTCCCAGACTTGCTTGTCACATCAGTATGGTATCCCCAGCTGATTTCTCCCATCCCCAGTTGAAATCTCCCNGCTTGTCACATCAGTATGGTATCCCCAGCTGATTTCGGGGAAGTTGAAATCTCCTATATGGACAAAGGCTGCTGATCCTGATATTTCTCTTGCCTATAGAATAACTCATCAGTCCTATCATTCTGCCTGGGCTACCCATAGTAGACACTCACTACAACATTTGCTTTGTTTTCCATCCCACTATTCCTCACCCAGAAGCTCCCAAACATGTAATTTCTAACTGTAAGAACTGTAGAGCCAAACCTCTCCCTCACACACAGTGCAACTCCTCCACTTTGCCTGCCCTGCCTGTCCCTCCTGAGCAGCCTGTGGGACGCATCCCACCACATCTCACTAACACCAGTGACATCACAGGACTGGGAACAGACCAGTGCTTCAAGTTCATCCTATTTTTTTCTTATACTGTGTGCATTGGTGTACAAGCATTTCAGATGAATAAAATAAGTGTTTTGGTGAACAGGAGCACAAAACCTAAGAACTGGAGTTTTAATCACTTCCTACAAGATGGCAGGGCAGGATTCAAACCTCACAATGTAACCCTGAATAATATAAGTGTTTTATGTACGTGCATAAAACACCCCCTATTTTATACCAATGAGTAAAGGTGAGCAGTGAGCTTTGTTCAGTGCTAGCTCTCATCAAAAACTCGTGAGGAGGGTACCACTGACTGAGGTGGATGATCATTTTGCCTTGACTGGCAACTGAGAGATACTGTGACACAGTTACCACAGCCCCCTAACTCTCCCTTCTTGCATCTCTGCAAGAAGGTGCCATCCAGCTTACAAGGTGCCATCCAACTTACCCTGCAAAAGGTTTTCCAAAAGTCTGAGAATAGCTCAGTGCTGTGCAGGAGCTTTGTATGAGGGAAGGGACTAGACTTAGTCAGATTCATTATCCCTGGAAAGAGGGATTTGCCGTTGGTTTCTAACATACAGTCACTGTTCAGAGGCATGCCAGGGCATAGGTAAAATGAGATAACAGAGTACACATAGCATTGATGCTGCTCCAGGACTTCAGCACAGCTGCACTTACGTAAGTGAAAGAAGAATGTGATACCATACTACATGTCTGTAAACACTTCCCTTATCTTCCTAAAAATTGATTTATAATAATTTTTTCCCAGAATGAACCTCAATGAGTACTGGTACAAAACTTTTCCTTCTGAATCTTCAGAGCTTTTCAATTGTTCTCACTTAGAAAATGGCAAAACATTTAAATATCAGCAAAAAACCCAAAAACAACCCAAACCAAACCCAAATTAAACTGGAAAAAATAACAAGGAAAGTTACAGTTTATGCATTTAATCACAGCTTCTCAGTTCTGGAAGTGAAATGCTTTAATGCCATGTTTTTTTTCTCTTTATCTGAATGGACTGTGTCATTCAGATAAAAGTCACCTGTGAAATACTAGGGTGTACAGTCTGCACTAGTTTTTTTTATAATTATCTTTTCATCATGTTTACAGTAACAGGGTCTGGAAAAAATGGAGCTCTCTCCCACTTTTTGGCCTTTTATTGTTAAAACAAATATTTTAAAATTTGATATTTTAAATATTTAATATTGCAAAAATATTGTAAATTTTAAAAATAAATCCTCATCTAAAGGGTTGTTGGCACACACTGGATTAACCACAAGACTCACAGCACATTTATCCAAGGCTGAAAATAATGGCATGAGGTCTTCCTTTCACCCATGTCTCTATACTCTTCAGCTCAAAGCAAACATTTCCATTACAACCACACCAGCATGAAACCCACCAATAAAGATCTGCAGGCATCTGAGCAACATCTCCAAAATGCACGCAATGCACTGGGAGCCAAAATATGCACAGTTGGCTTATTCTCACTGCACTGTGTTGGCCCTAGGGGACAACAAAAACAATAGCAAGTGAGCAGTCAAAAGGGCCAAAAAATTATGAAGTAAAAAAAAAAAAAAAATAGAGGGAGAATGCGGGTAGTGAAAAAAGTTAAGGCACAAGAACAGAGAATATACAAGACGGGGACAGAGAAAACCTGTCTGTGAATCTGAACCATGAAAGTCACCATGTAAGTTCCTTTTCTGCCCACATAAATGACCTGCTCTGGCTCTCACTCCCCCTCCCCTCCTAATCACTTCTTGCGACCTAAAACTCACAGATGCGCATTCTGTTCCCCCTGGCAATTTTCAGATACCTTTCATGGATTCAAGTTGTGAAGGCTGCAAAATAAGAAAAAAGCTCAGTAAGCAACCCACACCCACATGTACATCTGTCATCTCCCCTTCCTCAGCCCCCTGCTTGTAGGAAATGAGTGGTAGCCACCAAAAACCTCTAAGAAGAACAAAGGATGAGAGTTAACCATTTCAAAAGTTTTGCTGCAAGGCTGAGACATTTCAGCCCTTCTTCTCTCTCTCTGGACTGGGTCATTGTATCAATAGCATTGCTCACAGGCAGCAAGACAAACTTGTGGTTGCATCCCTTCCTGCACAGCTGCTTGGGAAGGGAAAAAGAAATGCTGTGAAGAAAGCAATCTAAACTTTCTCAGGATGTGGAAAAGCCAAGGCATTGCTGGAAGCTAACTCTCTGGAGATTATGGATGAGAAAGAAAACACACACTCAAAATCAGGATTTTGTAAAAAATTGTAATTTCTGCCCCCATGGGACAAAACAATTTTTCTTCCAAGTTAGGGCAGAAAAGTGTCATTCTTAGTATGTTTCTGCATTACACTGCTTCCTCATATGGAGAACAAATAATATGAGAAACAAAATCTAGATCTCTACATTAATACCAAAAGATTTTTTTCCAGCCTGAACTAATTGGATTTATGCAACTGGGTTATGTCACATCTTTCTTTCATTATTGCGTTTTCTATTTTAATATATTTTCCTCCCAGAAGACTCGGTGGTCTGAGTATTTCTCTAATGCCTACTAGGAAAGATTAAAATCTCTGATATGTAGCAAAATCAGATATTTTCCTTCTGGAAAACAAGACAAGACTGTACAACCTGGACTCAATGCACCTAGAGAGCACTGCTGGAAGCAAGGACCTGCCTACAAGAACGCAACAAGGTGGGAAGAGGATACACACAGGCCCTTTATTTCTGTCTGTCACCTCAGTTTTCTCTTTCTAGAATGTGAAGACTCCTAGCTTAAATACTAACTGAACCCTACCTTTTTTGAATTTACAAGTCATACTGTTTATCAGTGGAAGATCTTGTCTAGGGAAAAGGGCTACTTGAAGTCAAGGCTGGAGTCATCTCTGGATTTTATCACAGAAGTCAGCAAGCGGCACAGTAAAATACTAGTTGCATGTATGTATGTATGTATGTATGCATGTATGTTCATCTTAAAACAGAGGGCAAAATATGACTACATGTGCCTCAAGAAAGAATCTGGAGAATTCTTTTGCTGCAAGAATAAACCCCAAACATCTATATTTCCACGTATTTCTATTTGATTCTATTATGTAGAACTAATGGCATATCTAGAACTAGAGTCATATAAACAGAAATTATCTTGTACACATGCAAATTTGTGTGGGTATGGTTTGGGATGTTTTAGCATAGAAGCCATTAGCAAAACGACCTGGAAACAGGTGAGTTCACACAGGCAGCAAAAATTGCAAGTCCTCTAGCAGGTTTCTACAGGCATAGACTTTCCAGAAGGGCTCTCCTTCTGTACTTCAAATTGCAGCTGATCTGTGACTTGCACTCCCATCTAAATGTTCTCCATGACAGAAAGAAGCGGCCTCCTTCAATTCCTCTTCACAAAAATAAACCCTCTCTCCCCTGTAATCCTCTGTAATTCCCGTAATCATGTCTGCTTCTTGCTGTAGTTCCTCTTCTGCTCTACAGCCCAGTGTTGATGGCACCCCATATGACACAGGGCAGGCTCAGTTCCTGCTCTAACCAGGGCGCTTGGCTCCACCATCATGGGTCTGTTTGTGCTCTGAAGACAAGGACACAGAGTCATCTGGAGGTTGCGCTTGGCTCTTCCTTTAAGACAATTCCTCCTCAAGTCAGGTAAGAGGCAATTCCATTTCCACATAGTTATGTGTTTGAGAATGCCATTGGGAAAGGAGAATAATATTTTTATGAATTAATATTTTTATTTTATATTTTTAACAAACCTAATTAATATTTATGAATCTTTCATATATTCATAAATTCATTTCTTATTCCATATTTTTATGAATCTCCTTTCCCAGTGGCATTGTCAAACCTCTGCCTAAACTCTCTGGCATTCTAAAACCTCTACCTGGTGTCACAGAAAAGCTTATTCAGTTTGTTGTACACCCTAATCATTGCTCTCTATTTTCCCTCTACTGTAGTCTCTTCAACCAGAGCAGCAATTTAGAGTCTGAAGATGTAGAATTTTACATTATTTAGGGCTGTTCACAAGCTATGTATCCCTTAGTATAAAACAGTTCATAGCAATTTATAAAGTTAAAATAAAACATTAAGGAACACTTAAACTGAAAGACTTATTAAACCTTGAAATACTTCTCTTGTAAAATATTTGTTTATTCCACAGAAGGTACTTTCTACCATTTCAGTGGGAAAGGCAAAACCCCACAGTTATTTATACTTGCCCTATTTTTGGAAGCAAAAATTCTGGCAGTGAGGATGGTGAAGTAATATTTTCTTTTCTTGAGCCGACATTATTTACACTGTAATAATAAATGTTGAATAAACTCTTAATTTCAAAAACAGAATACACCATATATGTGTATGCCAGCAGATAAAAATGCTTTGTAAACAGCTAAATCGTACCAAATTTGAAGTAAAACAGACAGTGTTTTGGGACAGGGTTGTAAAAACAGTTCTCCAAATGTCTCAGGGGAATTTACTCTGAAAAACAGCTCCAAGTCAATTACTTTCTCAAAAGGATATAAATGCTTTTAATTCTAAAACTCTCCCAAATATTCCAGCAGGAAAGGCTAACAAATGTGTACCAATACAACCAGTTAGAAATACAAAATTCTAACTATATGAAAGCTGTGCCTGCCCAAGCCCACTCCATAATGGCATGGATTATACACACACCATCCAAACAGCCACTCTATACCCAGTGCAGGCAAACAAAGCAAGGATATTAAACTGAGTCTTCTTGTGCTACCCCAAGAGTGAAGTTAAACCATGGAGCAGAGGATTTACAGCTAATGTTAAATAATTTGTCATATTATCCACATAATACAAATTAGGCTGATAGAAAATAAGTTCATGCTTATGTTTTAGCACTTAACCCCTCAAATTTTCAGACTTGAAAAAGGTCATAACGAACAGAAGAAACAAGTTTCCAGGAATGTCTTCCCTCTTATATAAAAATACCAACCTTGCAGCTAATACAGAAAAGTTTGAGAAGGGAAGACCTTGCAGTGGAAACCTCATTTTAAACACAAGGGGAAAATATCCTGAGGGTTGTTTCCAAGAAACCAGAAATCTCTTCCAGTTGATTCAGTCAGCTGCTTACATAAACCATTTGTGATTTCCACATCTGATCTTTCTCAATGGCTCTGTCTTCCCTGGTTTTAGCTTTCTAGGATTAATTTTTACCCCTAGGTTCTTTCTACTGGCTAGATTAACATGGAAAGCCGTGCCAGAAGAGAGAGGGAAAATACCTGGGTTGACAACAGAGACACAGTTCCTACTCCTACTGGGAATGAGATTATTCCCATAGATGGAAGTGCTACTTACATGACAAAAATAAAGGCATAATAAGCTCTTTATATGGACTGTTAGGCACAACATTCATCCCACAGAGTTTGCAGAGAGCTATTTATCCAGAGAGTTTCGTCTTTCCCAAATTTAATATCAGATTAACATTTCTCACAGAAATTTGGTCTGCACGGCACAAATACAAATGTGTCTGAAGACTGAGAGTCCAGATCTCACATGATCCTGGGCAGTCCCAAAAAGCACTTCACAGGAAATCCAACTGGGAGACTGTGGCAAAAACCTCAGCCTTGATAGTTAGACAAGGCCATGCTGAGTAACCTCTATAGCCTGATGCTGTATATATCTATCACAGGGCTCCGTGCCACTTCTGCTCCCTTACTGATTTGTAGGGGACAGGACCACACTGGAGGGATTTCCCTCAATGCTTCTCATTCTTGGTAGGCCACCAAATAACTCCTATATAAACCTTATGAACTCATGTCTTTACTCCTCCTTGACACTGGGATTTCTGCTCTTCCAGGGGAAACTCAACTTTTGCCTAGGAAGCAGCCAACCTACTCAAGGAACTCTAATTCCAATTTTTCAGTTGCTCATGTGGCCAGTCTGTCACTGTACAAACACTGCAGTTCTGACACGCAGCCAAACCGAAACATGGCTGGGCAGTGCAGGAAGAGTAACAAATCCTCTTTCCAGTGAAGCAAATGGGAAAAGGATCTCAGCTCATCATTACTACTGCAAGTTGCAATAAGATTTAGCTCCTCTGGTGCCCAAATCAGTTTAGAAGGTAGGACTCTCAGCTGCAAATTAGGAAGAGATGGGAGTGCAGAGGGCAGTGGGAGAGGGGAACTGTTCACTATAGAAGAACCCTGGCCAACAGCACTCTTACCCTATTGATGATAACATCGTGACAAACTCCCTGAAAATTCTAGAATTAAAATACAATCCCAGGAAGCACTATATACCTCAGTGTAAAAATATTCCTGAATAATTCATCTGAGATCTTACCATCAATTCAGGCCAAACAGAACACATTTACCTTTGTTTGACTCAACTCCAATCCTGTTCTTCTGCACAGACAACAGCACAAGTAGCTACATGACTCCAGGTGCATCATTTGGAGACAGAGCAGGACACATGAGCTCTCTCTCATCTCACCACTGCAACCACTCTATGCTGGGACACTCAGAGCTGTCAGGGAAACAAGCCAGCTTTCTCCCACCCCAAGTCTTCTAATCTCTCATTCCCAACATTATGCCTTTCATGCTGTCCAATAAAGTATTCTCTTGTGTTTCCCTCAAGGCCTAATGAGTTCTCCTAGGTGCTGCTCTCATCATCACAGAGTTCTCACTTCCAGGTTAATTAGTCCAGAAAGGAAACAAGATTTACTAAGTGAATTTCAAAGCTATCACAGAATCACAGAATATTCTGAGTTGTAGGAAGGCACCCCACAAGGATCGTCAAATCCAACTCTCAAATGAATGGCCCATATGGGTATTGAGCCCTTGTAAGAGACGGTCCGAGATTCCCTATCTGCCTCCCAACCCTTGTCAAGGACAGAGACTGAGACCCTCATCATGGACAAGGACTGAGACCCTCATCATGGACAGAGACTGAGACTCCAAGGGGTTTTGAGTAGGGGTTCTGGCCTGACTGAGGTGGATGCTTGCCAAGGCTTGGTTTGTGGGTGTGCTCACAGGAAGCTGATAAGCCTGGTGAAGGCTGCATCCGTGAGGAAATTACAGCCTTCGCACTTCGGTGTCCCGAACAAGGACTCCTAACCGCAGAAGAACAACCTGCACTTGCCTTCCGCTGCAACCAGCCTCCTATCAATCTTTCCTCCCCTCCTGGCCAGCTACCCCCCTTGCTTCCTAAACACCATAAAAAGACACTCTAAGTTAACCAAAGTGAGATCTCCCCACTGAAGAAAGACACGTCTTCGGGGCAGATGGTCCCGAGGACGGACTTCGTCTCTTCTGTTGGTGGCTATATCCCCTCCCCCATCTGTTATCTCCTATCCTTTGCTCCTTTCTCTCTCTCTCCTTCTATCGCATTACTGTGGTGTGGGCACTATAGTAAAGGTGCATTATTATTATGATTTAAACTGAAGTTCCCCCTGTTGTGTTGTTTTTTGCACTCTGAGATCGGTTAACGAACCATCATGACTCTCGCTTGTGTGAGCAGATCGTGACAGCCCTCAACCTTGGTTTTATCAGCACCATGCTCTAACCAACTGAGCCATCTTACCCCAGGCTGTGACCTGATAAAGGATGCCAGACAATGCCAATATTTATCATCCCTGCATAGGATCAGTTAGCTGAAATAACCAGCTGCTTAACAGAAATCAAACTTAACGCATGCAACAGTGGTGAGAGTATGCTTTCATTTTACTCGATGGTGAGACATCGACCATGTTACTCAGGCCCCCAGTTGCACTTTTTATTTTTCTGTACATTTTGGTGGAACAATCATGCAGCCCAGTAAGGGAGGTGGACACATGTCAGTGGGCTCCACACGAGCTCCAGGCAGTGTGTGCCAGGATCTGAGCTCTGTGGAGCTCCTGCAGACAGACAGGAGCAGGGACATTTTCCCTAGGTCTGTCTACTGGTGTCCATGCTGTCTTTCCTTGAGGGGCTGTCTCCTGGTTTGGAAACAGGGACAAGCTTTCACAGGAGCTATTTTTACTTGAGGTTACTGTGACCCAGGAAGATGAAAACACCTTCCAGTGATGGAGTGACCGTTGTGAACACTTGAGAACCAGAAAGGGAAAGGGAAAAATCAGATGGAGAGTGTGTCCACATAAGCAAGAAAATAGCACGCTTCAGGCCAAGTGCTTTGCAAATAACAAGAATGATCAGGAAGGAACTTGTCCAGGACTAAGGGGAACAATAAATCAGGGAAGCCTGAACAACAAAGGGCAAAATCAGGAGGAAAGAAGTTGAAATCAAGATCACTTTAGGAGTGGATTAAATTAAATAGAAATCATTCTCTCACTGTGTGTTTCCTAATGAAATTATATTATCAAACTCTTGCCAAAACAGGCAATCTGTCTGATCCATACTTCATCAGCAAGGACCAACCTGCTTACTTTGAACCTCTGTTTCAAGTGAGAAGTGGGAAACTTTCTTTTGTCAACCACAACACTCAGCTACATTGTTTTCCAGAAGTAATTTATTAGACTGCAATGAAGAAGGAAATATGTCTCCTCCTTTTCCTCTAAGGAAACACAGATTAGTAAGGCTGGGGCTGCAATCCTATTCTTTGTATCCCAGTTCTGCCTGTCCAGGTGGCCACAATTCCTTCTTCCAGGCAGAGTGAGTCAAAGCACCAAATTAACTTTATTACCATCTCCCAGGATGCTCACTGAATATGGTTATAAAAAAACAATTTAAGTGCTTTCAACTTGAAGCTGAAAGACTTTTAAGCCTTTCTGTGTGAAAAAATACTGGTCATCAACATGCAAGTTCTTGTTCAGTGCGGATTCTGCCACTAACTTCAATCCATCTTAAGGGAAAAAAATCCAGACAAACCCCCACCATACATCCTCTTAGTTTGTAGCTTAGCTTTCTTCCCTGGCATCTTGTTATGCAGCAGACTTTGAGATCAGCTGCCACCATGCTTTCAAAGCAAACAGCATTTTAGTTAGCAGAGCAGCAGCTGGGAGACACAGAAGTGAAGCAGGCAGGCACATGGCATGACATGATATGGAAAAGTCACCCAGAAGCATCCCAAGTCTACTTCTCAGACTTGGAAACTGGAAACAATGTGCAGAGGCAAAATTCATGGGTTGGATAAGGAGAGGATAAAGGAAAAAACACAAGCATGCATTCACTACTTCAGAGGCAGCTGAAGCAGCTGCCTGACATTGGACTGGGTAGTCAGTGTGGCAAGGTAAAGGGAAAACACTCAAAACACACAAGGCAAAAAGGAAAACTCATTCTCATAGTGTGATCAGCAGTGATTTCCCCCCCCACCAAATTCTATCTTTTATAGTAACCCAGCCCTGCGTATTGGCAGTTTGAAGATCCTCTCTGCATCACGGTGGTTATGCGTAGAAGTTGTTACCTCTCACAGACACTTCACCTTTCTGTCCCTTACGTCAGCACAATTCAGAGTAATGACATCCTTAAGCATGTCAGGGATAAAAGAACACAAAGACAGGTGACAGCTGTAGGAATTAAACAACGTGCTGTGACTTGAAAACTAAAGCAAATGTTTTGGCAGGTTCCGAGGACCAGGCTGTCAGCCGAAAAAGCAACCTTTTCTAGATTTAACAGCAACCTTGAGGTTTTCCTGAGGAAACACGCTGTTCTGCACGTTTACATTTTGTGAAGTTAAGAGTGGACAATCTACTCTTTCTAAGGCCACTTAACTCTGCTACCATACCTCAGCTCCAGCCTTGAACCACCTCAGCCTGCACTGTTTGGTTCCTGCCCTGCTCTGTCAGCACAAACCACCTTGCAGCTGGTGGCTTAAGGAGCACTTGAGCCAGCTGTGCCAGGAGCTCCTGGGCCAGGCAAACAGCCCTTCTTCTCTTGTGCATGCTAAACGTTGCTCTTCTTCCTGGGAAAACCACAGCTTGCCCTGCACTGTGCTCAGGGCAGCAGCACTGCTGGCTCACTGCTTTCTGATCTGAGAGTGTCAGATTCTTAGAATCATAGAAGAGTTTGGATTGGAAGGCAGCTTTGAAGGCCATCCAGTCCAACCCCCCTGCTATGAGCAGGGACATCTTTCACTAGACCAGGTTGCTCAGACCCCATCAAGCCTGACCTTGAATATTTCCAGAGATGGGGCATCCACCATCTCTCTTGGCAATCTGCTCCACTGTTTTACCACTCTCATTGTAAAATACTTATTTCTTATATATAATCTAAATTGACCCTCTTTTAGTTTAAAGCTGTTATGCCTTGTTTAACAGCAACAAATTCCCAAGAGAAGAAACTACAATCTCCCATCACTCAGGGTGAGGTATTGCAGCAACAAGACTTGCACTTTTGGCCAGCATCCAGGAGGAAGCCCTTCAGAAGCCATCATCAGCAATCATTTGTATCTTTGAGAAAATGAAAAGTTTATGTTGCAATCTCTGGAAAACCTCCGGAAATCACTGCCTATTGTATTTTACCAAATATGGCTCAGACAAGCAGATCTAGGACACAATCC
Source organism: Promerops cafer (assembly GCA_013398275.1). Classification (NCBI taxonomy): domain Eukaryota; kingdom Metazoa; phylum Chordata; class Aves; order Passeriformes; family Nectariniidae; genus Promerops; species Promerops cafer. The sequence goes on along the minus strand of VZSE01000871.1, from coordinate 137,004 downwards.
CATGACACTCAGCTCTGCTGGGGATACAGTAGCATTGATACATCCTTTTAACTATATTCAAGTTTCTCATTATCACGTCTTTTAAGAAGAAAAGTGCAAGTTGATGTCATGATAAACAAAAATTATTGTGGTTTCACAATTAATGCCAAAAGGCCACATGTATTAAAAAGTACACTGGGTCACTACTGCTTTTCCCAAAGGAATTACTCATACACTTAAAGCTCATGCATGATACTTCTCTCATTGATTTAGAAAAGCTCACAAGCACTGTGCTACAAATGAAAGAAATTATGTGGCCTTATGTTCAATTTGCTTTATTTGGCTTCTTTTCATCCAGGGAAATACAGAAAACAAGACAGACAATGTATCAGCAGAGCATGTAACTTTAGATAAAAAAATAATTAAACATGACACAGACAATAATTGTAAAAATATAGAATACACTGTTTTGATTGACTGAAGTTATTTTCAAATCTGAACTAAACTGCAGCTGCTGTGGTCAAAAATACTTCTGTAAATTTATCTCAAAAGTTGTGTTCAAAACCTTTTAAAAAGGAAAAATACCCCAAAACACCTTAAAAGCCCCATGAACTCCCATTTTCTGTTCAGAAAGGAAGCAAGGCATAATCTAAACTACTAAAAAGCCCATCTTGCAATGACGCATTTCTGGTATCCCAAACAAGTAGGAAAAAAAAAAAAAAAAGGACCAGTTGGTGTTTCGGTTGCATCAGATTTTTTTTTTAACTAGAAAAAGTGAAATGTACAAATAAATAATTCATATTGTGCCTACAATAGCAGAGGAAACATCACCCCTCACATTCTCAGTAACACAAGCAGACAGACATACAAAACTTTTTACCAGACTCTGGACAGGCCACTGCTCTAGAACCAGCAAAATACTTGTTCTGAGCACTGAGTCTTAAGTTTTAAATCTCCATTGTTGATTTTTCAGCTTGACAGTTTGTACCCTTAGTAAACATATGACATAAAAGGCACAATCCAAAATGCTATGCACTCTGGTAAGACACAAACATGCTCATCAAAGCCAAAAGAAAAGAGAATACTGTTAGTGATCCTGATACAATGACAAACCTTCAGACAGAAGGAAGACAGAAACACCTTAAACACTAGCACTCATCAGCTGAACAAAAAATCACCAGAGGATGCCCTGCAGTACTCCCATCTGTCTATCCTGTCAGTAGAATGGGCCACTAAGAAGGTACACCCAGAGGTAGGCTTGCTTTTAGCAATCTTTGCCCTGTGGGCAGGTGCAGAGACCTGCAAAGGTGCTCTGGTGCTGTCATGGTTTAACCCCAGCCAGCAATTAAGCACCACACAGCTGCTTGCACAGTCCCCTAAGAGGGAAGGGGAGAGTCAGAAAGGTAGCTTCATACTAACTTCTATCAAGAAAATTAACTCTGTTCCAACCAAAACAAGCACAGAGGCAGAGGGCACCTGGAGCCTTCAACCCCTCACAAAGAGGAGGAGCTGCAGGGCAATGCCCAGGAGTGCATGGTCCTCCTGAGCAGCCTGCTGCTGCCCATCAAGAGGGGGTCAAGTACCTGGAACTTTAACCCTGGAAACAGCCGGATCAGCAGGCTTGGGCTGGCAGTGATGAGCAACTTGGGATGGCGGGAGAGGAGCTCCAATCCAGTCTGGGACAGGAGCAGAATTAGGTCCCAGTTCCTAAGAGTAGCGCAGTGTCTTTGTCTGCTGCCAAAAGCATAACAAATCATAAGCTCAGTCTCTGTAAGACTGCCAACTGATATCACTGAAGCCACAGTACTGACACAGGATAGTGAGCTCAGCGTGTGACATCCCATCCAATGAGGTCCAGCCATGGAATAATGGCTTTTGGCCAGCTAAGCAATTTTTCTTTGTTTAAAAAGACACAATAAAAATGGATGAAGACAGTGAAGACTACTCTGAACAGTGCATAAGATGAGCACAAAAAATATTGACAAAATCCATGCCTTTTGACAGCTCAGCAAGGAGTAGGATATGGACAATGCTTCCACTACTGGCCTTTGTAATCATCTCCTCCTCACTTATATATTTAACCCCACCACACACATCCCTAAAAAACCCAGAAAACACAGAAGAAAACACTCCAGGATTAGAAAAAAGTCAAATAAAGTATATTGCTTATATATTATACAAATTACTTACAATTCTTCTTTCCAAACTTTGGCTGCTACTGCCTTTATTTAGTCACCTGCTTGGAGACCTATTGCTCTTCCCCAATAATTTTGACAAATCCTGTGTGGTTTGAGTCCTGTGATTTGAGTCCAGCAGGTCTTTCCAGACAGAGAAAAAGGAGTTGGAACAGCTGGATAAGAGAAGAAAAACCAGGTGACAGGAAGAGGGTGATGAACTCAGAGTTGCTGCAAGTGAAATTGCAGATAGATGTTGGCAAAAATTAAATCTCTCCCTACTGCAAGACCAATTAGGCACTGGAAGAGAATCCCCAGTAAGTCTGCAGAGCTTCTATCCATGCATATTTTCAAAACTCAGCTGGAAGAAGACAAATACATTTTGCTCATCAGCAGTACCAAAAGTGGCATAGGCAAATAAGGTTTTGCCTGACAAAATCTCCTTCTCTGCAGAGCAGCAGACCAAGTGGTCCCTCCAGTCCCACATTTTAAGATTAAGGGCCTAGACCAGATAACAAACATTGTGTTAGTAGTTTCAGTGATCAACTCAGCTTCCAGATAGGGCAGTGTATATGATGTCTTCTTTTTTTGCTGCTTCTTTCCAGCCAGACAGGTTACTATGTGTAATGTTGACTTCAGGCTGCTAGCTTCTAAAGATCTGGTAGATGGATGGAAATCCTCAAGGGTCATAGAAAACACAAAAACAACCCCAGGAAAGGATGAGTCGTGGCCATTGTGTTGCTGTCTCAGGTTTTGCTTAGCAGTGTAGTTGCTGTTGGGACAGGAGGAAGAGAAATGCAGAGTGGGGAAAGTGAGGAGCAATAGCTACAAACCCACCCTTTGGTGAACAACTTCCCTGCTTTTTTAATTCTGGAAATCACACACACTGTGGAATTCAGAATATGACATAAGGAATATACAAAATCCTGAAAGGATTTGTAAACTGAAAAGTGAACCAACTTTCCTCACTAGTAATAATACACCAATAATTAATTAATACACATCTATTGAGTATATAAGTAATTTGATATTTCAGAATTTCTTTTGTATGTTTGAGATTCAGTCTGAAACTCTATCTTTACATGGCTTTGAAGATAATAATAAAATATATGACATCTTTACTTTTCATGTCAAAGACTGTGAAAAGTTCCTTATCTAATTACCCTGCATTCAGACAAAGTATTTTGTAAAGTATTTTGGAATCAAGTATATAAATAATTCTTACCAAGGAAGTGAATGAGAAATTGAAACAGTGAGGCAACTATTTACATATTACAGGAATGCTATTTGTTCTCCCTTTCAGCTGCCAGCCATTTTATTTTCTTGTTATATACAAAGCCCTATTGTTGGAATGAAAAGGAGAAGGAAGGCCCAGAAAATTACTTCATAATGAAATATGAGTACAAATATGATGCACAGGATAGAAATTTTACTAGTCACATATACTAAAAGCCTCCCAGTTTGCAAAGAAAGGGTTTTGTGTTTTAGCACAGACTTCAGTGCCTTCCATTTAAATGTGCACAACAAATTTCAAGATGTTTCCTACACCACTACCTTCACCCTGTCGGTAGCAAAACAGGATTTATTTCATCCTTCCAAACAAAAACCCCAGCCTTGGCCTAGGAGACCAGAATTCACCCATGCGACCTTACCCTCCTTCCTCCTCTGCCACTCCCCTTTCCTGGCTCTTCTAAAAGGAAAGCAGGTTAAGGAGCATGCTTTTCCCAGCAAAACATGACAGGGAAAACAAACAAAACACCAGCCATCCCCGTCCTTCACAATGAAAACAGACAGCACTAAAGCATGGAAAGCTTGCAAAGTGTGCCCATCCTCACTCTATATAAGATACAGACCAGAGGGTACTGCCAGGCACATTTCTGTGAATAGAAAATTAGGTGGAATTACTAGGGAACAGGAGCTGTGTTAAAACAGTGTGTGATTAAACCCAGAAAACATCTTCACTTGAGTTGCAAAATATTTACGTCTGCAGGAAACCTGATGGACAGCCTGACAGCAGAATTACCCTTTCACTGACATTTTTGTCATGAGGGTTGTTGTTTGGGTTTTTAATTCCTCCCCTCGGTAGCTCTGTTTAGGTCTGTTTGTCTATACTGTTTTAAAACTGTGGCATTTTTGGGTTTTGGGATTTTTGTTTGGTTGGTTGGCTTGGGCTTGGGGTGTTTTTGGTTTATTATTAAGAAGGGTAAAAGAATGAGGCTGTTGTATATTCACTGAATATATTTTGCTATTTTTCAGGAATTCAAAATAGGACGAATAAAATCTCCTACTGCCATTAAAGGAAGAGGAAAACAAGGCTACTCTAAAATGAACCTCACCAGCTGGGACGTGACTGGCAGAAACCCGTTCCTCTGTGAGCAGAGGAAGTATGCTATATCCATCTGCCTCAGGAAACTGGGAATTATGTCTTGAATTAATCGTCTGAAAGTCTGGTATTCAGTGGTCTTCTCTGGAAATATTATTCTGAAAATTCTCCTAAAACCAAGCTGCTACTATATTGTTCTCAACTACCAAGTCTCTCGCTAATAAGAAAAGCAGATATCAAAGCAAACACTGAAGAAACATACCAAGTCATAAGATAAAATAAGAATTGTTGTGATTTTTAAGCTAGAGCTCTGAAACAGAGCCTTCCCAAACTGAATACAGACTAGAGAACACTGCTATAATGACTCTTCCAGAATTAATTACTATCTTTACTATAAACAAAGCAATGGAAAGTGTAACCAAGTACTTGTTCTTAGAAAGTAACCCAAAAACTGGAATTCCTGCATAGTTCTTACTCCCCAGCCTTCCAGGACATGTTTGGCCACCAAAATTTGGGTTTCTCATACCCCCATATTATAGCTGATCAGCCAAGCTGCTATTTTACACTTGCCAGACCTGATTCTATGCTATTTGTAGCAACTATCAAATTCAAAAGATAACAATCAGGGAATCTTAAATTCCTATTCAGGGTATTAAATGATCTCCAGCTTGTAACAAAGAGGTATTTTGAACCAGTTTTGGAGTACTTGTCTAACGTATTAAGCACACTGAGGTTCAGCATTTCTTTGGAATACAGACAGCTGGTTGCGTTCGGACACAAACAGAATCGTAGAATCATTAAGGTTGGACAAGATCTCCAAGATCATCAAGTCCAACCTTTGTCTGAACACCACCTTGTCAAGTAAACCATAGCACCAAGAGGCAAAGGCAATGCTGCTTACATCTGAGTTCCATAAAATCTCCACTTGAAGGAGAACCTGAATGTTTTGATTTCCAAACAGGAAAACCACATTTCTATGCTGCTGCTTTCTGCAGAATGGAATTTTTGGTCAGGCCTAGTCTCTTCTTCTATGACTCTTCAAGTTTTCTTCTTCCAGGTTAACCTATTCTGTTCAGCTTTCTTATCTATTCAGTATCATATTGACTCAATTAGAAGCCTCAATTTTTTTTTCTATCTTTTTATAGTTTTTTTAAATAAAAGCATACTATTTGAATATTTCTGAAGCTTTCCACATGGCAAAACCTGCATAAGCTACCCAAGAGAGATCAACATACCAATTCTTAAAAACAAAACCAAACCAAAAAACCCCATTCTGGCCTTTATAAGCATTTGTGAAGTAGTCCTTCCTCACAGGCTACTACAAGCCTCCGGAAAAAATGTATGCGTGGAATTTTATCCCCCTGCAGACTGATACATCCTGAGAATTAACTATAAAGCTTTTTAATTGGCCAGACTGAAATATGAGTATCCTGCAAGCCATGAAATAAGCAAATGATGTTATGGAAGCATTCAAGTGAAGACACATAAATGACAGGTAAGTCACAGAAATTTATTCAGGCTAATAGCCTTTATTTTGCTTCTACCCAGGCACTTGGCTTCTTAGCTGGACTGCTTTATCTCAGTGTGGTCTACAGTTAAGCTCTATTAGGTGAATAAGGAATGAAAGGATTTAACTTTTTATCAGATGAACAGCACCAAGAAACTTCAGGCATGGGAGAATTTATGCCTGGTGATTCTTTGCAGCCTGCTCGTTGCACTTACATCGAGTGAGAGGCAGAGCTGGGTTTGCCTGCCCACTTGGTAGAGGATGAAATGGGAGTTCTCCAAAGCTTGTGTGCCAGCACTTGCCACAAAGGCTGCTCAGTTTGATTCCAAACAAGTCACTTACCCACAAAGGTTGTGAAGACACTTCACTTGTGACATTTTCAGGGAGAACCGAAATGTATGTATGCTCTGTAACAGGTACACAAGGCAAATGCCTGAGGGATGGGACATCAACTTTGAGCCCCAGATACCTGGTTCCCAAGTATCTACCATGAAGAGGAAGGGGACAAAAATAAAAGCAAAGCAAAACCTAACCATACTCTCAGAAGCAAAAGCACTTTGAAGAAACATTTTCAGAGAAGGCTCCCCAGCCACCCAGATAAAAAGCTACTGTTTTACTTTAAAAACTGAGCATCTTGACAGATGTGCTTGTTATCTAGCGCAGAATGAAAAGAAGTACTGAAGCCCCAGACAGACCCTGGTATTCTCGAGCCAGTGCTATTAGCTCTCTATTGTTAGCTCTCTATTGTGCTGTTACAAACAGCACTTTCAAAAGTATGTGTGTAGGCGCTGCTCCTCATTCCAGCCAGTCTGAGGACATTAGAAGATAAAACCAGAAAAGGGCTTTCTGCAAGATATTACTGCCTTTTGGGTGAACTAACTAAAACCAATGCTTTAAAAAGCACAAACATATTTTACAGATGATCAAGGAGAAAACAAGTCACCACAGAACCAGACTAGGATCCAAAGCTAAGAAGTTTAGGGGACTTGTGGAGTGGTAACACACTGTAAATATAGTGTTAAAAATTACTGTAACTCCACAGATATTCTTAGTATTTTAAGGATGGCCAGGAAAGTGACACTGGAATCCTATGCAAGATAAACTGCAAGTAACCCTTAGCCACCAGCAGAAAAGAGTATCCTGGGAGAGGAAAAAAAAAATCAGATGGTGACAGAGTGATCAAACTGTACCACCACTGAAGTTTTACAGCAAACTAATTAATGATACCTTCAGGGAAACAGATGTAAATTAAGAAGACAGACTACACATTTCACTAAGATGGTCACTGTAGGGAAGGAATATGATCAGCTGCTCAAAATTATTCTGGATAAAGTAATGCTGTCTTTATTCAAAACCGATCCAGGTCAGTGCATTACATTTTTGAAACTCAAGACCAAAGAGCAACTGAAAAGATACAGACTATGGCTGATAATAACTAGGCCTCAAAATAACAGAGACTTAATGACTTACAGCCTCACTCCAGAAGTCACATCCTAGCATCAGAGTTAATCAAAACCCATGAAAAACGGGAAGGAACACAAACAACTGATGTCATTCAAATCCTGCTTTTCTTGATAAACTTTAATCCAACAAACACCCACTAATAAACAGTGCTCATCTAATTTATGCCCTCTGCCCCAGTGAACAGGTATTTACTTTAAGTCTTGACCTTGTGACATGTTGGCATGCATGTGGGGTCAGGAATCTTGATGTCTTTCCAGGCAGCAGCAGATGAGACCCCACTTCTCTTGGAGACACAGAAGGACTTCAAGCTTTGAGCCTTTAGCTGAGGAAAAAGAGGCACAGTGCTTTCAGTTGAAACTAATGCTTTTCTGTGTCTTATGCTTTCCTTACAAGGCAGGGGAGGGGGATCTGTTCAGTTTCCCAAATAACTTGTAGGCTCTGTTGCTGTGCATCACAGCGGTGTCTCCGCAGCAGTAAATCATGTCTTACATGCCCCACACCATGACACAAGGATACATGAAATGGCTTGGGGGGTCCAAGCCCGATACCTAGCGTGTGGTACGGGGTGTAAGAAACCTGCTGTCGCTGCCTGCTGGGGATGGCCCTGTTACAAACTACTGCTGAACCCACATAATGGCATTGCCCAGGGAACCACTAATATCCACGGGCCAGAATCATGCTAGGACATGTTAGCATCTTCAGCCTAGTCTAAACATGAACAACTTGGTCTTATCAAGCAGTGTTTCACTGAGTGACACTGGTCCAGCTTTGGGCCCCAGTGCAGACACAGCATCCCAGTGTGTTTCTCATCTGCCATGCAACAAAGGGGCTTCAAAACACTGCAAAGCAGCACCTGTACTCTTTGGCACTCTCTTTTCCTTGTCAATCTCAGATCTGCTCCAGGGAGTGATCCAAAAGCTCTATCACATCACCTCCATCTCAAGGTCCCTCCTTCATGGTATTCTTAGTACAAGCTTATTTGTGTTTGGAATGGCTGTTCTAGAATAAAGATACATTTTTATTGTGAGCATTTCACCTTTTTCTTCTGATCCTTTTAAAAACAGTATTTAAGAACAAACTCCTTGCACATTAAATTCCAAGTTGGTCTGAAAATTCAACCAGAAATTTTATCTTCTGAATTGTTTACAGGATCAATGAAAGCCTCACATACATTTTACAATTAAGACACTATATGTGGGGTATAAGAACTGTTAATTTCTCTTTCTTCTCAGTGAAGACTTCTGTGTCTCTGGCAGTAGCAGATTCATTAGGTAAACACTCTTAATAGTAGATGCTGTAGGTCTAAGATCACAATAGACATTTCTTTATAAGCAGGTATTTAGCCAGGAACTGAGTTAATACGTGCTGGTGTTTCTAAATATATTAGTGGAATTTAAAGCCAGACAAAGAATTTGGATTTAGTTAAACAACAGTGAAATTACCAATGACCATCAAATTTCTGTGATTTCTGAAGCTTATGGTGTCCCCCCTGTCGCCCCCTGCCACCCAGTCTTTTTCTGTTCATTATGTTACTACTAATTAAGACTAGAGAATTGAATTGATCCATGACCAGGTTATTACTCATTCAGAGACATTACACTGACTGCAACTTCCCCTTAATTCATCATTAAGAAGCACGCTGTGCCAAATTTGAGTACATTTCTTCATCATATTATCCTGTTTGTCCTAAAAAATACAAAGATGATGCTGTGACCTGTAGAAAATGCTTCCCCTGAAGGGACATCACTCTGTATGAGTGGGTTTCTCACCAATGTTTACTTCATCTGCCAAAAATTATCTGAGCATACTACACTTTGTAGGCTTCCAGGAAAATGTGAAAGATAAGTGAATTACTTCTGCTGAGACTGCTACTTCAAAGCAAACCAAGAGCAGCATGTCCTGCTCTGCTTGGATCCTTCCAGGCTTGGATTGTCCCTTGGCAGTGGGAAAACAGCTCTTAAACTTACACACAACTGAGACAACCACTAAAACTGTAAACATATTACTATTATTATTTATTATTACTAAATTGTCTAGTATGACACTCTCATACCCTCAATGGTATCCTAAGAAAGTCTTTCTTCTCTGCAGATGATCAGACCTTATTATGGGCTCTAGCAAAACCATGTTTCCACACATTGGTGACTCACCTCTTCAACTCCTCCTCCATAGGATCTTCCTCCAGAACAGCATAACCAGAATCAGAATTATGACGACTACTAAAAGCACTGTGATAATCACCAGCCAATGCAATGATGACCCCTCTTCTGTGAAAACAAAACAACAAAACATCCACAGCAAATTAATCTAGCTCATTGAGAAAAAATGCAAAATGAGCCAAGAGGATGTCTGATTAATGACAGCGGTTCCTCTGATGTGGTTAAAGGTATTACTACAATAAATGAAAGCAGCAATTGCTCAAAAGAGAGAATAAACCTATGTATCTTCGAAAACAAAGCGTTCAAGTGAAGACACATAAATGACAGTTAAGAAAATGCCATTCCTATACCTGACACAGTGGTTAGCATACACACACTAGCAGAACTCCATGCAACTCTTAACACTTTCAGAAGACTTTTTTTGTTCACTCAGAATTTTATTATTTTTACTTTTAAACATTTAACACTGTTGAAAAGAAGACAGGCTATGTTTTGCTGCCTGCAAATAGCTCTACCCAACAGCTGAACGTGAATGTTCCTCCCTGGTTAGACATCAACCACTTCATTTGACTGCTATTAAAAGGCTCATTTCACTGTTCACTGACATTAGCTGGAAAACTGCATGACTTGAAATTTATTTGACTCAAGCCAAAACTATTATGTCTTTTAACAAAGATATGTTGAACTATTCATTTGGACTTCTTGTCCTCTAAATATAAGATTGTTAAAACAAGCTGTTAGCTGATTTTTTATCCACTTAGCAAGAAATAACAACAGTCTTAGTTTTCTGCTTTCTGAGATACACATTTTCTTTTTAAAAGACCAGAACAAAAGAATACTGGAGACAGGACAAAAAGATTAATATGCTTTTTCAGAATTGTAATGTAATTCAGAATTAAGAACTAAATTGCTTTTGAATGTTTAGAGAGCAGATATTAAAAATCAGATCCTGCTTTTTACTACTATTCCTATAACAATCACTTCTTGAGCATGTAATTTCATAATTAACCACAGCTACAAGCTGCTTTTCCTCTCTTTCTAATTTACAAGTGGTCTTCAATTTAAGGCTCTGGATATAGAGACACATGAATTTTAAATCACTCAAGTCAATACTCCTGTATGAACTAAGAATGGTACTTCAGCTTTTAATGTTTCTGTTTCTTATCTGCAGAAATGGTAAAAGTCTTTCCAGCAGAACAGAATACTGGAAGAAGAAATAAATTAACACTACAAGATATTCAAATGTTACATTAATATATCTAAGATTTCTGTATAAACCAAATGTAAGTATCTTCAACTGACCCCCTCCCTGTGTGCCTGAAAGTACTATTCCTCTCTGACCATTACTGCAGTGGACATGTGCCTTGGCAAAAAATCAGAGAAACTGAAACATAATATACAGGTTAAATACAACAAAACAGTCAGGAAGTTGAACTGAAACATTTGATTCAGAGACAGTTTGTTATGAATTTCAAAATTTCCAAGTTCATCAAGCAACCCATAGAGTTTCTACTCATCATTCTACTCGTAGATATCAGCTGACATATTTATATTTATTTTTAAGCTATTAAAAAATTATGAAGGCCTACGTGGAAACCTAAGTTCAACTTCCTGGAAAATGCATGGTGCCTCTAAACCCCATACCTCCCTAGCTGATTAGTCTTTTTTTTCCCTCTTGGATAGGACTCCAGTATGTTATTTCCTCAAAGACAACAGTGGATGTAAATAGTATTTCCTGACATATAAACATTTCATTCCCTCCTCTTCCCAGAAGATTCCTATCCAAATATGCTACTGCAAAACATGTAAGCCAAGAGAATGCTAACAAGTTGCTTGTACTTCTCACCTACCTTTTATTTTCACAGGCAATTCAAATGTTTCATTTGTGTTGCTTACTCTGCAGATCAAATCCTGTGCACTGATGCTCTGAATGTTGTAGATTTCCAGTTTACTGGTGATGGACACAATCCCATTTTTGTACTTGACTGTCTTCTGTGTAGGAGTAGAATTGAACAGGTTGTTCCAGGTGATGGTGGGCTCTGGGAGGCCATTAGCATTACACACGACTATCAGATGATCTTCAGAAATGTTGTGATGGACAGATGCATTGAGACCTTCCAACACACAAATGAGACAAGTCATCACCACAGTGAGCACCTGGTCATAAGCAGTAGTAGCAGCCTAACCATTACAAATCAGAGCAAAGCTTACTGGATTCACACCAAGCCCAGTGGCAAGGAATACAAGAAGAGTTCCTTGGGTCAGGTCCCCTCCATGACTCAATACTCCTTCCCCCATACTGAAGTTATATACCCCAAAGATTTCACTCAATCTGAAATCCAAGTATTAAAATAATCTGTTAAGTAAAATAATTTCTTGGTCCTATCTGCTAATTCTTTGTCAACGGTAGGGTTTGGCAGAGGAGCTCACAGTACTGGGGTTGTACCTTGCACCAAAAGGAAACTGTAATGGACAATGTTGGTTTGCCCAAGTTACAGCTGGGACTGATCAAGGACTTATAAAGATTCCACTCCTTGCTTTTCAGCTGCTACTCAAGGAGTAACAAACAAGAGCCAAAACGACCACAATAGTCTTGAATTTGACCCACAGAGTTTTGCTCACAGCAGTAGTGCTCTGTTTATACATCATGTTCCACCAAGGGATGCTCCTATCACTGCAATTCTTGAATCTTCTCAAGGAAATACTGTGGGTGAGAAAACACCTCTTACTTCCCTAGAGGCATATCCCTGCAGAGAACCTCACCAAAAACACTCAAGCAGGTCATTCCCGAGAGGGGGCCAGAAGGGTAAGCATTGAAGAGACACTTGTAACATCCTGAATCATCCATTCTAGTGGCCCAAAAAGTTATGCTTGTCTTGTTGAGTTCCAAACTTGTGAAATTGATTCTGTCTTCATAGGGCTTCTGAATCTTTAATCCGTTTGTTATACTGTACGTAGCTATATTATCATGTAATTCTTCTGAGTCCTTTTGCCACGTCACTTGCAGAACATCCATGGGTTTTGTCAGGGCACAGCTCAGAGTCACACTGTCACCCATCCTCACTTTTGTGTGCCCATCCTGTGGAACCACTGCAATGACAGTAAACTGCTAATGAAATGGGCAGATACCACACATATTCAGAAGCCTAATGTTGATTCTAAGGCCTGGATTACTCACAGACACAACTCCTTCAGTTATATACTGTTTCTGTGGCTTTCCCCTACAAAAAAAGTCTATCTCCTGCATACTGCTAGGAATGGCTGAGGCTTTATCTTTCTTCTAAGCTACTTAAAAGACAAAAAGACTTACCTATTTCTGTACCCCTATCTGCAGTTTTACTAAATCAGGTCATGACTTCCTGTTCTCAGCAAATACTCAATTTTTGTTTCCTAAGAGCTAGAAGAAGATTGAATGCATTAGAGAAGTACACAACAAGCCATTATCAGAGATGTAAACAGCAAAATGCCTTTAAAAGGCTTTCTGAACTGTAGTTTCAGAATTCATGGTGCATTTGAGATGGAGGGAAGGAAGTTCTTTAGGGATGGCCCACTCTTGGACGCTGTCAACCCAGGTTAACAATGGTGTCCAGTGTCACTGTAGGTATGGGATGTTTCTTGTCCCTCCCATCTCTAAATGCTGCTCCAGGAGGATTTGTGTCACAATTACCAGCTCCATGTCTCTGTCTTAGCTATGTAAGTATGTAAGTCAAGCAGCACCAGCAATCTGTATTTCACCTATTTTTGTCTCTTACTCTGTTAAAGCCTCAGAAACCTGAAACCCGTTCTCCAAACAATTTCAAGCAGACTTCAGGAAATTCAACTTACCATTTGCCTTTCCAAGCCCAGAATATGCCAAACACAAAACCAGAGCTCGTAAAGTCATTTTAGAAGAGAAAATCTGCTTCACCTAAAGAAAGACAAGGAGAGATGACAGATCATTTTCTGGTGATATTGTACATTCAGGGTGCAAAAATTAACACTAGATTTCTCATGTGAAAAAGAATGTAGTTCTGTGGTCAGAAAGCAAGACTTGACAAGTTTTATTGCCCTGTTCCCTACAACTGAATTTTAGACCTGCCTGGAACAGAAGTTAGTGTTAAATTCAAGTGGAAATATAATTTTGCAAAAAATACCTCTGTAACACACTCTACCCACTGCTGAGTTTTTTTGCCAATGCTTGCAAAACTATCTGAAGCATTTTGGGACCATCTTCTGTCAAGAATGTAAGTAAAGCCCAACCTTTTAAAGATTTTCACAACATGCAAAAAATAAAAGAGAAAATCAACTGAAAAGCATTTTCTATATTATACAGGTTAAAAAAGAAGGGCTGGTAAATAAATAGAGAAAGAAAAAAGTATTTAAAAACAAATTGCTAGCAAACTTGTGCACACACCGCATACACCCACAACCAGTAGCCTGCCTTTAAATTTTAAACACGCTGTGCTAAAACAACTCCTGATATAACTCTCCAGTTACCAAGAACAAATAGAGATCAAGTTGTTATGTGTAGAATCAGAAAACAAGAACCCATCAGCAACGAGCCCAATGAAAAAAGTTTGTGTAGTCCGGTATTTGAGCAGGGCTGTAAGAAATTCAGATAGATATTCAAGCATATTCATTCATATTCAGACACAAGCATATTCATATTCAGATACAAGCATGCAGAAATCAGTCCAGCATAGCAAGCAGAAACTATCACAACTATCACAGAATTGTTTATAAAGCATTTGAAGATGTACCACACCTGCAGGCAAGCAGAGTTTTCAATAACAATCCTTTGCTTCCCTGCTTTAGTACCTGTTAAAGCCCTTAATGCACCATTACACACACCCGGGGTAGCTACAAGAATTCACACAAAAAGGAACGAGGCTATACCGTGTAGCTATAACACAGAAAGAAAGAAGTTCATTTGGCCACAACCGCAATCACGAATGCTGCGAAGGC
>VZSE01000871.1:51292-122442 GCA_013398275.1 Promerops cafer | reverse complement strand
GGGGGGGGGGGGGGGGGGGGGGGGGGGGGAGAGAAAAACGAAAACAGAAGAAGAAGAAGAAGAAGAAGAAGAAGAAGAAGAAGAAAGGCATTAAAGACTGGGGCAACTAAAGCGCAAATCCTTTACTGCACCTCCCCAAACGGCACCTGGAGGGCTCCTGAGCCGCGGGTGGCGCCGCTCCCTGGACAAACCGCTCCCCCATCACTTTCTGGGAACGTCCTTTTACTTCAAAGAAACTTTCCCCTTACTGGCATCACACAGGGTTCCGAAGGCAGCTGGCGACTGAGCCCGGCACCAGGAGGACCCTCCCGGCTAGGAAAGACGGAGGAAGGAGACGCGAATCGCGGCGGTGTCCCAAGGGAAGGGCGGCGGTGTCCCAAGGGAAGGGCGGCGCTGGCAGGCTGACTCGCTCCCGGCACCCAGTGCCCACCTCCGCCGGAAACCCTCCTTCAGACCTGGGATGCGTCCGGGGAAGGCGGCGAGAGGGTGGTTGCTCACGGCCAAGTACGTGGAAGCAGGGAGAAAGTTTCAATGAGAGCCCGGGGAGGCGGAAGCTCCCACGCCGCGTCGCGGTCGTTGTCCCAGAGCTGAGCTGGTGTCCCGAGAGAGCAGCGAGCGCCTTACCCATCCAGCGCTAGCCTTTCCCTCAAGGGTATTCATTTACAGCCCAGTAACAAATTATTTTGGGCTATATCTCTTATATAATTGGGAGTAGTCTTTTGCTTTCGCTGCTACCTTCTTGTTGGATGAGGAGGAAAAGGGGCAGCAGGAGTGATACTGGGCAATCTCTCTGCTATTTTTCTGTTGATAAATTAGGATCTTCTGATAAAACTACAATAGGGATAACTTATCAGGCCTTGTTGCAGGCTTGATAGAAACAAGCCATTTCCCAGTCTGATTAATTAGAAACAGCATTCTTAGTGATAAATACAGGACATTCAGTGCCTGCTCATTTTTCAAATGTTTTCATACACATGCACACGTTCATACCAGTTGCAATATTTATCTTGCCAGACTCAATTTTAAGCCATCATTGCTCACAGGAAAAAGCAAACACTACAATTTCAACCCCCTGCCAAAATTAATTGACAAAGATGCCTACATAAACCCAGAAACTCATTCTTATTTAAGACACAGATGTGTGTGTGAATATTTGGAGCAATGCTACTAAACTGTCTTAAGGAAGAAGGTTATGTTTGCAGCTTTCCTGGGTCATCCTGGGCTCACCATGTGTTCATCTTACCTGTCCTGCTGCTCTCAGTACCTCGGTGCACAAAGGAGTGCCTTTTGACTTGTAGAAATAGAAAGCTTCTGCTGCCCCCAACACACTTGGCCTAACTTGTAGCTGGGGTCTGGAGGTCAGGGCAGTGTCTATTCCAGATGGGTAGAGCTGTACTTGGAGACACCTTCCCCACCACTGTGCTTGATTTAGTGCAGCCTTTTCCCCCTGCCAACTAACTAACCAAAGCCCCTTGGCTTTTCAACAAAATTTCAACTTTACCACTACTTTTATTTCTACCTTTCTTTCTATCTCCTAGGATCAATCACTATGTCTTAAATCACTTAAACTTCCCTCTGCCAGCCTTACCCTTTTTGTTCTCTCTAAAACAGGCCAGCAACTAACCCACCAGTTGTTTGAGACTGATGTACGCACATGCTTCACACTCTTTTTGTTTTAATGAGAAAAATGTGTTAGCAAGTTTCCTGTGCTCACGTGCCTTCACTATAGCTGAGGGGATTTTAGAGGGAAGTCCACATAACTGCACACTGCACAGCTTCAAGTAAATTTATCCAGAAGTGCCCTGTGCCATCAAAGCAACAAAAGGAGGGAAATCCCAGGGAAATCCTCCTGCTCTTACTTCATGAAAATAAAGGGGACTTCGGGGGGATTTGAGTGATATATTATAGTAACTCACATCTACTGAGGTGGAAAATGTCTGTATTTAGGCAAATGTTATTACTTCTTCATTGGGCTGGAGAAACCTAGAGAAGAAAGAAGAAAATGTCGAAAGGGTCTGGAAAACAAGAGGGCTGCTTCTTTGGAAGAGAGGGAATAAATTAGAGCTGAGCAGGGAAAGGATGGTACTGAAGTAGTAGGCAAAGACCAGAAGTAACCTCAAGGCAGACAGAGACAAATGAAAAATACTCCAGACAAACCAGCAATGGTGGAAGATTCAAAATATTTTTATATTTAGAGGAGAACAAGGCACAAAAATCCCCTTCTGCCTTATTCTGTGTTCTAATGTCAACTGTTTCTTTTTAGAGGAATGTGGCTCAGCTCAGCAATCTTTGCAAAGTTTTACAAGGTTCTTTGTACATTACCTTCTCTGGAGCTGATGGTAGCCAAGGTGACATGGACTCCCTGGTATGATAAATCCTTCAAAGTTAGTGAGAAAGAGAGCAAGTAGAGAGCTCTTGTCCTAAATCCAGAGAGGTCTTTGTTCATCTTTTTTTATTTATTTAGCTGTAATACACCCCACATACTGGTGAAGAAGCAATTTAAAATTCCTTCTGTCACAAATGAGGTCTATTCTTTATTCTTTATTCTTTCCTCTGCCTTCTGGGTGGACACATTCCACTATTAATATATTTCTTCATTCCTCCCTTGATTTCTGGGCTATTGACCTCTTAAAAGCAGAGCCATTTGAGCCACTAGCCACCAAAACCTGTATAGGCTTAAGGCAAATATATGATACAGCTGATCCAAGTTGCTGTTTTTTAACAGCAAAAAGGGAGAAAAAAGGGTGAATGGAGTCAGTGACATAGATTCCAGTAAAACCAAACACAGTAAGTTTTACAGGATGTACTGCCTGCTGGAGGTTTATATCAGAACATCTGCTCTGCTGATTGAACTCCCTTCTGGCTCTGCTCACATCAATTAGCATATCCCCCTTAATCATCATGCTCAGGCAGTGCATCTTCAAGTTGCAAATGCTCAAATGGGTCTACTAGAAGGTCTAACCTGGTTCAGACGATCTGCCACCAGCTGTCATTTTGCTGGTGATTCAACCACATGATCACAGTCAAACCACATATCTCTCTCTCAAGCTTACTTCTATAAAACAAGGAAAGGTTAAATCGTTTAAAGTTTAAGATCCTGCTGATTTCTCCTGTGCAAACTGCACAAGATTTCTCAGCAGCAAAAGTTAGCTATGTGGGTGAGGATAAAAGCACAAAAAAAATTCTGGAGTCCATTCCAGTGTCAATTTATCAGTGTATAAAGGGAGACTGGATCAAGGAAGAGGAGCACAAAGGGGAAAACAAAGGCATGGAGTGGGTGTGGGATTGGAAGAAGAAGAAAGTGACCATGGTAGTGAAAGTTGGAGCCCATAACAGGGCAGACAAGGGGGGCAGGGGCGCCACACAGGCAGTACATTCTCTGCTGCAGCAGGTGGTGGGAGCTGAGGAATCCATAATTGTTAAGGTGTTGTATGTAGATTTGTTTTACACACACACACACACACACACATACACACACACAGTGTTAGTTGTTATTAAGGGGTACTTAAGTGATTTTAGCTTTAGAGAAAGATCTAGAAAAAAGGCTAAACAATGCTGCTGGGCTTGTAGTATTGGGAAATGCTGTATAAAGCATGGTCGTGGAAGAGAGGGGCAGTGAGACCCCATGACAGGCCACAAGGGGACAAGAGGGCTGAGAGAGTAGATAAGGTTGCAGCTGGGGACTTTCCTCCAGCTGCAGGCAAAATGATCAAGTTGATGGAGGAGTAGAAGAAAGGATTTTGGAAACTGAAGAAGGGTTTAGTCCCGTAGCACAAACTTGTAGGGAAGACCAGAGAAAGTTGTGAAGGTATGTGATGATTGGATATGTTATTCCTAGGGATTTGAATAAGTTGTTAGAAGCAGGATGGAACATGTACAATAATTAGGAGTGAAAGCTGTGTTAGCAGATAAAAATAGCCCCATAAGAGGGGGGAGACAGACATCATGGGAGAGAGGCAGAGAAGGATTTACAGGCACAGTTGTACAGAGGTGTGTGTGCTATTTTGTTAAGAGAAAGGCCACTGGAAATGGGAATATCTGTGGGGAAAGGGACAAACACGAGCTGCTGGACCCTGTACTTCACCCAAGGCTCCTGATCAGGCAGGAAGGCTCCCAGTGTTAGATGTGTGATGGGGAGTGGAGGTGTCATCCCCAGCTGAACCTCTGGTTACATTAATGCTGGGAATGACAAATGGAATTTCTTAGTAGATAGTGGAGTGATGTATTCAGTCTTAAATACGCCTAATGGAAAATTTAGTCAGGAAACAATTCATGTTGGTGTGACAGAGCAAAAGGAAAATTGGCCTTTCAGCATTCAAATTTGGAATTGGTAAATAGGTGTTAGCCCATCAATTTCCTTATATACCTGAATGTCCCATACCAATACTAGGAAGAGATGTATTGAGTAAATTAAATGCACAAATTATGTCTGAAAAAGAAAAAATCCAAGTTTCTGGCCGCAGGCTCCTCTGTTACAATGCAGTGGTTGGGTTTGTCCTGCGGCTGAGGGATTGGTGCAGCACTGCAGAGGCCTGTGCCTGCTCAGGTGAACTGTTCTGTGGAAAGGCTTCACCTCATAACTGGAAGGGCACTTGCAGTTTAGGAGATTTGCTGTTTCACATGGGCAAAGGAGGCTGCACCAGGAAAGAAAGGATCTGTCAAAGTCCTGAGCCCCTTTCTAAAAAAGAACTGAGCCTGAATGCAGGAAAGCCTTTCAGCAACTGGAGCATGCGCTCTGTTGACTGCTCCTGCGCTGGGACTACTGGACTTTGCAAAACCTTTTGTACTATTTGTGCATGAAAAATTTCATTTGGCATTGGGAGTATTGAAACAACTGGCATCCTAGAAGAGTGAAGGATGGTCAGCCTGCCTCAGGACAGTAGTGGCAGCAGTCCTCCAAATCCAGGAAGGAAAAAAAATTAACTATGGAGCAGCAACTGTTTTTGTGCTCTGTACAGTTGTAGTGGTGTTGGATCAAAAAGAAGGACACTGGTCATCACCAAGCAGAATGTTAACATACCAGACAATACTACTAGAACAAGATGACGTCGAGTTAAAAGTAATTAACCTGGAGTTAAAAGTAAGTAACCTGAATCCAGCAGTGCTGTTAACAGCTGACCCATAATGAAAGGAATTGGCCCATGATTGTTTGCAGACCACTGAACAGGTGTACTGTAGTTGAGATGATGTACAGAACTTGGAAGACATGGATTGGGAACTCTTTGTGGACGGAAGCAGCTTTGTGAAAAATGGAATCTGGAAAGCCAAGTAACTCAGTGGTAACTCAGCATGAGGTAATAGAAGACAAAGCAATAACCCCCAACACATCGGCTCAGAAAGCAGAACTGATTGCACTGACAAGACCATAGGAACTCTCACAGAATAAGACTGTAAATATATGGACAGACTTAAAATTTTGGAGTGGTCCATGCCCATGAAGCTATTTGGAAAGAGAGGGCTGTTAATCTCCAGGCATCCCCTGTGAAACATAGACAAATAATACAGAGAATTTTAGAGGGGGTACAGCTACCTTAAAAGGTGGCATTAATGCATTGTAAAGCTCATCAGTCTGGACACACCTCAGTAAATACTGGAAATAGCCTGGCTGACAAAGCAGCCAAGGAGGCTGCTGGTGGGGACGTCCTGTTGGTCTTATCTGAGAAATAACAGTATTTGGACAAGCAGGCTTCTGATTATCAGGCTCAAGATGAGAAGTTTCTCACCTGCTGAGGGCGATGTTTCCTCTCTGGTGTATTTATGACCACGTCCGGTAGGGGGCGCTGGCCGCTCTAGCGAGGCAGAGAGCGTGCCATGATCCCCTCAGCCGCCGCCGGGACGGAAGGAAGGAAATGGCACCTTTTGCAAACTCAGGGGCAGTGTTCGATCTCAGCACTGCCAAGGAGCAGCTGGCAGAAGCAGGGGAAGAGGCAGATTCGATCGTAGTGCCGAACTGCAGCGTGGCAAAGTTCTGGAGCCAAATGCACAACTCCCACAGCACCACGCAACCGCTCCCTCTGCTCCGCAGAAAGAGCAGAAAGGGAGGAAGGACCTGCCCCTCCCCCGTGAAGTCTCAGGCGAAGCCTAAAACTTCTCACACAATATCCCCAGTGTTATAAATAACTATGTAATTGTTGGCTTTCACTATTATATATTGGTTTTACCAAATTATTTTGATAGAGTACAGTTTGCAATCTCTTTTAAACTGCTTTTGATATAGTATAATTTGTTAGCCTTTTATGGTTGCCCTAATCCCTGTGTAGATTTTATATTTTAGCATGATAAAATATAGTTTAGGCTTTCGCAAAATATACATAAAATAGAGGCTGTGTGCTGTGTATTATAATATTAACTTTTGCAGAAGTAATTGTAGTTGTGAAATAATAACTAATGCCTTTATTTTTGTAACTAACTGACAATAATGAACTAGCTAATATTGATTGAAAGTACTTGTAAAAATGGCTAAAACGTCTGTATGATAAGATAACATTGAAAAGAACCAGGCAAATAACACCAAAAGAGCAAGGAAGAATCTACCACTGACCCTTTGGCTATTGATAATTGATAATAACTGTCAAACCACAGACCAGGGGACCTTGTGAGAAAATAAAATACAAGACTCTCAAAATTACATGTGCATTATGGCGATTACTCTAAGAAGATGAGGTGAGGAGTCAAATTAAGCTAAAGAATTCCCAGAACATGTAAATTCAAAGGAATGTTTGAATATGTATAATTTTCATGAATATGCATTTGACCAATGCAATGAAAAAGTGTTATAGATGAGTAATGAGATAGTTGGCTCTCACAATTAAGGGGTGAATATTATGTATATGTTAAGAGAAGTTTTGTAAATGATAATTATGTTTCCCCTCCCCCATAAATTGTTATCACAGGATGGTCTTTGTAATTGGGACATTTGGGAGGGCTGGCTTGTTACTTTGGCAACTCCAGACCTCCAATCAAGATGTAAGAAAGTGATCACCACTAGGCAGCAAAGAAGGAGTCGATTGACAAGACTTTGGGAGGGGCTAGAGATATAAAAAGGCGGAACATCCATTTTGTAGTTGAGCACGTGGCTGTTAGACATGGTGGCTTCCAGTGCTGCTCTTTTTCCCTATTCAGTCCTTTGTTGTATTTTTATTAAGGTTCATTAAACCTTTAAAATTTTAAAGTGAGCGTCGTTTCTCACAAGAAGTATATAAGAAGAGTTGTTATAGTTAACCATGTGCATCTGGCTACGGCTATGCACCGAGAGCTGTTACTTTTGCTTTATTCTTTATTATCACTTATTAAAACTTTTAAGAATTTTAAAGAGTGAGCCTTGTTTCTCACACCCAGCCTCCCAAACTGTGAGGGGGAGAGGCCACACCCCCATTCAAAACTCCCAACCCCCAAAACGATTCCATTGGAATGCCAGAGCAATCAGCCACCTCCCTTTGTGTCTTAATTGCTGTCTATTCACCGAGAAAGCTGCTCCCTTCCCCTTCATGCATCTTCCTGGTGAGATTGGGAAGAAATTCACTGAGAAACCAGCCCCCACAAGAAATATGGAGGTGAGGCCATACCTCTTCCCTACTTCAGCAGTCTCTGAACCACTCAGCTGGACTACCACTGGTTACTGTCTCACAGTACTGAGCATGCATATTTTCTGTCCACAATTTCCACTTCCCTGTAAAAAGAGTTAATTTTGAAAAATGGTACTTAAACATCATATTGTGTTATGTTTATACACATGCATTGATGGCTTCCAGTCATAGCCACAATGGCAGAGCACACACACATCAACGACAACCATGAAAAAAACACACAGATAAATTCTCTATTAAAAAAAAAAAAAAAAAAGATAATGAGCACTTAATCTCAGGAAACTCTAATTTGAGGAATACCAATGTGAGAAGCGACGTTCACTTTTAAAATTTAAAAGGTTTATTAAACCTTAACAAAAATACAGCAAAAGACTGAATAAGGAGAAAAAGCAGCACTGGGAGCACAAGACTAAACCACCATGTACTCATCTATGAAATGGATGCTCTGCCTTTTATAGCCTTAGCCCCCTCCCAAGTTTTGTCAGTCAACTCCTTCCCTGCTGGCCACTGGTGGAGATCACTTTCTTACATCTTGATTGGAGGTCAGGTGTTGTTATGCCACGACTCCTAGTAATTAGCTGGCCCTCCCCAAATGCCCGGACTACCAAGGCTATTACAAGGGGGAGGGGAAAGAGGACTATGGGAGGACATATTACAATAAAATAGCTATAAATCTACAAAACTTCTCTTAACATACACATACTATTCATCTCTTAATTGTGAGAGCCAACCATCACATTACCCGTCTATAACACCAAGTTGCAGCCCTCATTGTAACCCATATGCATGCAACATGATGTATTTCAAAGCAAACTGAATTAGCATGGGATTTTCAGAATTTGGGGAATGATTGTCTTTTAATGCTGGGCAACTCTTGCTTAGAACATCACTTGAGATTAACTTCTAAAGGTCCTGTCTCGGTTTGAGATGAAGTGAGTTTTTTGGGAAGTTTTAGTCAAACCAGTCAGTGGTCAGATTCGAATATTGACACCTGGTGTGACCACTGAAGACGTGAGTCACCTCTGAAGACACACGGGGTTAAAAGCAGAGAATTCCCAGAGTTCACTCTCTTTTGTACCAGCCACCTGGCAGAGGTGCACATCTCTTCGCTGCCCAGCCAGAGGCTGGGTAGGGGAGGGGAAGCCATGAAGGCCCAGGCTGAGGTAGGCCGGAGCCCCGAAGAGAGAGAGAGAGAGGGTGGAAGGGAATGGAACCGGGCCAGTCCCTGCAGGACAGAGGGGTGGAGAGACACTGAGATGGGGTTTTCTTCATCTCCCCCACCCTGCCAGAGGAAGAGAGAGAGAGAGAGAGAGAGAGAGAGCGAGAGAGAGCGAGAGAGAGAGAGAGAGAGAGAGAGAGAGAGAGAGCGCCTGTGCCAGCAGAGGAGGCGGGCGGGGGGAAGGTGCCCAGTGTGGGAGTCGCCACTGTGAGATTTCAGTCTCCTGAGGGCAGCGGTGCTCAGACTTTTAACCCTTTCCTGGGTGAAGGAAACTTTATGAAACATTAGTCCTCCTGGCTGGTGGTTTGAGAGAGAAGAGAGACAGTATGAGACCTGAGATGTTAAGAGGAAGATGTGAAGAGGCCAAAGTGGGAGGAGATGATGGAGTGGTTTTTGGCTGGACTTTTCTTGTATAGCCATAGACTGAACCAAGTGGCCTGTAATACATGAAACTGCATTTAGGGGGATGTGATAGCCTGAGCCTAGAGACTGACCTGCAGTAATGACACCATATAAGAGAGTGAACAGAGGAAGATGAAGAGCGCGTGGTGGTGCCCTCTGTCTTCAGGGAGAAGAAGAGCTCTGTTCTCGAGACCCTCGGCCCCAGGGGATGAGAAAATGGGGGGGACTGTTATCCCAAAATGAGACATAGTTGTTTTGTGGCACTTGACAAAGCATCCTTGAAGAACCCTGTGAGCAGTTTCAGTCCATGGACGGTGGTGAGAGCACTGTACATGGAAGGAGGATGTCACGATGGCAGAGTTTTCTCCGGGCGGTGCCATGTGTGACATGGAAACATGGGGAGTTTCAACCCTGTTTCATGGAGAGGACTATGGTACAAGAGAGACTCCTCTCTCCCCTGATGGACTGAGAATTGATTATCAGAGTGTTGGTAACTTGATCAGGACTCCAAGATTTTTGTCTCATTGTGGTTTGGTGAAATTGGGTGGGAGGAGGAGGAATGTTTGGAAAGTTTTCATTCTGTTTCCTGTGTGTTCCTGATTTTAGTGTGGGCCAATAAAGTTTTTTTTCCCTCTCTTTCTAAGTTTGAGCCTGCTCTGCTCTGTTCCTGGTCGCATCTCATAGCAGTTAGTTAAAGAAAATACATTTTCATGGGGCACTGGCATTGGGCCAGCGTCTAACCATGACAGGTCCCTTGGCCAAGAAGACTGAGGTTACTTTCTAAAGGTCCATTCACCAAGAAGCTCAGCTGCATAAAATTCTGCTGTGTGAGGAAGCAACCCTGGGAACAATTTGTCAGAGGAATTTGGGCAGTTTTGCTGCTTTCCCAAGTACTAAGAAATGGCTGCCATTCCCATTTCTTATTGAAATGAATGGGAGGAATTTGGCATTAAAAACAGACATGTAAGAGATAAGACCAGAGACAGAGACAAGATAGTAATAGCGGAACCATTCAGAAGAATGTTACTAATTAACACGGAATGTTGCTCAACCAAGGCCTTGTTAAATTCCTGAACCTAGAGAAGAGCAAAGACACAAACGGGGTTGTGTGTGCATTAGAAGGGAACATGTCGTGAGCATATCATGAAGTCTGTACTTTCCAAATACCTCAGCCAATGGGGAAAGCAAGAGGGTGATACAGCCAGGAAATTAGGATAAAAAGGAAGCTGTACTCTCCAACAATTTGAGAGACCCCAGTGTACTAAGTCACTACATTTACCTTTATTTAAAGATAACCCAGAACTCCTCTTATCTAAACAATTTCCTATTGAATTTGCTTCCATAGCTAAACAAACCTCTATTCATTAAGTTTTCTTAGGTGTATAGGTCGCTGGAGTTATTTCCTGCAGGTTCAAGTTCAGCTATTTCTTAATTTTCTGCGGTTTTTAATCTTGTTCTACTGACATTAAGTTAAACACAAGTTTAAGTAAAAACACCATACAAAAAACCCCCACATAAATTCTTTAGCTAACTAGGGCACGACTCCTTACAAAGTTTATGGGAGTTCGAGATTCCTGGCTAAATGAGATACAATTCCTTTTCACTAGGTACTTACCTCAGACAGTGCTCTGTGCTGAGGCTGCACCGCCACAGAAGCGGTCAGAGGAGCCTTTGCAAATACATTGGAAGCACATCTCTGAAACACCTCATGTAATGACTCTCAGAGATGGAGGAGAGCTTTCCCAGATCAAGGCCTTGAAAAAATAACAACTTTCCTCCTCTCCCCTCCCTCCACCCCCCAAATACCAATCCTGGCCTAGTTCTGTTGGTCTTGGCCCATCCACAGCCCAGATCCTTCTGCCTGACTGCTTGTGATACATCAAAGAGCATGCCGGGACATGTACCCTACTCACCAGCTGGTCTGGCTCAACCCCTGCTGGCCCTCACAGGCTCACTCATGCTTGCTCCAGGCGCCACACCAGGGACACACAGTCTCTGACCTTGGTCCAGGCTGGTGGCTGGCACTTGGCCTCTCTCATTCATGTCTCCCCAGCTGCTGGCACTCAGGCACACGGGGCCTCTGGTTCTGGCCCAGCTGCTGACATCAGGGCCCCTTACACACATGCACACCAGCTGGGGTTTCCCTCACCCAGGAGAACAGTTAGAAATGGAGTTTAATGAGAAGACAGGACAGACTGTAGTGAAAGAGCACTGGGCCAGCCCAGACAAGTGTGCTGACCAGCCTCCTGCATAAATGAAACCAGACCCTTTTATTCCTTCATCCAGCCATTTTCACAGGCTTTTTATTCCCGGATGCCCTTGATTCCTCCCTTTCTCAACCTTTGTCTCCTCCCCTAAGAGTCCCATAGCAGTCTAGTGCAATTCCCAAATGCTCTTCATTTGCATGGCATCATGTGTCCGTAATGCCCTGAGTTCAAAAGGTGCTCCACTGATGGACTCATCTGGATGGGTTTCCCACACAGACCCTAGGGCTTAGGATCTCCTGGGACATCCCTGGGATGGGCCCGGGCAAGCTGCCCCTTCCTGAGACTTTAGTGTGGGCTCTGGACCAGCCCATGGGCCCCTGTGCTCCTCTGGGCTTGTGGAGATGGCTGGTGTCTCTCCTTCCTCTGCTGGACTGTGGAGCAGCTGGGCTGGGGTGTCACTTGGACTATCTCACCTACCATTGCCTCTCTGTCCTCCTTCATGGGAGAGCAGCCAAGCTCCTTGATGGATAACCCAGCAGGTCCACTCTTCAACTCCCTTTGGAAGCTGCTGTTCAGGTGCTCTCCTTCCTCTGAAAACAAGTGCCTCCAACCTTTTCTCAATCCCAGGTTTCTCTACAGCTTTTTGTGAAGCATGAAGCCTGGTGTCTGCTTCTGCAAGAGACCCAGCAGAGTGGTGTGGTAATCACTACAGAGCTCTACACTACCTGGCAGAGAGAAGTGCTGAGTAGGCAAGAGGGTTCTGTGTTGATTTGGCACAGCCTGGTTTTTGGTAGTGGGGGAGGGCCACACAAGTGGCTTCTGTGAGAAGCCGCTAGAAGCTTCCACCATGTCTGACAGAGCTGATCTGTGATGGCTCTGAAGATGGACATGCTACTGGCCCAATTAGAGAGGCTGGCAATGCCTCTGTGATGACATATTTAAGAAGAAAATCCAAACAGCGCATGTGCAGTTTTTTCCAGGAGTAGTGAGGTGCTGCCACTTGGCCATCCCTGCAGCACGTGGCAATGCGCTGCCATGGCCGTCGCCATCTCGGTGCGGCCTGCGGTGAGCCTTGCCTGCCTGGCCGCCCCTAGCTAGCCACTGCGGGCAGATGGGCAGGGGCAGTGGTGGCGGCTTCTCCTTCCCGGCTCCCCGCATGAGGGGAGGCGTTAAATAGCGCCAGCTCCATGGCGGCTGCCACTGCCCACGTGATGGAGACGGGGCCTCCTGGCCGGTGGTGAAAACACAGCAAGCAACTCCCCAGCATGGAACCTAGATGAAATCGACCTCTCGGCACTGTGGGATCCTGTAGGAATCTTTGAATTGGTGGAACTTGTTGGCAATGGTACCTGTGGGCAGCAGTTTTTCTTCTGGTCAGAGAGGAGGAGGAAGTGAGGACATGTGAGGGAAAACAACATGGCCAGCACTAAGGTCAGTGGAAAAAGAAGGGGAGGAGGTGCTCCAAGCCTCGGAGCCGAGATTCCTCTGCAGGCCATGGTGAGGACCATGGCGAAACAAACGGCTGTCCCCTGGCAGCACATGAGGGAATGCACAGAGGATGCAGAGATCCACTCGCAACCCATAGGAGAAGTGCTCACGCCCGAGCAGGTGGATGCCAGAGAAAGCTGTGATCCAGTGGGAGACCCAAATGGAGAGAGATGGCCCTTGCTTCCAGAGACAGAGATAGAGGGCCCTTGCTGCCAAACTAGAGCAGCCTTTCCTTAGAGGGCAGCAACCCGTGGATGAGTGATCCACACCACAGCAGTTTTGGGGGGACTATTTGCCCATGGGAAGGACTCATGTTGCAGCAGTTTTGGCAGAACTTCTGCTTGTGAGATTGGAACCACAATGGAGTAGGTCACAGAGAACTCCCGTGGGAGGCATCCCATGGCATAGCTCTCCCTGAGCAAACAGAGAAAGACCTTAGGTGACGAACTGACCAAAACCCCCATGGCTCCATTCCCATGCGCTGTCGGTGGGAAAGAGGGAGGGGCGGGGGGGAAAAAGGTGTTTTAAAGGGTTATTTACTTCTCATTATCCTCCTCTGACTCTGTTAATAACAAATTTACCTTAAACCTTTTAACTTGAACCTGTTTTGCCCTGTTTTCTCCCAGTCCTTAACTCATGAGACCTTCATGAATTTTTTCCCCTTGCCTTTGCCCAACTGTAGCAGGAGGGGATAAGCCAATGACTTTCATTGCCTGGCGTTTCAGTGCCTGGCACTTGGCCAGTGTCAAACACAACAGGCTCCTGGTTACAGCACAGCAGCACCAGGAGTTTGCAGGGAAAACAGGCAACACGTGGGAAGTCAGAGCAAAGTGTCTAGTGGGAGGGATTCCCAGCTGTGACCAGTTACTGGTTTTGTCTGTGGATGCCAGCAGCCCTCTCAAGCACCTTTGAGTCTGCACAGGGGCAGGCCAGGGTAGACCCTTTTGGGGAAACTTCTGTGTGAGGCTGCTCTTTACAACACCCAAGCTCTGTAGGGCTCCCTGGCCTTGTCCAGAAGGGACATCTCTTCAGCCCTCCTGGACATTTCCAGTGCCTCTTCCATGCCTGTGCACCTAAATAACTTTAACTAACTTTTCTTCTGCACCCTTCATGGCAGCAGTGCAAAACATTAAGCAGTTTTCCCTGATCGTTGCTAGAAGGGCACATGGGGCACATGTTGTGCCATCTACCCAGTGTGGCTGTCCCATGCAGCAAAGACACGGCAAGACAGAGACCCCTAATGGAGGATGTGTATAATCGCTAGAAGCCTTGGGTGTTTGTGTTATCCCGTTTTGGTAAGTGATGTGCTGGTCTTTCTGTGTGTGCAGGCTCAGAGAGGCTCTCTCACCTAGGTCTTGCTGTAAGCCTGTCTCCTTTGCAGGAGTTCTGGGTGCACTGTGTGTCTTTTGCCTGGGAAAAAAACCACACCATCAATTAGCCACAAGCTGCTTAGTATACCCCTTGCCATTTAGAGTGAATTGTGCTATTTTAAAGACGCTGTTACTAGCTGAATGAGTTTCCAGAACGGATACATAAAAATACCAAGAAGAAAGAGAAAGGCAAATTGCAAGGTGAACAGAGGCAAGGCAACTCATTTGCAAGAAAAGGGAAACTATTCTTACTTGTTCCTTCTGTGGTTATTTTGTCTCATGACACAATATGTCAAGACCGGTAAGAACAACACAGCTGTTAATATTGTTGTGATGATGACTGTGCTCTTCTGAACATCTACCAAAAAACCCCAGTAAGTTTCTGGTAAGTAAACAGAAAGTTCTGTAAGTTCAGAAGTTACAGAAAGTTCACACAGAACATGAAGTGAGGCCAATATGTTTTTGCTGTCCTCTTCCAGGGGCTGGGACTGAGAGTGCAACATTCAGCATTTTGTGCTCATTTATTCTTTAAAGGAGAGAAAGGAACAGTGTAGCAATATAACTGTACCAAAGATGAAGGATTATTTTATGTTTTTAAGTAAGTACTGGTAATGTCTCACCCTTCCCTGGTATCAGGTTGTATCAAAACCCAGAACTTTTACTCTTGATCTATTTGTGTTTCTTTTTCTGAAAGATGGTTTATCACAAGAGAAGTATCCCATCCTTCCTGACACATATCCCCTAGCAAGATATTCTATATGAAATGTTTTTCCCTAGCATTTGTCTGCCAGAAGCCTGCTCTGCTAGTATGTATATATCCCCCAGATGTGTGTGCTGCTGCTCTACATAAATCATTATGTAGAAGTGTAGACATACTGTGTATGCACAAATGTACATATTTATTCCATCTATATATGCACACATCCACCACACACACACAAAGGCACCACAGGGAGGAGTCTTCTGGAGGGTTTCAAATCCTGAAATCTTCATCTAGCATGAGATCTGACTTCACAGAAAGTTGTCTAGCAAGACCTATGTAAGTACAAGCTGCCCTCTCACAATTGCACATCCTTCCCTAAATGCTCCCCACTACGTTACACATCTCCACACAACTGTGGCCCACCTTCCCTTCCTTTTTCCATGTGAAGTACCTTCATTTTCCTTCCTTGTGAGTGGTTGAGGAGGCAGAAAAAGGCATGAAGGTGGTTGGCAGAGAAGGTAAGTCTGCTTGCCACTGTTACTGTTCCGTTGGTGTTTTGGATGTGGTGTATTTGAGGTGTCTCCTCCAGGCTTCTGTCATCCAGCCATGTGATGGCAGGCTTTCCTGTTGCTGAGCACGCTGCTGTGAGGAGACCTTCAGTGGGCAGGAGGGAATGGAATTCCACTGTGAGTTCAGAAACTGCTGGCAGCAAAAACAGAAGGTGCTTTTTACACTCTGTGGTGAGTTTACAGTCAAAGCTGGGTGGGTTTCTCTCTCTGTACAAGGTTTTTATCGAAAGGCATCTGCTGGCTTATTTGCCTTCACTTCCACTGAGGAAAGCCTTGCCTAGAAAATATAAAGGATCTTCCAAAAAAAAAGTTAGAGTGAATATAAAAGCAAATCTTCACTTGAAAGCTTTAAGGTACACAATATGGCAAAACCCACATGTGACACAGTAATTCTACAATTTTTATAAGGTCAATTGATTAATAATCCTGCCATGTATTGTCCAATTAAAAGGACAGATGGTTAGGTGATAATTCCAGTATGGCAATCTGGACACTATCTACCAAGGAGATGCTGCTGCATGGAAAATCTCCATGTGGTGGATAGTATAATGACATCCCCACCTCCTGAGTACATCAGACCCAAACTGAGTGCCAGAAAGAGAGAAGGTGTTAGTGGAAAACTTACTTTGGATGTTGAGGCGTATCTCTTTGCTGAAGGAGCCATGATGGAACACATTGAAAATGCATCTGTAATAAGAGTCATCCTCAAGTGTGAGATTTTGGAGGGTGATAGCTGAGACCTTTGGGGTTGCTGTAGTGAAACGCACCTTCTTCTGAAATGACCCTATCAGCATCAGCCCGTGTATTGGGCTGTAGGTGGCCGTGTTCTGGAAGGAAGTCCCATTTCTATTCTGCCAGGTGGCTTGCAAAACATCCATTGAGAGCGAGAAGTTGCAATAGAAATCTGCCTCTCCCCCAAGGGTGGCTACAATGATGGTATAAGATTGGATGGATTCCTTCAAAGCTAGGAGCAAAGCAAACCTCCAAATCAGGGCAGGAGGAAAAACGCGATTGACTCAGGGAAGGCCATAGTGCCTTGAAACATCCAGTCGCATTGTTCCCATCTTGCAGAGCACTGGATTAAGGAATTCCACCACAAGGCCATGGGGCACACCAGGAGACCTCAGACACCGTGTTGTCACAGGTGGCCATCTCATCATTATCCTCTGCTGTACAATTCCATGCAGAGGAGGAAGGCAGCATGGGAACAGAGGGCTGGCAGGCTCTTTAGCAAGCACAGTAACCACCCAGCAAAAACAGCTCTCGCTCCCGAGAGCACCCCTGCTCCCCTCTTGCCAGCACCTGCAGGGCTGTGGGGAGGTAGAGCAGCCCAGGGCACCCCGCAGCCAGGAGGCAGCACGAAGGGCTGCAGAGGGATATGCCCTGCTCCAGCCTCTCCCCAGAGAAGTGTGCACCACCTAGACATGTACACTGGAAATGCAAACCTGCTCCATCCCCTGTGCTGAGGAGTTCAGCAACACCAACAAAGAAAGGGAATATACAGGCAGATCGTATGGCTTGTGAGCAAAGTGCCCTGTGCTCTCTGTGACCAAGCCTTACCCAATTTGGCTGCTGCTGACTCATGCCCAGATTACTAGCTGGTCCCAGTCACCAAGTTGTATATTTCAGTCAGCATGGTATCCATGTTTCTCTGCTTGCTAGGAAAGGTGGTGGTGCTCCAGAGTCAAGCTGGTGTGGGGAAAGGGTGCTCCACTCACTGGCAGCCTCCACAGAGCAGCAGGTGGCAGATTTCAACCCAGAAGAGCAGGGTAAAAATCACTGTGGGACAAAGCAATTGCCCAGGAAAGCTCATCCCTTTCCCCACTTCCCTCAGAGGGCAGCTGGGATGCCTAAGGGGACTACAGAAGATTGTGTCTTCTTTTTTCAGAGTGCTCTTCTGTGGCCAGTCAGCAGCACCATTGTCAATCATTGATCACCACCAGCTGCTAGAGATGAAACAAAACAGGAGCCACTTTGTTCTTTCTTTGGTTTTCTTTCTCTCCATCAGCAAAGCCTGGTGATGTCCCTTGTTCACCCCATCCTGCTACAAGCTATCAAAAGTATCTACAGCTCTCAAGGTGTAAATTTGTGATCTTCCTGGTATGTATGGGAGGTGTCTGATGGAGAGGGAAGGAACAAGGGGACACAGGCCCCAGCAGACCCTACTCCCTTTCTCTTTGGCAGGAAAAGGATGGTGGGCAGGGAGGTGCTGCCTGTGGATCACTGCCTCTGAGGATTGCCAGACACCACGCTGGGTGGCAACGCTGGAGTTCTCAGGGAGACCACTTTCCTCCCTTGAATCTGGCACAGAGGGGTCACAAACAAGAGCAGGAGATGATTCCCCATCAGGAGGGCAGTGTGGAGACACCTGCAGGTGCCAGTGCTTTGCCACAACCCACAAGCAAACCAGACCCACCAAGTGGATTGTGAAAGGTGCCAGTTCAGGGGGCAGGTATGGCTGAAGTCTCCTCACCTCAGATGTATGATATAATTCCAGCAGGGGAAAGCCAGGGGTGAGATGGTGCTCCTGGGCTCAGAGGTGATGCCCTTTGCCCAAGGGGTTCACTGTAAGACTGCACAGTGCAGCTCCTGCCCCCACAGAAACCCAGCATCGAGATAAGCACCACATGAGGTTCCAAGTTGTACTTACAGCAGGACACCCACTGCACTCTACACAGGCTTTCTGAAAGAACAGGAGAAGGCTATTTTACAGGAAAATACAAGAAGCAAATACCAGTCTGTGTTCATCTCTGCTGTTGATGAATTTGACTCTTCCCTCCATCAGAGGCAGCAGCATGAAGTTCTCTAGTTCTCATAAGCTCTATGATTTCTTACAGTTCTACCCTGTCCCTTCTCCCCATTTTGTAGATGAATTCTATACAAGGTGAGATGGACTGCAGAACATCTCCCCTGGCACCTCCATTAGGGGAAGAGACTCCATCCAGTCTCTCATTTCTAGCTACAGCACCAGCTTGCACTGCAGGCAAGGAGCAGGGCAGTGAAACCAGTGCACATCACCATGTCAGAGCCTTTCCACAGGGTCCCTCCCCCCTGTGATCATCTCTCCCCTGATGCCTGGTCCCATCCCAGCCTTCTCTGTCCCAGACTTCTGCTTTGGGCAGAAGGGGTGTCCCTACTGACAAGGCAGAAGCATTTTGGGCTAGGAGTGAGCACCCAGGGGCTGGCTGAGAGATGCTCCAGAGCAAACTCTATGACATGGAGCAGAGAAGGTAACGACAACTCACTTACATCCCCTTTGCCAGGGTGAGAATTGCCAACAAAGTTCAGGCTCTTTAGTGACAAACTCAGAAACCTCAACAAAAACAAACATCAGAGGTTTTGGCAGAAGGATCTCAGGATGAGAAAGGACAGGTGTGGACAAGAGAGGATGCAGCTAATGTTGCTGAGCTCACACAGGGAACTTTCCTGGTGTAGAAAGGCCAAAGAGCCCATGAAGATGAATATGCTCAATGCACACAGGCAGCTGCATGAGGGCAGCACATCACTGCCCCAAGCAAACAGACAGTGTAGCTAACTCTAAGCACAAATCCCAACCACTGCAATGTGCATCTTACACCCAAGATACAACAGACTTAGCAGAACAGATCTGCTCTTTCCTGGCAGTTCCCAGAGCCTGGTTGGAGATGGGAAAGCAGACGCAGGTGCAGGCGTCAGTGGAAGGTTACACATGTAAAAAGTTTTGTGGAGGTACATCTTCAATTTCTTTCCTATGTAAGAGGGGAGATTGTGCAGTAATCTTAAATAATGACCAGTTCTTCCCTTCTAGAAGTTCTTCATTGTCCAGGCAACAAAATGGACTCAGATATTTTGACTACAGCAAGAACCTTTATCCTCTGAACCTCACTGCATTTTTTACCTGGGGAAGGATCCTGCTGGCCAGCTGCGTGTCTGGAGCAAAACTTACATACAAAATAACAACATACAGAAATGGCACTACCATCCCTAGAAGGTCCTGGAAACAGGTCAGATTACAGAAACAGAATCTGTCCAACTTGTTTCCCATATGCCCCTTCCCCAGCTTTTGCTTTATCTTTTGTATAGTGCCAGAACTTTGCTCATCAAAAAAAAAAAGCTAGCTGGTTTTCTCTTTTCAGTTATTTATCAAAGTTGCTGGAAGATGCAGTTGTTTGAACAGAACTGTCCCAGGTGACTGTTTGTTCAAGCTAGACCTCAATGCTTTTAAATTTTCAGATAAAGCAGAATGTTTGGGCTGTGAGTACTGGAGAGTGTCACCTTAATTACTTAATTTTTACTTTCTGAAGGGAAAAAAAAGGTTTCAAATTCTGCCTAATTGCCCTATGTTTAAATTCAAGAGACAACTTTCTGGGGGATTCTCTCTTTTGGGCTTTAATTTTGCTATTTCTGCTGATGCCAAAGAGGAGAATTACTAATGAAGAGAAAGACAGTTCATCAGCAGCTTTATAGCACTGTATTTCCCCCCTTTTCTGGTGGTTCATGTTTGTTGTTCTCAGTTCTGTCAGAGACCAAGGGGCATCCTGCTCCTGGTCACAGCCTGTAGATGAAGGGGTGAGGAGGAAATGAAATGTTGGCTCACTTCTGGCTGCAAGCCCAGACTCCAAGAGGGGCAGATGTTTGACTAGAAAATGCCCTGAGAGCAGGTAATCACCAGAAAGGTTCATTCCTCTCATTTTCTCTTGGTAGCATGTGTACTTCAGTTAGGAAGTGATGGGAATTTTATCAGAAATCAGTTGAGGAACACAAAGTGATACGCCAGATCCCTCCCGCAGCATCAGCTCCCTGCCATGCTCCGTCCTCACCTTCCCTGGATGCTTTACCCATAGCCAGCCTCATGTCATATGCTGGCCATCAAGGGACAAAAAGGAGTGCAAACTGCTGCCATCCATTGCTAATTAACTCTGCAGACTTCACAAAACAGGACATCTGCTCAGTCTTAAGGGGCTCTCTTTCTAAGCACTCCTCTAATTAGTTTTACCAGGTATCTCTGTGGCTTGGTTGTCCAATTGGCCAAACTCCTCAAATTAAGGAGTTGCTCATGCCTGTGAAAGTGACAGGCCACAGAGAAGTATGTACAGATTGCAGGTAACATTCATGTTCCAAAGCTAATTTTGGGAGTTTTATTCCTGGAAGCAGCCAAGGCCTAAGCTCATGTGCTCTAACAAATTGCCAACTTGAGAGTTTTCCTGGGAATGTTATTTCCTTGTATGGCTCCACTTTGAGATCCTTCCCCTGCCTTTGGTCTGTGCTCCCCTTTTGCTATTTTCTCTCCTTCCCTCCTTCCTCCCTAGCTCCCACTTCCCAGCTCAGCCCTATGACAACCCTGGATAGAGAAGAACAAGAGGTGCCCAGCAGAAGAGAGGTGATCTGAGTAGGTGGACAGCATCTTCAAAGGTGTGGTAAGACAGAACAATATCAGGGAGACAAAACAACCTTGAAGCAACCAGGAGAGGCAAAATAGGTGGCTGAGTCAAGAAAGTGAAATACAAAGCACAAACTTGTTTGAGGTTAGAGATACTGCACTGCGTGATAGTTCAGCATCAGATCTGGATCCCATAGACCAGAAAAAGAGCAAAGAAAGAATAAATGTGCTAAGGGGATGAAGGAAGCTGTAGAGAATCAAGTAGGGGGTCCCCAAGCCTTCTTGCTCACCGTTCAGGAAAAACACGTGTCTCGCTATTGATGACTGATGTTTCTTGGCAGTTTCTGGCTTCAGTTTTTCCAAGCCTCCCAACCCATGTCTGCCAGATCCACAGCAGAGTGATACAGTCACTACCGTCATACAAACCTGAGACTAGAGGAATTAAACCTGCATGATGACCACAAAATCCTTCTGCTGGGCCAGAGCTCACTGGAGAGCCTGGCACATCACATCCTTTTAGCGTGGGATGTTATTACCTGTGATATAGGGTGTGGCCCCTTTTTGTTTTGCATCCTAGTCAGAAGGTTTCCACCCCAGTGGTGCCTGCAGGGAGCTCAGCACTTTCTCTTAGTGATGCAGCAAACGTCTTGGTTTCCCTGTGCAGCCTGAGCTAGATTCCAAGGAATGTCTTCCAATTGTCTTGATGTGGTCAGAAATTGTTACAATACAGACTTTCAGATTCAGAAAGAAATGTTGAAGTTATATACATAAATATTGAAGTACTGAGTAGACAACTGACTCCTTATTTCTGTTAATAAATCCTAGAAAGTAGGTAGCCTACACTTAATACACTTAAAACTAAACCATTCTAAAGTCGGCATGCAAAGATTCTCAGAAAACTACACTAGGACGTTTCCCCTTTTCCTTCTTTGTGTATAGGTTCTGGTATTTAGAGAGAAACCTGCAGCAATCAATGATCTTTCTTGTTACTCAGATGATGGGTAGCTAAAATCCACCATAATCTCATTTATGAAAATAGCTGCATTCCTGTAAACAAGGAAGGCTCAAGGCAAATTGATTTATTTAAAATGAAATGTAAGCTTGAGTGTTTATGATGCGGCCTGGGCTTTCTGTAATTTACCTAAAGGATAATATAAAATAAAATATTCTAATTGGAAAGACAAATTGGGGTTTTTTACTAAGAAGTGTGGGGTTTTTTTCTGTATGGCTTTCATCTTAACCTCTCATGTACAATTTCAAGTGCTCTTTTACTAGTCAAAGCTGCCTTTTCTTTAGGGTGGTTAAGGACCACAGCTTCTGACGCAGTAGGGAATTTAAAATTCTGTATTGTGTAGGGGTCTTAGACTGAGGATTCTCTCAGGCTTCCTAGAAATTTCAGGTAGCTTTTCTCAAAGCTGAGCAGACTACAACAGAGTCCATCCACAAAGAGCTGGACAAGTATTCAGTGCTCCTTTCACACATATCTTTATATGTCGGAAAATGAAAGCAGCAGAGATATGAGAAGGCCCTTTGTGTGGCTTCCAAAAACATGAGCAATTCCTGGTGTACTGAGAATGAAAACCAAAATACACTTGATTTGTATCTGCCTGGCTTGATAGTCTCATTTATAAAAGAGAAAAATGCAATCAATTAGTGCAATTCTCTTGTTTCAGCGGATTTCCAGGGGCTCAGTGATGAAAAATGAATGAAAAACAATGGGTTATATTTTCTTCCATGTCTGATTTAATAAGAAAATTTACTGGTGTGGTATCTAGATGAATCATTCCTCCAGGGTCACGCAAGAGACCATTGATGAATGATGCTTTCAAATGTCTATCACGAAAACAAAGTTTCTTTTCACTGGACAAACTTAGTCCCATGCCCCTGCCAGCACTGGTTTCAGAAGAAGAATATTCTTCCTATTTCAGCCAGTGCCTGTAAAATATCTAAACATTTCAGCTGCATTTCAAAATCATATCTTCAGCCAGAGCTGTTGGGGCCAATTTGCTTGGATCTTACTGCTCTCTTAGAACCAGGAGACCAGTATCTAGGCAGAGAAAAATACCAACACAATATACCTCTGAAATAGCCTGGCATGCCAAAACAGAAGTATGGACATTTTATACAGCCTGAAGAACCTTCATTTTATCTATCTATGTATCTACCTCAGCTATTTAAAAGGACACTTCTTACATGAGTTAGTATCTTAACCCAAACTGGCTAATGTCAGGGTCAAAGGATCCCAAAGCTGAGAGGTGCAGGCTACATATTCTTTATAGAGAGAGACATTGCCCACAACCAGTTTTATCTAAGTGAGAGGCAAGCACGAAGGTGGCATTCCTGCTTGCCCTTTTCCCATCAGTTAGGAGAAATCATACCCTGCATCAACACTACTTGTCCCTAGGCTGGACAAAGTGCAGTGGCACAAAGTGGCCAAAGGCAGAGTTGGCTGAGACTGACAACTGCCCAGCCTCAAAACAGGCAAAATCCTAGGTGCCTTTTTTTTTTTTTTTTTGGGTGGTCGCAGTAGTAGCTCAGGACATTCCCATAGAATTTATTTTGAAAATATGGTCTGCTTCCATTTACTTACAAAGTTAATCTGCTTCATATCACTTGTATTGAAAATAAAAAATAAAGCAGTCTATTTCACTTAAATATCCTACCAGTTTTATTTCTATTTCTCATTTCAAGCTCCACACCAATCTCACCTACTGCCTCTACCTACAGCCATGCAGGGCCACAGCAGACAAAAGGTGTTTGGGATCAAACCCACCCATTTATTAAAATCACACATTTATTAAAACAAATACTAGGTATCTGTATAAACCCATTTGAAATATAACCTCCAAAGAATTCTTACAGAACAGAAGTAACTGGACAGACAAGCACAAACTAATCACAAAGAAATCTCGTAACAGTAGTTAGGATGTTCATCATTCGTAGTCAAAACCTCTTATTCCCTCAGTCATGCTTTTCTTTATTCCAAAAAAGATGGTTTGGATCTCTTTCATATTCTTTCTTTGCCCCGTAGCTATCAACCACTTAATTATTCATAGTCTGTATTCTTGCATTCATTTCATTGCTATGTGAAGCCAAACACCACAGCTGCAGCACACAGCATTTTATGGCCCTGCATCTTAGTAGGTGGCTTTGTATAGCATGAAGGTAAGTACATGTATTGGTTTTAAGTGTTCTGTGACTGGATGTCATGTTCTCATTCCGATATCATGAATGAAAAACAAATCCTGTACAGAATTTTACTTGTAAGCCATTGCATACCTCACACAGCTGCTGGACCTATCATGCTCATAAGCAGAAACCTCTAAAAGCTCTAAAAATGTCTACATTCAGCTAAAAAGTAAAAGAAACTACAACCCCTCACCTAAACAGATACTTTAATGACTCCAAGAACTGCTTTCTCACAATCCAGGTGATCAGCTTGTAGAAAAAAAAAAAAATAGATAATCACTGCCATTTTCCTGGGTTTGAATAGATTTCTCACTGGCATTGTGCCTTTCTCTCTTCCCTCAGGAAATCGTTTTCTTTACCCATGTCCGAACTCCCTGCTTCTGCAAAAGATTTTTATTTTAATTAAGAAACCCCAACAAAACAAACAACAAAAACAACAAAACCCTAGTCTAAACACTCAGAGCAGAAACCTCATGTTAAAACTCAAACTGCCCTAAACTGCAAGTGCAGAATTGCAGAATGGCAAGGGCTGAGGCCACACAGCCTGCTCAAGAAGGGTGCCAGGGCTCTCCACCCCATTCCTGCCCTCCACAAACCCAGAGGAAAACCTTCTTCTCCCCTGGCCTCTTCCCTCATCAAGGAAGAAATGAAGCAGCAATGGTGGAAAAGTTTGGACAAACCATTACTTCCTCCTTTGACAATTAGGGGGCTATGGAGAAAAAAACCCAGTTGTAACAGCTGCAGCCAGTTCCCCTTTCCCCTCACTCACCAACTGTGCTATTTCTAGAGATTAGGGGGGCCTAAAAGAAGTATTTTATAGCAAAGACCAGGTTTACTCATTCTCAACTCACTCACTTGCTTTCATTTTAGTTCACTTGGCTTTTTGACTACAATTTAGTGATTCATGTAGGATGCCCATTTGAAATACGTGTACGAGAAAAAAACCAGATTACATGCATTTGCTCCGGGAAGCCAGAAGGAGAGGAAGCAGCCTGCACTGGTGGCTTCTCATAAGACCAGCATGAGCTAGGTGGGCTCATTTCTCCTTCCCTAAGTCTACAAGCCTTCATGAGCATATGGTGCAATTCAGGGAATTACAGATTACAGCTCAGATCTGACCCGCTGCTTAGAAGCAAAGCGTTGTCAGAATAGGGAACACTCCTTGCCCAGCACTGATACCTATCTGCCCACATGGAAATAAGTAAAGCACCCACCTCCTCAGGCCTACCAGCCTCCTGCTTCCCACTGCACTCACCTACCACTACACCAAGACACAAACAAAATGCATTGGACAACCTACTAACCCTGCAACTGCCCTTTTATTGCCCTGCTTCCTCCTGCAGGTGGGTGGGATGCCAGGAAAGACAAGGCAGCTGTGATAGATCAGGTACATTAAGAAGGGGCTGTGAAAAGCCCTGAGAAAGAGGGAGGAAGGAAACATCTATGTGCCTTTTACATTGCTTTCCAGGAGAGGTTGCTGGGAATTGGACTTGGTACTTCCTCATGACTCCTAGCTTGAAGCCTGTTACTCCTGGCACCTGGGTTATAAATTCAGGCTGGCTGCAGTCTTGGCCTGATCTCTTGTGCCCTTTGGGTAACAAGTTCAACACCTGAAGTTCAGAACAGTGTGCTGGGCTGTTCTAGAGGTTTTCTGCAGCCCAGCTCCTGGTGAGGGGCTCCTTTGGTCCATCAGCAACACTTTCCAAGCCAGCAGCCTTACAAAATGCTGCCTTGTTTCAGACAATCCCCCGTCCACTTTCAAGTTTACAATGTTAAAATATCAAAGAGTAATAAACAATGTTAAAACCCCCCAAAATACAAAGCATGAGTTATACTAAATGGATCCACACAGGCAGTCTGAGTTTTTCAAATAAATACTTTACATGTTTTTCTTACGAAATAGAATATTATTGTATAATAAAATAAATAAATATGTATTATAAATTGCCCCTTTTTATATTTCTCTTGGAGAAAGTCACAGGAGGTTTCCTTGGAAGCTTGAGGTGCCATTTTAAGAGTTTCTCTTGCATGTGTAGGTGGGGCAGCTTCTCAGGTGTTCAATGGTGCACCAAGGCTGTGGGACACTGCAGGAGCCCACCTGCCTGCAGCTCCGTTCTGCCTACACTTCTTGGCCTTGGTGCAGGCAGGAAGTACCTGATGAAAAAGAGGTTGTTGTGTTTATTTCTTCAAAATATATGGATATTTTATGTGTGAGTGTAAAGATTCTGGATATTTGTATTGCCAACTGAGTTCTTGCATCTCTCTGTGAGGGGAGACTAAAGTTTTCCCCTTGCAATCCCACCAGCAGCCTTCAGCTTGGACCTAGAGGTATAACACCCATGGAAGACGTGTTGCATTTCCTCCACTGCTTCTTTTTCTCCAAAATTTTCACCAAAATCCAGGGTGCACATGCTAGGCATATACTGCCAGGGGGATGAGGAGACTTCACAAAACTGGACTGTGATTTTCTGAAGTGATGCCACTTCACTCAGTTTATCCCCACCTCAAGCTTGTATCCTGCACCCCCTGCACTAGGATAGCCTCAGTGGACAACCAGCAGTGCCTCAGCCCGTGCCCCAGCGTGGCACCCTGGGCTTTCCTCACAGAGGCATGGTTTTCCTTTAAGACCACATTTTGTTTGAGACCCATCCTCAAAGCTGCTGCCTTCATGAGCTGCATTGGCTGTGCTTAGAAAGGTTATTTTAGGAGCTGCAGAGGACCAGTGCAAGGGTCTGGCCACTGCTTACACAACTATTTTGTGCACAAATATAATAATAGAGTGTTGCCACCGCAGCATGCCAGCACTCTTGGGCACCTGTAGGCTGGCGATGCAGAATCAGGTTTCCCCTTCCCAGCTGTCTGGCTGGGGGCTCATTCCTGTGTCCCTCTCCAGCCCAGGTTCAGCCTGGCTTGGGCAGTGTGCAGGCAGCCCTGGTGTAGCTGGGCAGAGCCAGGTCATGGTATGGAGCCCCAAGACCTGTGGGGGTGAATTTTGCAGCACCCTGAAGAAAGGCAGACCTACCCAGCATGGCCAGGCTGGGTTTCTCTCTGGGTCACGTAGGTGTCTGAGGCAGTGGTAGAGGAGGCAGGTGAGGAGGAGAAGGGAGGTCAGGGGGACCAGGACTCCCACTGCAATGGCAATGGTCGGTGCCATGCTGCTGTCTGGACCTGTGGGGAAAGAAGCAGGTACTCAGTTTGTGCATGAAGTAAAAAAACAACCCAAAACCCATTTCAAGCATGCCTTGGCCATTCCCTGGGGTGAAATAGGGTGGATAAGGGCACTGGGAGCACATTCCAGCATGATGCACACAAGCGGCACTGCCAGCAGACCTGTGCTTGGGGTCTGATGTTAAGGTCAGGCATGCAGAACCCAGCCCCTCTGAGCTACCCAACGCTGGCATGTCTTGGTTTGTCACATTATGTGACAGGGAACCCTGTCACAAATAGTCCTTCACAGAGACAGGGAGGCTGGGGCACATCATGGTGGGTAGGGGTACCTGAGCAGCAGTAAGACATGATGTGCCATTGGCCAGGGCATCTGGACATTCCATGGCACCTCCTCTATCCCTCCCAAGCCCAGCCACAGCTGCTCTTCCAGGTGCCTTCCCCACCTGCTTCCAACCCTCTGAGGAGTTTTCTGATCTACCCCAGGAGATGCTTCCCAATTTCTGCCCCATTCCAGAGCAGGAGCAGAGTTACATACTGACCCTGCTCCAGGCTGTCTGTGGGCAGGGCCAGGGTCACATTTAGAGAAGGGTGTTGGATCACGCAGGTGATGGGGTACTCCTGAAGGATTTTGGAGTGGGTGTGGGTAAAATTGCTGATGACAGTCACGGTCTGGTTGCTGAACTTTATGTGGTACTCCCTTGGTTTCTGCTGCAGGATGCTGGGGAGGTGCCAGGTTATTTTTGGAGCTGGTTTCCCTGTTGCTGAGCAGCTCATCCCCACCATTTTCTCAGAGACCTCAGCTTTGTCTGGACTGGGTATAAGCTTAGTTTCCACTTTGGGGTCTGAGATGGCTGTAAACAACGAAGTGACAAAGTCCATTAGTTCCTGCCTGTGTTTGAGCAAAGAGCATCTGTATTTACAGTTATCTTGGAGGAAAAGCTTACTATCTAATCTTAGCTCCCCCTTCCCAAAGCCCCAGCAGTGACAAGTAAACATGAAGGTGATCAGACAGTAATCTGGAAGTGAAGAGCTACACAAAAGAAAGGGCAAGAGGGTAGAAGCATCTGTTTCAGTTCTGTTACTAGCAGCAGCACCCCAACTAAGAAGTGGTGATTATGGCTGAGTTAAAAGCAGAAGGTAGTGAAACTGTGAAGTCATGTGTCCTTTTCCCTCTGAAAGAGCTGAACTGCTTAAATGAGTTAAAATTATTTTTCTTTAAAAGTACCTGCAGGATTAGCTTTACTGCTGTTTAGCTTTTTTGCTGTTGAGGTGTGTAGAGTTGCAAATCAAAGGACTAAATGCATCTATTTATGCAAGATAGTAATAGTGGATTTGTATGTGGTTACACCATGGGATTTCACCTGTGGAGGATTTGTGCTTGTATAACTTTGTTTCCTCTTGTAAATGGGTTTTGGGTGCATCATAGTATCCCTCAAAACTATCATGAAAGATCACTTCTTCTGAACACTCACTCCAGATGATATGTGGATGCTGTCACATTTAATTTTAGTCTGGGAGAAGGATGAACTACAGGCATTATTCATGCTTACTCACTCACATGAAGCCTACTTGTTCATTCCTATTTATACAAA
Organism: Promerops cafer; assembly: GCA_013398275.1. Taxonomy (NCBI): domain Eukaryota; kingdom Metazoa; phylum Chordata; class Aves; order Passeriformes; family Nectariniidae; genus Promerops; species Promerops cafer. The sequence continues at coordinate 93,590 of VZSE01000871.1, read as the reverse complement.
CTGTATTTGCAAGGAATAGATAAAGGGGAGAAGTTCAGGAAGTTGGTTTTAACCTGGATAGAACTCCAGGTGAGATCTGAACACATAAGGCATGTCCCATGTGAAAAATCGCCTATTTATCCTTTGGCATAAAACCATACCATAATTTAGATCAGAAGGGACTTCAGGAGAATGTCTAGTTCAAGCCTCTGCTCAGTTTGATAAGGTCAGTTTGTACAGGCCAATATCTATAAAGACATGTAGTTCCATTTGGGAGTGCAATCCATGGGTTTCTGCATGGCAGCTCACCAGCCTGCCTTCTACTTCAGTGCATGTACTGATGGAATAGGGGTCTAAACCACACTCTACTTCTAGGTCTCTGAGAATATTGCTTTTTAAAGCATTTAAGTGCAGTGGCAATTCTAGTTTCAATCAAGTCTGAATTACCATGAATGCCCCCTGATTAAAAAAGTATCCACTGCTATAATTAGTAGAACTCCATGTGTATATTACTACTTACATAAGAAAAATAACAGTGGTAAGTGCAATATTTATGGTAAAATTAATTTTTGTCCCAACACTAGAACATACCTCTATCATTTAACAATCCTGCTTTTAAACGCGCAAACATTTCATTCTTCTTTGGAAAAAAAATGATTTTTCCTTTTTTGAGGTAAACAAAGATTTGCCTGTGAGGTGTAGCAGACACTGCAAAAAGGGGGGAAAAGTGTGTGCCAGATGTACAATTGCACCTATAACCTCCTGGTCCAATTCCAGATGCACCTCAAAAAGTTGTCTGTGTCTCAAAAGCCGTAACTGCCAGGGGGTGGAAGCAACACTTTGTATACCAACAATTTTGCTGCTTTTTGTTTGTTTGATTTTTTTTACAAGCCTGAGCTCATTTACTTACTATGGTTTTGCGAGCCTAGAAAAAATAAACTTGTATTTCTCACTTTTTGCGTCAACCACAGACAAAAACTCAACTACCACAGAGTTGCTGAAACCTCTGGGAAAAACAAGGAAAGTGTGTAGGGGGATTTCAGCTGGAACATCTCAAAATCTTCCGGGTATGAAAAGACTAGTGTCACAAACAATTTATGTTTTGATTAATAAATGATCTCTGAACTTCTTTCACTCACGAGATGCATAAAAATAACATATCCACCCACAGCAGTTACTTCATATATTAGGTTGCAAAATTCAAAAGCAATCAAAGGGAGAAGTCACAGATGTTACCACAGAGGATGAGAAAAATTTCTCAGTGTCTTGCCAGGAACACATGCACTCTGCATCTGCTCTTCTTCTGACTAAGCAGTTCTCTCTCTTCTCACAATGGACCCCAAGGAATGATCCTGTAGGGCTGAGCTTCTCTCTAGCAAATATCTGTAACAGATTCACTGTCAAAACCTGTAAGGGCTTGCTTCTGCAGTAAAGTCCTGCTACACTGTTTGCTGGTATGTGCTGGCTGTTCATGTTTGATGCACACACTTAACTGCTTTTGCCTTTCATCAAAATATTTGTTTCCAGTGAAAAAGTCTTCACCTGAGATGTTGTGTGCCAGTGCTTGCTTTAGTCTGTCTTGCAGATCAGTATTGCAGATGTTCCCAAATCTGAGCTCTGTCAGCATTCCCAAATATTTGAAAAGGGGACCTTCTGTAATGGCTTTCTGTAATTAGAGGGAATTAGGCACTGCTAAGCCTTTAAACAAAAAAAGCATATAATGACCTGATTCATTATATGCTTTTTAAACATAAATGAATCAGGTCATTATATGGTTTTTTTGTTTAAAGGCTTAGCAGTGGGGTTACAGAGAATGATAAAAGATTGTAGGAATCACAGTATGCCTCATGATGAGAGAAAGCTTTTTCAAACCCTGTTGGTGTTCACCAGCAGTACTGTGCCTTGGTTTCCCTGTCTAAGAAATTGCGATGGCAGTTTTCCAGCTGGGCACAAGATTTCCAGACAAATGATGCCATCTACAGTGAAGGCAGGCGATCTTCAAAGACAGCACAGCAAATGTCCAGGGAATTTTGTGAGTCAGCAAATCTTGCCTCTCCTCATGTGGCACATCCCCCTTTCTCCATACCTCTCCCCCTATCCTCATCCTGGATTTCATTCTCATCCTCTTTAACAATGAAGGTTGGCAAAATATTTCCAAAGTAAAATTAAGGGGGAAGGGCAGCAGATTGTTCAAAAGAGACCCACCAAGCTTGCTGGAAACTATTCTGTTCCAAAATGGATTTTGCTACAGGGTAGGACATTTCTGCTTCTTCCTGGCTTTGCTGTTTTCAGCCAGGCAGGTCTGACATCCCTCCAATCATACCTGTTTCTTTTTTCACAATGTTGTACCCAGTTCTTACGTGGTTTCACTTCCCCTCATCATGCTGCCATGGTGCCCATCCTGTCCTGAACAACTGCGCTTGCAAAGGCTGCAGTAATCGGGCAATTACCAGCTCGTAAACTCCCTGGCAGTCCCCTCTTGAGGGCAAAGACATGGCAGTGTTTCATTTTCAACTGGTGACTCTGATTTGCTCACCTTGCCCTGAACCTCTGAGCCTTGGGAGATTCCTGCTGGCTTCACTCTCCCTCATGGGGCACCCTCTGGGCTTGTTCAGACAAGTTGCTCCCCTCATTAGGAGTTGGAGTATAACGAGCAAGACTGTGGCTTTTAAGTAGCATTGTGTAAATCAGCTTGAATGAAATAACCATATAGGAACTAAAACCTTCTGTCAGCTTGCCAAATGCTCAGTTTGTTCATGGTGACCCTCCAGGGCTGGTTTGATACAGCACATTACAGGAATGCTACCATGACTGCGGTGAGGCAGCCTCTGGCAGTGGCCTATGAGCCTAGGAGAGAAGTTAAACCATTCTCAGTTGATGCATTTTCATCTGAGAGGCAGGCAAGAGATGCTTGCATGAGTATGTATGGCAGCAGAAATACATCCCTTTTTAAAAAAAAAACCTAGTGCTTTGGTGAAGGATGAACCATAGCCAAAAGGTTGGTGAGTTTGGGAAGGAATTCCCCCACTTGGATAAAAAAAAACCAAACCAAAACCCAAACCCAAAAAAAATCTCTGTGTTTAGATTTACATGATTAAAAAGAATGGGATCCCTCTGCAAGGCACTTCCATGTTTTTCCTGTAACGTATAATCAGTGTTTGAATGACTCAGAACTGGATTTTTTTAGGAACTTTCCTCTTCATATATGAAATACTACATTAATTTCTCCTCATTTCTCTTTTCTCCCTTAGTTTTCCCAAAAGAAGGGAAAAAACTTTTGTTCCAGACTTGGTTTTCCCTTCTATTTTTCACCACCACCTCCTTTTCCCTATAAGTTAGGAGCTTCCTTTCTCCACACAGAGGACTCCAGAGACATGAGTGTAGAGATATGTGTCTGTCTTTGTCGGCAGAAGGTACTAGGGTTAAACAAAATACTCTGCAGGGGGTCATAGAACCAGTGACAGGGCACAGACACTGATACTCTCCACATGGGATATGATCTTTGGCCAGTTTCCCCACAGCAGTCTCATCCCTGAGAAAGCCAGGAGCCAACAGGGTGTCCTCAGAGTATGTTTAATGTCTCAGCTTTCTCAGCAGCTTTCCTCAAAAGAGAAGCAGCTTGTTACTCTTAGTTCTTTTGAGTACATCTATTTGTCTTTATTTCAGGTTACATTTGCTAGTTGATGATTTCATATGGAGATGACAAATATTGCCATCTTGACTCATGATTTGTTTCAACTCTCTTCTTTAAGCTAGTTGATGCTGACTTGCTCAAGATATTCATGTGTCAAATCCCACTAGCTGTACAGTACTCCAGCCTTCTTTTTTTCTTTTTTTTTGCATCCTTTTCCTGACCCCAGCCCAACTATTGTTATTTCTACTCTAGCTTCAAAATGAGCTTCCAGCTATTCTGGTCATGCATGTGCCTCTTTGTGTTTTGAATACTTTGCAATTTTTTTACAACCAAATGCAGAGCAAGATAAAAATTGCCTGATTTCCAGGGTTAGGAGGTGACAGCAGCAGTGAGAGGAAGCAGAGGAGCACAGGGTTCATGGCTGTGGCAAGGCAGCTGTCAGCACAGCACAGGGCCAGGGAAACTTGCAGGAAGTCATGGGTTACGCATCAGTTTTGAATCTCGCTGTTGCTGACTTGAAAGGGAAGAAAATTAAAGAACTATTGAATGCTGGTTTCCCATCAGAGGTTTCCCATCAGAGAGGGAGAGAGCCAGGAAGAACCATTTTTCCCGCATCAATGTAGCAATGTTAGGGAAGGTTTTTCACAGGAAAAATGACTTGGTCCTCAGATGAGCACTTGTACATAATTACAGTGCCTTACCATAAACCTTGAGACACATCCTGCCAGTGACAGCCCCCGAGGGAAATGTGTTGAAGATGCATTTGTAGCATCCTTCGTCTTGGAGGGTGACTCCATGAAGGGAGATGGCTGAGGCTTGCAACTCACTGTGGGCAAAGCTCACGTGGCTGACATAGGCCTTGGCTATTTTTTGGCCATTCATCGTACTGTAAGTTGCTATGTTGTCTTCAGGCCCATCCGTCTCCTTCTGCCATGTCACCTGAATCACATCTTCTTTCGTGACTGACTGGCATGAAAAAGTAACATTTCCTCCTGCCTGGACTGACTGGACCTTTCTTGTCACCTGCACAGAGGCTGGGGAAGAAGCAAGTGTCACACTCAGCGTTTCTCACAGTGTCCTGCAGCCCAAACCCAGCAGAGGCCCCTGCAGCCCCCCACCCTCATTTCCAAGCAGAGTAACTCTAGAGGATTTCTCTATTCCTCCATCTAGGGAAAAGTTGAAAATGCATCTTGAAAGAACTACCCAGAGAGTGTCACTGGGCCTGCCATCTCTCACACCAAGCATTTTGCCAGCCTGATACCCATGCTGCAGAGAGCACCACTGAGAAGGCAGTTCTGGCATTGGGAGCCACTGATCTGTCTGCTAGGACTGCTGTCCCATGGGGACCTATGGAGAGATTCCCTAAACTTTCAGCCATGCTGATGACCAAACAGCAGTTGGCCTAATACCACCCTCTTAGCCCTCCTGTGGCATGGGGTGAAGCAAATCAGTAAAAATGCTAAAAATTATTGTGTGTCTCACTATATATCATGTATTCACACTTGTCAGAGACCGGCAAAGATCAGAAAACCAGAAGAAAAAAGCAAGGTAGGGAGAACCTGAGGCAAACTACATCTGTCCTCTTATCTCAGCATCGAAGTCATGCTGCTGAGACACAGCTGCAGAAGAGACTCTACTGACAACCCACAGGCAGAAAACTTGCACAGCATAAATGACATGGTATTAAAAGTCTCCAGGGAAAAGAAGAAAACAATCAGTCTCCTCTTCCAATTCGTAGGCATGAAAAAATTGTCAAGGGTACAGAGCAGGTGAAGCTGACAGCTCAGCTCCACAGTTCTCTTGGCGTAATAGTTTTCAAAGTTTATTTGTGCATGTCAGCATGGGAAGGGAGATATCAGCAGTAACGGTTGCAGCATTGAAAATATAATTCAATTTGCAAGAAAAGGAAATAACTTTGCAGAGAAGGGTGAGGATGTCTGCAGTGCCCAGAGGTACACTAGGCTAGCCCACTCAAGAAAGTGCCCTGCAGTTCTGGCTGTGACCCTGGCCAGGCAGATTTCCATCAAAGACCAAGAAGCCAGTTGTCAAGCTGTGCCAGTCACTTTGCTTTCCAGATCTCAGCAGTGCCATAGGCAGACTACAAACCATGATCATGGAAGCTAATTTGAAACTAATTCAGCCTTTTCTACATGACTTTTAAATACAAAACCTGTGTATTACAACCATGCTTTTGATGGCCTGAGCAGATACTACAAGCGTGGTTTGCCTGCTTTATAATTTGCCCATTGCAATAAATTTATACATCTCTCTGGAATTTATAAATGCACTGGTGCTAAATTAAGAAGTGGATGCTGTCAATACAACCAGCAGTGACACACCTGAGCCCCAGCTAAGTAGAACAGTACCACAAGTGCCGTGTAACCACTTGGGCTTGCCCCAGGAGGGTGCAAGGGAGGGACTGCAGCACCCAGCAGCACAGAAGGAGGCTGGCACGGCCACTGAGGTCCCTAATGCTGTTAGGATAATGACACAGACACCCAGACAGAAAAGGGAGTTACCTGGAGCAGTGGTCCAGATGCTGGAGAGGAGCAGGCAAGTGACCATCATCATCTTAGCTGTGCGCTCAGTGAGACGAGCGAGTGATCCACTGAGTGCCACTTCCCCTTTCTTAAATGCTTCACTCTTACTCTAGGGACATTCCCTGCCATACAACTACAGTAAATGGCACCTTGTAAAAACCTCCTGCCTCTATGACACAACTGAATTTTAGGGGACGTGACAACAAATGTCAGAGCCAGAAACGCAGATTTTCCCATCTGCGCTCCTAAGCAGACAGGGGTACCGGGTTTTTCACAACACTTTGTCCATAAGGTTGGTTTTTCATAAGTGAAATGAACAAGGCAGGAGACTGGCTTCTTTTAACACCTTTATTGTAAGATCAGCTCAGAACAGGGGCCCAAGGGATCACATACACCGCCGCTGCTTCCAGGTCCAGCACAGAGAAAGAGAATTTCAGCTCTGTTGCACACACAGCAGAGCTAGGAAAACATGGGTTGGCTCAAAGTCTAGAGTTTTTCTTCTAGCTAACTTTCTTGTTGGTTATGGCGAGATGGCAAAAATCTTCAGGGGTATTTTAGGAGACAACTACACATCGTTCTTCATCTAAGGGTGTTTAGATCTTTCAATTTGGTGCTGACTTGTTGTTTCAGGAGCTTGTTTTGCTGCTCTGTATGAACTGTCTCTTATTTTGCATACGGGCTCACATCACTCCTCCCCCTTTCAAGTCCCGGTTGCCATTTTGGGAAGCAGCAGAGGTGATTCCCGACGGAAAAAGGGTTATTGATAACATTAACTTATTAACTTTACAATCATTAATAACAAGTAAATTTATTAACTTTACAACTTAGGTGTTGAGATTTCTTAGTGTTTTATTCCTAACATAAGCACCTAATTACAAGCACAAATTTTGAACTGGCTTAGCACCCAATGTCTGTGGGTTGCAGGAGGAAAGACCACCCTGGCCTTGACCTGAGCTTCAGGAAAGGCCATGCTGCAATGAGTAGTGCAAATGTCCCTACGTGTAACTCAGAGGACACAGTTAGAGGTCCGCACCCATCATGTAAATCAGTGAAGACCCAGGAGCTGCTGATGCTTCTGTAATACAACTCTTTTTCTAGGTTAAGGAGACCAAAGCAAGCCAAGAGGTGGACTCAGGGCCTAAGTCATGTGCTGCCTCAGGGAAAGAGCAGAGCCTTGGTCTCATCTTTCTTCCACTGACGTGGCCCCCATCTCCACAGCTCCATGATCCTCCCCCAGCCCTGTCCCTTGGAAAGTCAGGGTTGCCTTCCACAAGCACACCGTTCCTCCTCCACCATCACCTGAGATGACATAAAAAGAGGTCACACAACTTATTTGAGTCATTGTTTTTGTGCCTTTTTGCTTTGTCATTGTTATGCCTGTGTTTCCCTTTTTGTGTGGGTTGTGATCACTGCTGAAACCAGGCAAGCCCTCAGCCCACGGGTGGCTCTCCGATGGCACAGTGGGGCAGTCATATTATGAGACCTCATTTGCTAATCAAACTTCTACTGGTAAATTGTGTTTCAGGTTTCTGATTTTTGAGGAGGTGGCTTACATTTTTGAAAATTCTTACTATTCCAAATGACTATGATTGCAAATAAAATGTTTTCTCTCAGTTGAATGGCTGCACAGATTAGCCTCAAATTATGCAAATCAGTTGCAAGCCAGCAGGCCCAAACCATAAAGTGGCACAAAAAATTCTCAAACATACTTTCACATTTATGATTCCTTCTCTCCTTAGTGGCAACTAATCTGAAAACAGAAACAGCTCAAGTATCAGTATTCCTCTAAAGAAACATTTTGGATGTGCTTTTGAGTAGGTTCAAGAATTTATTCCTGTAAGCCTGAAAAATGCATTTTCTACATACTATTGTCTTTTTCTTTTGAGATATCCTATTTTCCTTTCCTTGAGTTACTTGTATAATTGCACTTTCCTGCAAAATTTCTGGAGGGGCATTCTGGCCTGATCAAAACATGAGATCACTATTTAGTAATCACAAAAGGAACTGCACATTGATTTTAAAAATAATTGCAAGCCCAACTGGTATGTAGGAAATATTCTTGTCAGCTTTAACCAACTTTATTTCTCCCAGAAACACTCTGATCTTCCAGAACCGTTAAAAACTGTGTGCTGCTAGAGGAAACACTTTTCGATAAAGAGCAAACTTTCAGTCTTAGCAAAGGACAGAGATGGCTCTGCCAGTGGGAAAAATTTGTTTGCTTTAATTTGTTTCGGCATCCCTGGTGTATGCTGGCTGCTCCTTCCAAGCTCTGCTTTTCTCTGACAGCTCCTGCTGCCACAGGGAACCTGAGCCCGCAGGGACCTCCCTAACAGCCTTCATGAGTTGGTGTTTGCATGCACATCCAACTGCTGCAGCATCTCTGTTGGACCTTTCTCCAGAGAAAGAGAACCTTTCTCCAGGGACCAGACAACATTAGCAGTTGATTAATTGCTTTAGACACAACATTTTACTCATAATGTGAGATCCATTAACCTAACCACTTATTTGAAATTTGTGAATGTATCTTTAAGCGCATGTATGGCTGCTCTGTTCATCTTTGCAGACTTTTGGTGGATTACAGACCTTCTCCTTCCTTGCCAGTCAGATGCCATGCTCTCCAGCTCCAGTTGCACAACGAGCTCATTTCTGAGAACTGCACACCACGCCTGAGTTTCAGTTACATTCCAAAGACAACGAAAGCTTGGGGCTAAATTAGGCAGAAGTAGTTCTGCAACTACTGCTTGAAAAGCACAGTGATTTGTATTACTTTCTTCCTTTCTGTTTCACCAGGATGTCCTCTTTAGTTCCGAGTAAATTAAAAAGAGGACATACAAGAATTGCACAGTCACAAAATGCCACCATTTCCCCACACACCAAGTGACTAATGCAATTAATAACTCACATAGTTGAACTTCCAGAAAACATTGCCAAGGGAAGTCACTCAGGCACAATTATAGTCTAAAACATTGGTTTGTCAACCACTAGGCTAAACCACTGTTTTTTCAGCCATCCAAGCCCAAGTTAACAGCTGGACATCTGCCTGCCTTGTCAGAAGGATTCAGTGCCACCTCTCAAGACATTGCCTGTAAAGACAACAAAAGAGGTGGAGAGGGTTTCATTGACTTCTGAATTGCAGGGACTTTTGGAGGTTGGTTCCTCAGCTCTAATTGTAGGAAGCACTGTTGGGAAGCAGCTTGTCGAATGCAATTGAACAGGTCTGGAACTTTATAACATGTTTAAGTAGTGCCTGCATATGGCAAATCACTCTACATCTCAGATGAGTTTGGAGAGCTGCAGTACACTGAGGTAAGGACAGTAGCTGCATCTACCAACATTTGCTGCAGCCTCTAGCATTGCATCAGGGCAGGTTGTGGCACTTCAAAGCCAAGAGATGCTGCAGGACCGGGCGGTGCTCATTTGGGCAGGGTTACAGACAAACTGGTGAGTTTGTGCACGTTTCAGTTCAGAGCACACAAGGGTAGTTTGTACACAGACACAGTTGTTTATCTTTGTCATGTTTGAATTGGAGATATGTGATCTCTCCCCAAACTGGACTCCCTCCCTCTGCTAATATTCTGCTGCAAGTTACAGCTTCTGTGGTGAAATCTGGTATTGGACTGCCTGGCAAAGTGGAAAACAGAAACAAAGGAGGGGGCTGCTTGGTGGAGACCTAGCTCTATCTGCAAAACCACATGTTCCAGGGGACAGCACTTGTTCTTAGAGTGTCTTGTTAACTGCCCGACACTTCTTACCTCTGAGGTTTGATGAAATGACTGAAGACACCTGAAGTCTTCCAGCGATTTTATTTTTTTATTTATTTATTTTTTCTGGCAATGTACGGCAATTACAATGTGTCAACTAAAACTTGCTTCCTCCCCAGCCAACAAGCCCTGCAAATTATATTTTTGGTTCTTCTATTTTTCTTCTTCCTTGTAGCTTGGGAGAAAGAAAAACGAATAAAAGTATAATAATTTTTTTAAAAAGGACAAAAAGGAGCACAAAAGACAAGCACAAAAAGACTGCACTGGAAAGCATCAGTACCAAAGGCTATGCTTCATTGTGGTTTGAAGTGTTTGGTTTTTTACCATTCAGTTTGTCACAGCATTTCTCAGAAGAACAAGATGGCTAAGCATGTGGTTTCCTCTTGCCAAAAGTTGCTATTGCTAAGTTGCTACTTCAGACTACAGAACCTAGAAGGAGTCCATTCTGCAACATATTAGTTACTTTGTGGAGGCCACCAGCTCATCCCAGCACCCCAGGAAGCTACATCACTCATCCATTCTACCTCTCTTCCTTTCCCACCCCCACTTGGTAATGTATGCCTGCAGTGGAGGCTTTGGGGTGGTTTTTTGTTTTTTAGGTGCACAACATCTGAGTGCTGCATACACTTACAGTGAGATAACGAACTGCTTTGGTCACTGAGTTTCATTCTGAAAAACAGCCAGTACAGAAAACAATTCAGCCAGCAAGAAAACCGCACCAAAACAGGCTACCAAAGGGTGCAGAGATCCAGGGAAAGGATGGGAAACCTCCTACCAAAAATAAGGTATGTCCATTTCATATTTAATTACTAAACTAGAGGACTAAGAGAGTGATTCCAAAACAAATGATACCTGCAATGAATCAGCCTCAAGGGATCATGCAAGGCACCATGAGTAGCTTCTTGATTAACAAAACATAATTTAGCAAGCAAATTAAGATGAACAATATAGTTCTTAGTATGTCAAAGAGTATTGCCTCAGGATGATGTTTACAGAGGTGGCATCATCTGTAAGCTCCCAGCACAGAGAGTCTGCTGAAGGCAGGAAGGGAGGAACATCCTGGTGAGGAACAAAAGGAACAGAGAATACTTGTTATCTGCTCTAAGTTTCCAAGCAGGAAAATTACACTTAGAGGAGATTCACATTGCTATCTCTTATCCATTGGTACCATGTCTCATAAAGACAAGCTTTTATATACACTATATAGAAATAGACTAAATTGTGCAATATATTTAAATGCTGTATGTGAGATATGTGAGTATCCTATAGTTATGTACAGTGGTTAGGTTACAGTTATAACAGTGGTTAGGAATAAATTGTCTCCTAAGGCATTATAAAGACAGAGGAGGATGCTCAACAGGAACCTCCTAGGGCAGGTGGAAAATTCCCTTTCTTTTCCATTGTCTTCTTGATAGGTCAAAGAAAAGGTCATGCAACCTCTGAGTACTGCACCCTGACTGCTTACTTGGTCTTAAGGAGCTCAGATGAGGCACACCATTGCCAAAATTCAACGTTCCTCTTGTTTGCAAAGAGAATGCATCTCTCACATCTCTGCAGGTCTGTGGCCAGATGTCTAAGTTGTGACCAAATTACCTGGCCTTGAGGAAAAAAGCCAAAGCATGAAGCCCTGCTCTCAGAAGCAGTTTGAGTCCAGGCAAACAAAATCCGCGTGAAACTCGTGGGTCCACACCTGTGGCAGCAAGAAGCAGTGATGAGCTGGTGTGCCTTTAAGGGTCACAGGCCCAGGCTCTCAGCTCCCAGGCTTGCTGAATCCCCACTGCTGTCACCCTATCATGTGGGACTTGTGTTGCTTTTGAAATAATTCCTTACTGCTTTTTAGGAGTGGGAATAAGAACAGAATTCTTCATAAGAACCTTGCAAGCCAGGTTTTTGTAAGGCAGATTTTTTCTGCTAGCTTGATGGGGCTGTGAAACCTATATCCCCCATCAGAGGGGAGGGGCCACTGCCATAAAAGACATCACTGGCATGGTGCTGTGCCCCAGTCTGTGCCCATGTAGCTCCACACCCTGTTTTCTTCACTTTCAAAAACTCCAACAAGCCACTGTCAGGAGAAGTCATTCAGGGAGAGCATTGACCAGCTGCCCTTGTATGGCTGAGAGCAACTGCAAATCATCTCACTCCAGCTGCTGTCCATGAGCCGTGCCAGCTTGGGCTGATTTTTGTGTAGCACACCTCTCCTCACTCATAGCTGACAAAGCTGCAATTTTCTATCTTTCAGAAAAATCATAGACCTCACAGAAGTTCAGAGGGATGGAGAAATGACGAGGGTGGGGTTTTTGGTTTGGTTTTGTTTTCTTTTTCCAGAGAAACAGTCATTCCTATGCAGTGACTCAGCATCCTTGCAAAACTCTGGTGCTGCAGAGGTCCAGTCCTGGCCACTGCTGCTCTCCAGGCAGTTTTAGAGGCAGAGACTGAGGGTCAGCTAGGAAAAGCTCCTCTGCTTCACAGCACACGGCCAGCTCAGAGTCAGGCTAAAGGGAAAGCTCAGGTTACAACACAAAGTTTATATGTATCTCATAACAGGCAGCCCATCCACATAAAATTCCTAAGGAATGAGGCTCATGCATTTACATCATCCAGCTGTCAGCATCTCTGCTGAGTAACTTTAACTAGATGTGGAAAAAAAATCAAAGTAGATGGGCACCTACAGGTGAGGGAGTGTCTATAAGTCTTGAGAAAATTGGCAGCCGGTTGAAAGAAATATCCTAAAATTATCACTCCAGTGAGACAGGCAGGCAAAGTTCATCAGATGAATTAGTCCACATGTAGGTGAGGACCAGCTGTGTCTGGTGGGGTCCAAGGGAGTCAATTACAGAGATTAAAATGTGCTGAAGTGATGGGGCATTGGGCTTTCTTTGCCAAGCAGCCAGCCACAGAGCAAGGATGGCGCTTTTTATTTGGTTGCATATGGGGATTTTTGAGAGTTTGGCAGTTTTATGTCAGAGGTGGTGAGTTTAAGGAGTCAGGTAAGAATTGGATATCTTTGGAGGAAGGCCCAGCTCTTTCTGGACCAGCAACCTCTTGTTTGTGGGACACCAAGTTAGATGGAGACAACAGCTGCAGCAGGTTCCCCCTGAAGCCCTGCCTCCTGAAGGCTGATGATGTCATGGCCCACAGCAGGTCAGAGGGGCTTCATATTTCTGGAAGCAGGTGAGGCTGGCATCACCCCTTTTAAGGTGGTTCTGTGGGTGTCTGTAGGACATTACCAGCAGCATCCCACTACCTCTGCCCAGGAAGGCCCCCTTCAGGACAGAAAGGGATATCCACTGCCCTGTCTCTTGGCCTTTTGGCAGCTGGTTTGAAGTAAATGTGGACTGAAGGCAATCTTAGTTTCAGGTGTGCAAAGCAGGAAACACAAAGTTGAGCTCTTAGCAGCAGCTGCTGGGAGAAAACGTTGCAGACCCTACCATTTATCTGTAACTATGCTGCTTCCTCTGTAATTAATTTCTTGACTCTTTCCTTCTTCCTATACATCCCCATGTCTGCCATTTCATCCCTTCTGTTTGAAGTGTTTGCTTTTTAGAGGTATTTCTGTATTTGGTTTGACCACTTCCCGAGCAGACAGCCCTGTAACATAGTTCATGCAGCTTCTCTGCAAAGAGCTAAGTGAAGCTATGGAAAGAAAGAAAGAAATGGAAATCTGCCTTTGTTCTTATTTTAATGACAGTCACATTTGTCCTCTTTCATGACTGCTGGCCAGAACTATTTCCCAGCATTTTTACTAATAAAGCTATAATTATAATTGCCTCAGAAAACCTCAGGCCAGTAAGAGCCAGCCCTTCAGAACCCCTCTTCACCCACAGGCAAGTTGGGCTCCCTTTCTCTAACTGCTGGGCACCTGCCTCAAAGAGTCAGCATGTCAGTAGCATGAATGCAGATGCTGAGAAAGGCTTTCAATTCTCAGACCATACAATGTACATTCCCTGCAGGATTACACATGATTGACTAAATAAGAATTTATCTAAGAGTAACACATCAGTTTACAGAGCTAATTTGCTATAGGAATATATGCTATTTATCTTTGACAATCCAGGGGAAGAGCTACCCAAACCCAACAGCTTTTACATGTGAGCAAGGGACTAAAAAATCAGAAGCCAACTGAATATAAACAAGAAAAAGTGGAATAAATAGACAGCAGGAAACAAAAATACTTATATCAAACTCACAGTATCTGACAGCTACAACAGGATCCTAATGTGAGTTATGTGTATTATATATACATATTTTATTTTAAATGTAGCTTATAGGACTTCTATTGAATTGTATGAAATGGTCACGCTGGCATCTCCAACTTAGCTAGAGAATTTTATATCCAGTATAGGCAAAACTATATATATATAATTCAAAGAAAACCAGGCAGGTAACCTGGAATGAGGTAGTATCACAGCTTTATTTTTATACCCAGCAGTAATTAAACCTATCTAAGTTCTCCTACTAAACAGGAAATTGTGAAGTTCACTGATATTTTCAAAACTTTCTGCTACTCTTATAAGAGCATCAGGGACATCTGCAGAAAGAAATTATTCCAGGTGAGTTGCGGAACTTAGGTCATTTATAAAAGAAATGAGACCTAATAGCACATATTTAGCAAGGAAAGTATTAACAGCAAAAGCATTACCAGCTTTCCNGCAGGTAACCTGGAATGAGGTAGTATCACAGCTTTATTTTTATACCCAGCAGTAATTAAACCTATCTAAGTTCTCCTACTAAACAGGAAATTGTGAAGTTCACTGATATTTTCAAAACTTTCTGCTACTCTTATAAGAGCATCAGGGACATCTGCAGAAAGAAATTATTCCAGGTGAGTTGCGGAACTTAGGTCATTTATAAAAGAAATGAGACCTAATAGCAAGGAAAGTATCAACAGCAAAATAAGGATAGTGGCATTACCAGCTTTCCTCAGTCCTGGGAAAGAAAAAAAATGCAAATAAGCAATTAGAGACTGATTCATAATGTACCTCCACCAGCATGCTGTGTGTAATCCCTCAATTCATATGACTTGGCAGCTTTACATCCCTTAGCACATTCTTAGTATATATATAAATCTAGCATATAAATATTAACACTACATTGCAAAATGTTTGTTAATTACCGGCCTTTTACGAGTGCAAAATTGTAAACTATAAGCAACAGTGCGCACCCCAGAAAGCCTAGCTCTTATTACCAAGAAACTTGTTAACAACAACCTGAACACAATGTAAAGGCTCCTAACTTAGCCAAATAATTTCAGTACTTAAACCTGCAAGTAAAGTCTTCTGCTTGAACCAGCAAGGATTATTTCAACTGCTAGAGATCAGATATGCTAGCCTTGCTCTCACCCCCATGTGTTTGCCCTGTCTGTCACACTATTGCTATGCTTTTCTTCCTTTTGCTTTTTCCCAAGACATGCTAGAGGTCAGATTGATGTAGATCATTTGTGGGAGCATGAGACTGGTTCTTTGCTATCTCTTCCCAGTATTTGCTGCTGATTCACCCACCTAGAGCTATTTAATATGGACAAGCCCAGACAGGCTGGTTGCTCCTCCAATACACAAACTTTGCTGCCGTACTGCCAGGGTTTCCAGGGAACAAAGGCTGTACTTCCCCGGAACAGCTAAATGCTGTAACACCTGCCAACAGCTGCCACCCTCCATCCCTGGACCTATGATTTGTTCCTCTCCTAACCTGTGGCAGCCCCTGCTTCTGCAACCCCCAGATCAGGGCTGCGTGCCTGCCAGGGGCTGCCTGTCGGGGAGAACAGCAGCAGAAAAGCTGCATAAAGTGCCCTGTCCAAACAGCTGGAGAAGGCATCTACCTGTGGGTTTACGTGTGCCCCTGTCTGGCAGCAGGAAGTGAGCACCATAAAGCCCCAGATCCACTTACTCACTCTTATTTCCGTGCCCTAGGTGGAAAGTGCCCGTCCCCATCCGGAGAAAAAGATACTCCCACAAGCAAAGTAAGTAAAGAAGCTGCTTGAGTCCCTCAGGGGTGGTGTGGCATGGCATGAATGAGGACATGGGGGAGGTCTCTGCATCACTGCAGCAGAAGCTGGCAGGCACAGCCATGGGCAGCAGCCATGGCAAGGCATTTTGCATCCCAGTGGAGGGAAACCTCCTTGCATCCAGTGGGGAATATACCTGCCCTCTGATGTCCCACTTGGGTTACTCGGGGGCTCTTTGGTCTTTTTTGTTTCCGGAGAAGGCAGTAGGAGTGGGCAGCCATCCCCTCCAGCTACAGAGCCCCAGGTGCCTCAGCCACTGCCTTGCAGCTGCCTCCTGCAATGGGACCCTTGGCCCTTGCTCGTCCTGCCAGACCCAGCTGGCTTGCAAGCACAGTGGGAGAACCTCTGCTGTGCCCCTGCTTCTTCCCCTGCAAAGGAGGTAGGGGCCTGCTGAAGCCAGTGGGCGGCCAGCACAGCACAGCCTACATCTGCTCACACACCATACCCCATTACCCATACACAAGCACCGCCCAGGACTTTCTCTAAACAGACATCAGTAGGAGGTGTTCTCCTAAAAAATTTTTTCTTCATATGGACTATGCAAATATGGAAGACTCTATGATAGCCAGGATCACATGTGCTCATGTGAATCAGGAGGTCTTGGTTTAGATTCAGGCTGCTGCCATTTCCCTCTTGTGGGTAAAGCCATTTATGTAGCAAAGGTATAATACTTTTACCAGTTTCACAAGTTGCATTATTAGCAAAAATGCTCTTCTTGTTAGTCATCTACACTGCAATTTCATAGCACTCTTAAGGCAGCACAATAATGTTTGAAAACACCATAATTTCTCTAAGATGGCAGATTTAATGCAATATTGAGAGACTGATGTCCCTCCTGTCAGGTTGCAAAACAAGTTGGCTTAAAAAGCCCTGTTATCTTAAGCAAAAGTGAAAGTTCAGCTCTGGAATTTTACAGGAGTAATGTGTTCAATCCACCTCATATTAAGAACCAGCCAGACTGATAAAGACAAGGCTAGGAGAAAGCAGGATGTAAAATGACAGACCTCTGCCACTTAGATGTTTATAGGACAGAGAGACAAATTTCCAGAAAAGCTCCAGACTTCCAAATCTGTGCACAGAGACACCCAGCGCATGTGGTACATCAGGTAGTGCTTCTGTGCCCCAGCACTGAGCCAGAGATCCCAGGCAGAATTAAGGATGCATGGGTCATAAAGCCAAAACACAGTCAGAAAGCAAGAACTTTCATTTCTAAGACAGACATGTAAAACTGAAAAGAAACCAAAAAGAAAAATCCAAGAAGATGGCACATCTAGGTTTAATTCAGGTCAGTGAGCAGTGCTGTGTGACACAAGTGTGTATAAACCAGCAACAAGATAAATCTCAAAAAGCCATCAGATTGATTTAGCTGTCAGAGGTTCAACTCTTTTCCCTACTATTGTCACACAAGTTCATGCTTTTGCACAGGCTATGTTCAGTCTGTGACTGAGTAAATCCTGTGCTGATGAAAATCCTTGTCTAGTGTTGCTACGCCAGAGAATGACAATCACATGTGTTTTCTTCCTCTTTCCTCAGCACAGACCTGCAGCTATCCACCAGGTACCATCAAGGTAAAGACTAAAACTGATTTTCCCTCCCCCCACCCCCACTCTTGGGGCAACTGAGTCCAAAACATCCACATATTAGAAAGACAAAGTGTCCATCATGTTTCTGCAGAAGACAGAAAAGCCAATCATCAGACTATTTGCTTAGGATGCAGAAAAACACCAGTTTAAGCCTATGTACAAAATAAGTGTATGCACATAAAACTATAACACTGAGATGCAGCCCCACTCTTGGGCAGCCAGTGGCCAAACAGACTGCAGCACACACTCATAATTTCTGACGCTCAGTGTAGTGCTGTCTGGCCCAAATCAGACAATTCAGGAGGCTGAACCTTGTGATGTCCTCAGCCACTGCACAAGTTACGGCTGCAGGGTGCTTCTCTCTCCTCCTCCTTCCCTTCTGCACTCAGCTTTTTGGTAGCCAGTCTCTTGACTACTGGCATGTTTCCTGAAAGAGTTTCAGTTTCAGCATGGCATTTTCTAAAAGTCATTTAAATAGACTATTGCCAACTAGGTTTAGTAATAAAGAAATCTTCAGCTGAAAAACAAAGGGAGTTTTAATACTTTGAGGCTTAAATGGTTTTGGTTAATATTTGCACTGTAGAAAAAATAGCAGGTGTATCAACAAATGGCTAAGTCTCTGTTGAAAAGAATCTGGAAAGGTTTCACCTTCCAGTGTCTCACTGCCTCTAGAAGGAAGAAAAAAAAGAAAAAACAACCTCTACAAATCAAACATGCCTTTCAGGTTGCGCATTTAGTTTCTGATAAATCAGAATGGAGCAAATGATTGCATTGCAATGCAGGAAAGACTGGTAAGATAAACACACTGCCCGTTCATCTTACCTTCCGGCTTTGGGGTTAGCTTTAGGAGTTCTGGCAATGCACCTCAGAGTAATTTAAGAGATAACTCTATAACTTGGTGTGTGCCCTGCTTCTCTGTCCAAATTTATCATCCTGGTAGACAGGGGCAGGGGAACAGCCACTTCTCAACTGTTGCACTTCACAGTCTTGTGTGGTTGTTTGTCTGTGGTTGGTTGTGTGTATTAATATGCTGAGCTCCGAGAGGCAGGAGCTGAGTACCTGTGCTTTGCTGCCTCTGCTTTGTGCATAGTTCATTTTAGCAGAGAGTAAACGAAGTTGCCTCTTTTGTCCCTGATGACAAGCAATCACTAGAAGCCCTATGTACTGCAGAACAAAGCGCTGCCATTTAGCAGCCTGAGTTGGTTTGGTTTTGTTGGTTTTTTTAACGAAGATGACATCAGTAAAGCAAAAGTTGGTGCCCAGAGGATAAGTGGGTGTTAGCAGAAAATTTCTAAGAAAGTGGGCAAGATGACAGAAAAGGGTGTGATGAAATGAGCTCATCATTTGTACCTGTGAGTGTGGGATGGACTGTGGGGGAAGAGGAGGGGGTGGAACTGTAATGGGGAACCTGCCAAGTAGCTGTCTGGTTTTGAGAGTTTTTGGTGTCCCAAGGAAAAGCCCCAGAGCATGGTTTGAAAACAGTCCTCGCAGGGCTGTTAGTGCAATAGGAAAGATGCCCCTTCTGAGTGTTAAACTTGGCCTGTGAATAATGGAAGTTTTCACACTTGCTCCATTGGCGTGTGGGATAAATCACTCCACCTCTGCACTTCAGCCTCCCTACTGATAAGAGAAGGCTGATGATAACAGCCTTTCAAAACATGATGACTGGAAGGATTCTGGAAAATGTGACTCAGAGCAAGTCTTGGTTAGACCTATGTGTTTGAAGGGACAAGAGATGCTCCAGACTTCACACAGTGGATTGAGAGCCACTCACACATGAAAATTAAGAGTCCACCTGTTCTCATTTCACAGATACATTAAGAGAAATACTGCTGTCCTTCCATCTTTGCAATGATGACTAGGGGAGGACAGAGCCATGCACTTGATGATAAGCAAGTCTATGCAGATTGTTCCGCTCCTTAAAATTTCTGGAATTACTACATGTCAAAACTTCATAAAACCTTGAATCAAAACTCAGAATTTATTTTCACGGAAGTGTTCTCAAGGTCAAGAGATCTTCCACGCAAAGCAGAACCTAAACAGACAATATGATTTGCATAAACTTGGAAAATCCAAGGCAAATTCTATAGAAATTTTGTTTTAACATTGTCCTTCTTCTAGGCTTGAAAAATAAAAGCTAACCCTTTGGAGTTTTTAACCCATAAAACAGAGACCTCTGTTCCACCTACAGATTGTAGAAGGTAGCTACAAATGTCACCATGAACCCAGCAACACTCAAAATACTGCCACTACTGCAGACAACAGAGGATACCTCCATAAAGCCAGTAGTTAATCACTGGCTTCAGTGATTGAGTACCCAGTGCACTCAAACCAAGAACATAAGGGCAAACAAATTTTTACCTTCTGGCTCCAGGTACCTAATCAGTGCACATTGGCCCTATAGATTTAATGAGTCATCCTGCTAACTATTAAGTGCACAATCACCCACAACCCATTGGCAAACACCTTCAGGAGGCAAAAGGAGGGACAAGCCTAAACAGAGTTGGGAAGGCATTTTTCCACACAATCTTACCTCCTCCTTTGCTAATGGCTCTTCTTTCTCTTCCCTCTGTTCTCAAGGACAAGATCAGATGAGGGCTGCTGGGGAAGGGATTAGCCCTCACTTCATCTCAGGAGAGGCCAGGGCCCCTTCCAAGACAGTGCATCTCCTGGACAGCCACACACACACATGCACTTGGGGTCTGAATTGCCTCCCAGACCCTACAGTCTCTCTGGCAGCTTGCTGTGACTCCTGTCCCTCCCTTTTTTCCTCTGTTTTCTTATGCTTTTTATTCTGCAAGTCACCCTGAACTCCCTTCCTTCAGTTCCTTCCCTAAACACCTCAGATTAAGTCTTGTTCAAATCCCAAATGCTTTTTCTTCACATGCATCGATAAAACGTCCCATGAAACTTTCCCTTCTTGCCCATCAGCTCCCATTCCCTTGGGTGGATGTCACAGGGATGATCGCTCTCGGGACAGCCCTGCGGGGAGCCGGGGCCGGTGTGATTCAGGCTGCCCGGCTCCCTTTGTGCTGCTGTGCTCCCTCATGCGGCCATGAGCTTTCACCGGGACAAGTGCCCTCGCTAAGCGAGGCCGTGGGCTGTTGGGCTCTCCACGTGTGCAGCCACAGCCGGGGGAGTTGGGAAATGACTGCGGATTTACAAACCTAACGCTGTGTGTATTAGTCAACTGCATGAGTACAGGCTATACCAGATCTGCTCACGTCTCCAAACTTCTTCAGGGTATAATCATGATGAAGCTTCCCTCTTTCTCTCTTCCCCCTTTTCCCTCTCAGGAACAGGTTGCCAAAAAAGATTCCATGAATTCCAGTGAAGTGTGGTACGCGACTGTCAGCCACGATGTAAAACACGAAGTCTCTGTGCTTGACAGCAATAATCAGACAGAATATGCACTTATCAGTGTGCCCAAGAGGAAGGCAAATGTCACCAGCCCTGAAGAGCATAGTGAATATGATGATGTCCTGGTAACTTAGAAGGCGTTCTTTTGCCTGAGTGTGTCCAGCCACGATAACCATCCCACCTCTGCTGTCGGGTCCTCAAACAAATCTCTCTCTCTTGTTACCAAGCTTACTCCTTAGGCTACGTCTACCAGTCATTTACTATGAGACAAACCTGTCCATGAACAGCTGATCAGAGAAAGAAAACATGGACTGGGTACAGCACTTGACAATTAAACCAGGACGAATCAGTAGCAACTGCCATCATAAGACAATGTTCCTCTATAGAAAATTAGGAGATACAATATTTTAAGCAACTGAGGCTGCACATTTTTCTGGACTTCTAGAATACTTTTTTTAAAGGGGCCTTAAAGAACTACTGCTATAAATCTCAAAAATGCAAAAATAACAGGGTCTTTCCGTTTGTTTGGGGAATGTTTCATGTTTTAAATGAAAGCATAAACCTTGTGTTAGATGCACTTACTCTTGTCCAAAATTTCTCTGACATGCCTGATTTGTACCATTATACAATGCACAATTTTTACAAAGAACTCATTTCTCAAATTCCCCCCTACCCCTTCTAATGTAATACTATTTAGTGTGAAGTCTTAGAAGTTGGAATTAAATAAAAAGCCTCAAAACAATAAACTGCTCACAAAACAAATATTACACCCACGAGAATGCAGTTGATACTGATGCTGCCCAGGTGATAACTACCTCTCAGTAGCAGATGTCCAGGTGCTGCTTCCATGACACAATGCTTCCACAGCTCACTCCTGCTGGAGTCTCCAGTTTGGCTTTCTGCAGTGCTAGAGTATCACCTTCTCAGAGCCCAGCACCTCTCTGCATGCAGCATTTCTGGACACGTGCAAAGGACTGAAACCAAGTATTCAAATGTTTATCAGATCTCATAAAGTGATTACGTGCCTGTGTTCTTGCTTAAGCATGTTTTTTTGCTCCCTCCATTTTTGTAACAGAACAGTATGGAAGAAAATGTTGAACGGTTTTTCTGATTTTAAGTCTCCTTTTGTATGTGATTCCTGGCTGCAGCCCTTTGGCTTTATGGTGCAGTGCCTTTGTGACTCCCACTTGCCATTTCCATGCTGGGGATACTCCCATGGGCAAGTGCACGGAGCAGTGGATGGACACACTGCCAGCATGTGCAGGTATCTCTGCTGTGGCAGGCAGCTGAGTCTGCCCAAAACTCATACTGGCTGCTGTGGCTACACAGATGGCACTTGCCACAGGATTTTTAAAGGGCTGATTGTACACTCCACAAGCTGCTTTTTAACAATGTCTCAGTTATTAAAGTATCATCCTCATTCCTTCTATTAAAATTAATATTGATCATTCACACAAAATATCTAACTTGATGTAATAATGTGTTTTCACACTGCTGTGTCCCTAATGGATTGAGTCATAATTAATTCACTTTTTAATTTTCTTTTACATTATCAATTTACCTCACAGATATATAACCAGAAAGCACTTTTTTTTTGACACTTCCTTCAATGAGAGTTCAAAACCTGACTGGATGCAGTCTGTAAAGCCAGACATTTTCTGTTGAAGATCACATCTTTCTACAGCTCCACCTCCTTCTTTCCTGTGAGGTTCTGAGGTAAAGATACGGACGTAGAGGAGGATGGCTGGGGAAGAAATGAATGCTTGACTCCTTTCTCAACTCTTAATCCCCATATGGGTATCACCATAAAGAAGTTTAATCATGACATTTTTCAGTTCCTAAAATCAAGATAAAGAAGCGTTCAAGGAAAGGATCAGGTGTCTTGGTGAGAACAATAAGATTGAGCAGCATCTCAACAGCAATTTATTTCTTTGCTCCTGGTACTTTCATAGCCTGCTGCATTTGGGACAAGCCATATAAGCCATGAAGTTTATCTTTCCCCAGCAAAAGGAATCTCTCTTCTAGCTGTGTGCTGCATAGACTATTACAGCAGAGAAATTACAGTTCTTACAGTCAATGCTGTTATCTTACAAACCAAGAGGGAATCAGAATAAGCCACAAATATGAGAATCATGCAAACTACTAATTTGGTCCAGAATGTTTCCCAAGCTCAGTTTAAACACATGCAACAACAACAACTATGGATTTGAGTGGACAGCTCTCTCAGACACACTTCATACAGCTCAGCATTTAGAATTCCAGTGGCTATTTTCCAACTCACACAGCTGAAAGACTAGAGCTGCTAAAGAATGAAAACAGTCACTTGAAGAGTAAAAATAAATAATTTAATGCATAATAACATTGCTAGATTACTCCTTAAATAAACTAGTAATATTAGAAAGGGAAAAAACAATTTTCCATTACATATTCTGACAATACAAAATGCTTCTTAAAATAACAGTTCTATATAACAGTACTAACTTTTATAAGGCTATAAATAAATGCCAAGATATACTTCACTCACATGGTAGTGAATACATTCCATTCTGCATAAAGTTAATGCTTAATTTTTATGTCATAGCCAGTTACTGTCTGTAACTTTTGTGCTACACTGGCCTACGTTGTCTGCTTCAGCACCTTCCTTTTGGCACCAATTCATCTCATCTGGTCTCTCATCAAGAACAACTATTTACTGCCTTATTAAGGCAAATACCTTACATCTGTTCATTTTTATCCCCAGTGCTGGGCAGGAGCTATAATTAAGGATATAGACTAGTCTTCAGATTTACAAAAACAGGTCAAGTGTCTGTCTATTCACTAGTAGCAGTAGCTAACTGTAAAAGCACACTGCTAATTCGACCCTTTAAAGATTCCTGTGACATTCAGGTGCGTTAGTAAACAAGACATGTCTCTTCATGCTGTTGCTTTCTTCTTTCATATTTCGCATTAAAGAAGAGAAAAATGGAGAAAAGAGCACCTTATCCAAGGAGACTGTAGGAAGAATAAGGAAATTATGAGAGTTAAAGCATTCTTAAGAAGCTAGTGCAAAGGCCTTGCATGTAATTAAAGAATACAAATATATACATATATATACACACACATATATTTAGATATATATCTCTCTATATATGTACATATATCTATATGTATCTATATATATATCTATATACATGTATATGTATATATATGTATATATATACATATACGTTTAGATTTTCAGGCTGTTTTACAAGTAAAGAGCAACAAGGAAACGTGGCATATGAAGTTTGGAGGGAAAAAAACAACAGATGAGTTTGAGTAGATGTGAGCACTGAGGATGAAGCTGTACAGATAATTTTGCATAAGTCAAGAGAAAAAGAAAGGAGCCATGTGCAAGACTGCTTTTAAAGCTCATGCAGAACACTCAGATTTAATCATAAGGCAAGACAAAGCAGAGCTTTCAAAGTCAACAGAGCATGCATCAAATACATGATTTTCTCAAGGGTAAAATGGGTTATTGAGATATAGAAGAAGGAGGTAGTGGTGCTACAGCAATACAACACTGTCATAAATATACCACATTTCCTAGTTACAATATTGCATCCCAGGCAGTATTTATAGGACAACAATTTTAGAAGTGTTTCTAGCTAATGAATAGTTCCCTGCCCTGGGATTACTTATAGATAGGGAATCCCATCTCTTCCAGGTGGTGATGAAGATGAGGAATCTCTCCATAATTTCTCTGAAAGTTAAAACACTACAATATTAATATTAAAATGAAACTTAAAATGGTTATTTCAACATAATCTTTTCTGTCTCATTTTACACTACTTTTTCTAAGAATCCTGCCAATATATAAAGAATGAAATGCTTCAAAAATTGAAACTTATGACCTGTTGATCTCTTGTCCCTTGGTAAGAGTCCCAAGAAAAACCAATACGAGTTAATTGCAAACCTGACTTACCTACACTGCAATGTTATTACTCTAAAAGCACATAGGTGTGACTTAGTAAATTGGGACTGGGGAGAGGCAGCTCCATGCATTGTTTTCAGTATAGCTTCAAAGCTCATGGGACTTTTATACAGGCATTTCTATCAGGACAAATATAAATGCATTGGAATCACTACCTAGTCACAGGTAGTCATTGGAATCACTGCCTAGAAAACCTGTAAGAATGAACATTTTTTTCCTTTAAAGTAATTTCTGTGCATAATAGATTTTACAAAAAACTACAGAAAAACAAAAATCAGGAGTTTTTTTCATCCCTTGGATCAAAATTTTTTTTTGTTAGCATTCAAAATCAAATGCACAATAAGGAGAAATATTTTTAATTATTTGTCTCCCCATTATGGTACATACACATACGAGAAGAATTTTTCTGTATAGATAAAATGCAATATTAAATCAGAAAAGTTTGGTTGGAGTCCACAGCTAACCAGTCTCATCACTATTTCCTTTCTCATCAGAGGACCAAACAGTGAGTCCCAGGTTTTAAGTTAAGCATATCAAGACTTTCTGAAAACTACTTTAACATATTCTTAACACTGTTATGCAAATCGCATCTCAATATCTTTCTAGAAATATTTCCCTCCTTTCCCATAAATACTTCTGCTTTTTGTAAAGAAATAGTTCCTCTAATGTACAGCACTTACATGTGAGAGAAGTCGGGTCGAGCTTTAACCTGTCACATTCAGATGTCCCAGGGTCAAGACTATCTTCATCATAAATATTTTGACGTAAAATGTTCCTTATAAAATCTGGGTTCATACTGTTTTCCATAAATCCCTCTGTTGATGGTGGTACAGAAAACACTAGCTGATAAATTACAGTGGAGCTTTCATTACTGAAAAACAAAGTCAAGGATGAATGTCTTCAAGTTTCAACAGGATCTTTTTTTTTTTTTTTTGAGAAGACTGACTTTTCATATCAATGTTGGAATGGATTTTTTAAAAAAAAACATTTCGCCAAGAAAAGCATTATGAAAGAAAACTTCCAAAGATTCCAGTTTCTGCCGCCCCCTCCCTCCTCAGAACTGCTCTTGAAACTGGGTGCATACTTGAAGCCAGCCAGAGACCTGTTTGCAAATGCACGAGGGGCAATTGGACACGTGTTCTGATGGGATGTTTTCAGTTTTCAGCACTGGTGCTTCACAAGAAGCTACTGATAAGAGCTGTTGCAATATCATGTGCGCAGTTTCGCTAGGAACCTGTACGAAGGTTTGTTTTCCTGCTAGCAGTACCAGGGACCACCCAGCTGTGCTCCTGACTTGGCTCTGGAGTGGATTACACAAACCAGTGAACTGGAGACCATCTCTGGAGATTTCCTTTTTTGTGGTCTACCAAAACTGACTACGATTCAGGAGCTACCTTTTGTACTCACACAATTCAAAACATTTTCAAAAAATACTTGATTGGGGGAAAATAAAAGGAAAGACAGAGAGGGAAACAGCAAGAGAGAGACATCAGAAAGGCAGAGAAAGAAAGAGAGTTATTAGCTAATCAATACATGTGCAGAACTACAGCTTTGTACTTGATGACCTAAATCATAGTCAGTACCCATAAGGCTAAGGAGGTACAGTTTCTGTTGAACAAAGCTGGCATGCCCAAGGCTGGCAGGGAAAGGGAGCGTATTCCTCAAGGGAGCAAAGTGCCCACATGACTGCCCCTTGCCATATTCCAGCGTGGCTATTCCTCTGTCCTTGCTATCTCAAAGGACCTGTGACTTTGCAAAACTACTTTCCTTGATTTTGTCCTGTCTTTCTAATTTCTTTTGTCAGAGGTCTTTTTCAGAAGTCCTTGGGAAAGCTCTCCGTCTTCCCTTGCCTTCCTGTTATTTCTCCATGACAGGAGACATGTATATTCCTCTTGCTTTTATCTCTTTTGGGAACAAAATCATTCTCTCCTCCCCATGAACCCTGTTTTATTTATTTAAGATTATTTAAACGACGTCAATCTCAAGTGTCTCCAGCAATTAATTTTCCTTCTAATAAATATCCTTGATTATGTTTATAAAGGGCTGCAATTGGAACCAAAGATAACAGAGATGATAGTTCACAGCAACAATATGTTCCTGTCATTATATAATTTTAGCAGCATTTACAATTTACACCAGAGGATCCTTTGACCAGTTTTCACTGCCTATACACATAATTTTCCCCAAACAACCTATTTTTCACAGATTTAAATATTGTACATATTTACATAAGCACATGTATGTCTCATCAAAAACCTGTAATTTTCAGATAACTTTGGTTACAGAAATTGCTTACCTGAAAGAAATCACCTGAGCTGACCTAAAGTAACGTCCCAAAGCTGGAGATGAACTGTAGACCTCTGTTAGCTGAGAGAGAGAGAAAAAAGAAATATGTTTCTTCTATTCAATCTCTTTTTTCCCCTCACAAAAAAACCCCACAGCAAATCATTCTTACAAAGTGCTTTAAGGAGCATAAAAACAGGTGCTGAAGGTCAAATAACAGCAAATATCTGCCCCTGGAAAAGGTAGAGAGTAATTTAAATTTGACAGACAAGTTAATTGTGCATTTGAGTGATTGCTATGTAACCTTAATACAGTGGAGGCACTCAAGGTGAACTAAAAGCATGTGCTCATGTTGCCATGTGCAACTAATGTTGTTAGGTTTGGGATCTAATTAGTACCAAAAGGCTCTTCTAACTCTTACTTTCCGGGGGAGGGTGGATCTCTGTCCTGAGACTGCCTTCCCACCACATCCAAATGATCACTGCCATGTATGCTGAGCATATTTCAGCTCTAACTCAGAGTTGTGCTGGCTCAGCAGAAATCACAGCTATCAACCCAGGCTGTAGTCATGCACTCATAAGAGAATGCAGCACACAGGATGTTTAGCCCATATTATGCTTAGATGACTTTCACAGGCTTCTCCTAAATTATTCAGTGATTCCATGAAAAAGGTGAAGACTGTGTCTTAACAAATGGTCAAATTTAAGGGAAAAAAATTGATACTTTTTTGGGCTTAAAAGCAGACAGTTCTTTTTTTTCTAGACTGCGACTTTAAAAAGTACAGCACATTTTATTTGTGGACTTGCAAATGACTGAATTGCTATGCAGAGAAACAGAAACTTCTTAAAAGGCAAAACACTGAAACTATGTTCTAAGCAGAACACATCAATCACATAAACACTCACCCTCTTAGTAATGTCCTCAGGGGAGAAGTGTGGGAGACCACACATTAACTCCAGTGTTCCTGAAAAATTGTGAAAATTTCCATTGCTTAGTAGTTCATTAGGATCCCAGTAGTCATCCTCATCTGTGTAAACATCTAATAATCAAAAAAAGATAGGAAGGGGAGAAAAAAGTTTCAGCTGAAGTACTGAAAAACAACCCTCTTGGCTTTCTCACAAATTTCCTAGGTAAGGACTGACTGGGAAAGACAGAAAGAAAGTGTAAGTCACCTGAAAAAAGTGACAGCACATGGAGGTCAATCACCCACCTCCATTAGCAAAAGTCATCTGCTCTGGGAGTCTGACAGGCAATGGCACCAAGGGACCTAAGTCATCCACGGCACTTGTTCCAACATTACAAACATCATTTCCATCCTCATATCCTAATCTCTTCTTGTGATATTCTCTCACTTAGCTACAAACTTGAATTGCCACCTGATCAGGATACAATTTGCTTGCTGCCTGCTAAGATAAAAGCATTCACAACAACTACTGAACTACACCACCACCCTCTGCAGCCAGTATCCCAGTTCCTTCAGCAGTTTACTGAAGGAGATTAAAGGATATTATTGTTGCATTTGTATTCTATCAGCGTGTACATATTGCATGTTGGTATTAGGGTAACCAAGAGCGAGATACTTACTAGAATAAAGAATTAGGCTGATGAGAATGACCAGGAAGATCACTAGAAATATTGTGGTTATAACCATCCATAGCTTACACTTCCAGAAAACTACATTCCTGCATGATTTCCAGGGATCTCTCTCCTAGGTATAAAAGAGAAGGGCATATTGATTAATCAAATAAGGCAGGAAAAAAATATTGAAGCATGTCTGTACTGTCACATTTAGAAACAAAACCCCCGCATAGATGGGTGAGTCTCATTGGTAAGCAATGCCCTATATCAGGGGTTCCCAGCTTTGACTACTGCTGCAGGAGAAAATGCAGACCTAGAGAAGGTAAAGGACATTAATTTGAGAGACATCATTCCCCTTCGTGCAGAATTTTCAACTCCTGAATGGCCCATAAAGTTAAAGTACTGCAAAGGTGATTTCTTGCCTCCACGTTTTTTTTTAACAACATGAATTAAATTTGCATATTCCACAAGCTCTCCTTTTAATGTTTGTCATCTCTCTCAAGTAAAAAAGTGTCTCTGGAGGTATTTCCAAAATCATTCACCTCTGCAGCATTGATGATGTCAACCTGCATAGCTTCTGGGTGCCAGCACCCAAAGCAAAGGCAATGCCATTCAATAGATACTATTGCATTAAACCCTCCATAAAATAATTGAGACTTTTGTAGCTGACTTACTTTTTCTTCCAGAGATTGGAAACTTGAAGGCTATTGAGTGTATTTAACAGAGAGTTTAATGCAAATCTCACCTGTTCTATGAGGTCAAAAGAAAACTTCACTCAAAGCAGTTGTGCATGTATGTACATTCATACAGGAGAGAAAGGACAATACCTTGCCTGTTATTTAATTTTTAATAAGATTGAAAACCATGACAGAAATTAGCCTTTTAATGAGTTAATCCAGCAGGATGAATATTTAAAAAAAAAAAAAAAAGGGCGGGGGGGAAAAAAGGTGACGACAAAACTTCATCTCTTTTGTTCCACAACCAGAAGAATCAGAAGACTGAAGCAAGGGCTTGAATTCATAAAGCAGACCATGCTGTCTTTTTAGTTACTCCTCTCCCACCCTCTCCATCCACAATAAAGGTAGTAGTAAACTCTATATCCTCTTTATCATCAGTACCAGGTAAGGAAAAGCACATGCTGTAAGTTGTCTGGGCCACACACGTGCAGATTGGCAGGAGCCAGCTGCTGCTGGAGGCACTCATCCAGGTTTCCTTCCTTTACTTTTTGAACTTTCTAAGAACACAGAATAACAGAGAGGCTTTCACTGAATTTAACTGTATTGAGCAGCTGGCTAAAAGCTTTTATGAGGGTGGCAGGGGAACAGGGAGAGAGAAGACACACAGAGAAAGATCGTACAAGAGAGATTCCTCCAGGAGCAGAGTCAGAAAAAGAAAAACACTTTCTGTAGACACCTCTGCACACAGAACTTTGCTCTGATGGAAAATGAAAGGCAAACACTGAGTATGGTTTTGTTTACAGCATGCTTTCAGCTGTGATCACATTTACTTTTTTTAAATTTGATTTTTAAAATATTTTAGAAGCATGAATTTCAATTTAATACTTAACACTAGCATATCATTTTGTATTTCAAAAATTTTTAAAAGCCAGTTACTACTGCCTAGAGTGCAACTATGAAATCAGCCATAGCCTCATTAGTTCAGACAGGCAGCTGTCAAGCCCAAGTTTTGATTGAGCCACCACATGTTTAGACTATCACAAAATGCAATTCTTAATCACACATAGCAAACTGGCTTGATCCCAAGAAAACATTCAGCTCCCCAACTAGTGCAACACCTTCTGAACTTTGCCCATAGGCCGGGGGAAGCAACAGCAGCCGAGAAAGCCTCTCCCTGGTGGGCAGGGCAGCTCTGATTACCCCCCTGCCACCTGAGCAGAAAGCAGAGCACGGTAACTTTCCAGCAGTCTGTATAGGACTGGAAAGTTTACTGGGAAGCCAGCTGCTATAATCAGCATAAAGAGAGCTCAAATGAACACTCAGTTCTGGAAAGGGGAAGGATAAACCCAAGGGTGAAGTTTCTCGAGATAGTCCAGCGTATCTAGCTGACCCCTGCCTCTCCTCCCCATCTCCTGTTCCTCTTTGCACCTCCTGGAACGTGTCTGGCCCTGCAGCGAGCTGATTCAGCTTACCAGACCACAGGAGAAGTACCTGACCCCTGACACGAGGGAACAAAGGGGGGGTTCGCCCAGTCAGCGGGATGAGCCAGCCGCAGAGGCGATCCGCGGGGCTCACACAAGGAAGCGGTGCCGGTCACAGGGGCGGGAAGGGAAGGGAAGGGAAGGAAGGGAAGGGAAGGGAAGGGAAGGGAAGGGAAGGGAAGGGAAGGGAAGGGAAGGGTGGTGCGGCTCACGCACGCAGCTCCCAGCGGGGTCACCCGTGCCCGCAGAAAAGCGGGAAACATCTCCGCTCCGCCACAAATATTCCTGCAGTGAGTTGTGTAATTCACTGTACAGCAGTCATGTGTATGTTATTCCTCTGCCAGAATTTGTCTGTTCCGTAGCTTGAAACTGGCGACTAGGAGCTACCTCCCTTAGGATTCATGTGCTGATCTTAACTGAGGTTTTGGAGCATTCTATTAATACATATTCATAATGGTTAGCAACTGAAAATTACTCAGAGATAAAGAGAATCCAGCATGCTCTGTTCGAGGACATCTTATTTTTGTTTGGCTGCACTGTTTCCTGGTTAACTTCTACTGAAGGAAAGTCTGGTTTTAAAACTTATTTCAACTTTTCTCTTTTCTGGTTTTGAGCCCAATCCCACTGACAGCACATTATAAGAGAAAGCAGAACTCAGTGAACCAATTACAGTTTCAGTTCCTAAATTAAAGCTTAAAAACTCTCATATTAGAACACTTCATTGATACTAAGAAAAAATACATTTAATGGGTTTTTACCTTCTTTCCCTCTACCTCAAACAACAAATTAAATCACCCCTACAAAATGTTCCTTCAAGTGTCATTTCTCTCGCTGTGTAGAATTTCTCCCACCGGAAGGATCAAATGAGCAAGTGAAATTCCTACCTTTCTCGTTTGAGCATTTAGAGGCTTGTCATGATCAGTCTCACTTTCTTCCACATGACGTTCCCGTAATTCAATAATCTCATGCTCCTGAGCAGAGCTCTGCCTTTTCATTGCTTCTGTCTCTGAAGGTCCTCTGCGAGGACCTCTGTCTCTGAAGTGAGCACGGAGCCAACTCATTCCCTTCTTGTTTCAGCTGCAGTTACGGTCGGTCAGTAGTAGCTCTGACACGAGGCTGGAAACAGGGACAGTGGGGATAGTTTTCACAGGAGAGGTCTCAAAATATTATTGAATTAGGGGAACTCCTTGGAAGAACAAATAAAGTCGGCTGCCCTAGCTGCAGAGAAAGGGAAGGCGGAGGAAGTATCGATTTGCATAGCCATGAGAACTCTTGCTCTCAGCTGAGCAATACTAGATTTTCCAGTTTGCCTACCTTCCGGTACCAGCCCTTGACAATCAAGTGACTAAACCTTCAGCAACGCTGGGACGATTTTGAAAGCAACCAGCGTGTTTTCTCTGCTGCTGTCAGCCAAAACAATAAAATGTTATTACTGTTATCCATGCAGCTAAACAGATGTGGTGCTGAACAGCACAAACTGAGTAAAAGTTCATAAAGCATGTTGTTTCCTTAGGCTGGGACTCTGTCAACACTTGTGATTCTAGTCTCCCACTACAGACAATAAAGAAATGAACACTACTGACCTTTGTGCTGTAAATTGTTCTCCCTCTAGCTATTATACTGCCTAAAATCATATCTGGTGAAATGAACAGGGCAGACATCTGGTGTTAAAGAATCATTTGTGTCTTCAACATACTATCCAACCTAAACCTGAGAAGCTGCTTTCAGGTAAAAAAGCCCCAAAGGATATAGCTAAAGAGAAGAGAAAGATGGCCTTCAATTTTAATCTGTGCTCTACAGGACATGCTTTTATGAAACAACCATGGTGATTTGGTCTGCACTAGCTTCCCACACGAACTCTCACATGCACTTGGAGTCACTCACAACAGCTTACTGTAGCCAGGGGCTGATCATGACCCCAGCCTCCCCAATATCATTGATCCTACCTCCTCTTATTTTTCCTGTTCACACTCCATCCCCTTGTTTCTCCATCCTCCCCACAGAGCATGTCTCTCCTCTCTGAAAAAAAAGGCCTGGACAGAGAGCTGGTAACCACACCCTTGCTCACTCCTTTGTCCCAGCACAGGGAGTATCATGCATTGAGAACCAAACACAGCCTTTCTCCCCAGCCCTCCTTTCCTGCTGCCTGGGTATCCACTCACAGCACCACTCCTTTTTCCTGCCAAAAGCTCAGGGTGCTCTCCCCTTGCCCCACCACTTCAATTTTCTCTTTGTGCTACTCACCTTGGTTCTGCTGCCTGAAGCACAACCCAGGGCTTGCATTCCTGATGTCACATCACACCCATCCAGGCAAAGGCACTCCATTAAAGCGAGCCTGTCTTAGGTTTATGCCACAAAAAAATTTAAATACAAATTGTATACCCCACACCTTCTGGTTCTGAGAATCCTTAAAGTTCTGGAGGACTGAAGGTGAAACTGAGCAGTCATCAAGACCAGAACATGTATCTGGATCCATAAAATCTTATTAGGGATATCTTACCCTAGAAAAGCCTTTATCTGGTTCTCACTACTCCTGCTGGTTATCAGGTTCATTTATTTAATTTCCACTCACAGTAGACCTTCCTACTGGATTGTCAGAAACAAAAACACTTCATCTAAGACAAAGAGTTAATGATTATACAGATCTCACCATGCAACGGCCAAAGTCCTTATTTTATTTTATGTATTTGTGAAGAAGCTCCTTGAAGTCTTTCTTTCATCTGGGGGATCTAACTTACACACTTCGTGCATTTCTTCCATGTGAAATACTGACCCTTCTGACATCTTGCTGAGAAACTCTAAGAGAAAATGGGAAGTCAAGAAGTGAGCTGAACTTTCTAAGCTAGACTTTTATCTAAAACAGAACAGCCAGAAGGCTGTTTTTTTCCCTAGGCAGGATACTTCTGGCTTCAGCAAAAGGAAAAGAAACTTGTGCCCTTAAATGTACACTTTAGTAACAGGGGCATATTAGGCTCAGCTTTACAGTAACAGGAAAGTCCAAGGCACCAATGCAGTTCTGATTGCACCTGGGATTTAGAGTTTCAGAGACACATTCGAACAAAGAAAACATAGCCCCTTGCAGTTTTAGCACATGTTTATTAAAAAGGAAGATGTGAATAATTGAGTAGCCACTAAAGAAACAAATGTCCTAACATACAGGCTTTGACTATAGCTTATGCTGTAAGTTTGACACGAGCCGGGGCAAGATGCCCAACAGGAGAAAGGAAGGAAAAGCAACAGCAGTGTTAGAAGGAGGAATCTCACTGCATGCAGATTACAGTGCTAGCTCTTTTCCATGTTTCCCCCACACGCTGCCAAGGTAGGTCTAACATTAAACTAAGATCACATACTTATGTACTGCAGAGTAAGCGTGCTGTGTGGACAGCAACAAAAGGTGTTCAAACTGCCAGCTTCATTTTTTAAATATATATATATTAAAGGAGAATGCTAAACACTTCCAAATACTGAGCATTACTTAAAGACCATCTAAATGGTCTTAAGGCCATCTAGACAATTCTTTTATTAAGCTAAGTACTGGTATTTTGAAGTCCCATAAACAGCTTTGGAACCTTAAATAGGCTAGGTTTGGAGTGATAAGCT
This sequence comes from Promerops cafer, assembly GCA_013398275.1. Classification (NCBI taxonomy): domain Eukaryota; kingdom Metazoa; phylum Chordata; class Aves; order Passeriformes; family Nectariniidae; genus Promerops; species Promerops cafer. Next base: position 59,161 of record VZSE01000871.1, on the reverse strand, counting down.
CATCAGGAGATCAAAATTATAAAATCTAGATTTACTACCAGGGTTAAAGGAATGTTGCTGTCATTTCATTTTTTGCTTTCTTTGAGCCCAAGGATGTATCCAACCACGTAAATTTTCCTGAGCCTGAAACTCTGCTTACTGTGGACCAAGGACAGGAGGAAAAACAATCCTAACCTACTAGGAACATGCTAAAAATTCACAATGTGTGCCACAGCTGGAGAAATACATCTGTAACATATTGCAAATATTAATTCTTTCCTTTTATTTAGACATCATCCCAAAGAACCTAAATTATGCTCTTCCAGGTCTTTACTGAAAATTTCTTGCATCCTAACATTTTGGAGCTACATATCTGGTATTTTTAAGAAAACACAGTAGAAACCCCAAAAGTTACAGCCCAGAAAGTAAAAGTCATGCAGTTGCACACAACTGGAAAGAATAATCTCAGCTTTGTACACAATACACTATATTTTTGAGAACTATGAAATAATTATTTATGTTTAGAATCCTGTAACATCCCTAAAGAGTTGAATATGTATGGCATGTGGCCATTTTTATCCAGATATGCATATGTGGAAACAAATATGAATAACAAGGGACAACAAAGGGGAGGAGAATGGTTATGAATGAGGTATGGCTGGATTTTTGTTACAGGTTCTAATCCATTCTATTTTGTTTTTAAGGCAGTGCTGTTTCTGCAAATAGGCAGGATGTTTCTGCAGTAAGGAGGATGAATCCGTAAGGAACCTGAAGTTCTTCTGAGGCTGAACAGTTAGTGCTAGATGAACCACAAATGATAGTTTCTTCATTAAAAACGTGTATTCTTTCACAAAGGAGCAGTCAATGGCATTTTCATGTTGTATCACCAAATTGACTACAGTAGGAAGCAGCTTTCACCCAGAGGAGATCTGCATTTTCTCCTTGGCTCATCAGTTTGCATTCCGACGGATCCAGTCATAAAGTGCTGTCACCTTGGTGTATACGCCAGGACGGTTGCGCCGAGCACACCCCTCACCCCAGCTCACGATGCCAGCGAGGTACCATCTATTGCCCTTCCCAGTGCAGGCCAAGGGACCTCCAGAATCTCCCTAAAATGAAGGGAAGTCCAGCCATTAGTGCACACACAGAGAGAACTGTAACAAAAAATAGGTTATTTAAGAACAGTAAATATGGGCCTCTCTTTTTCTCAAATTAAAACTTAATTAAAACTTATTTCTGGATATAATGTACCCAGCCAGATGTCATATTTATTCAATTATTTTAACTTATGGATGTAGCACACTTATCAACATAAAGCCAATGGCAAGAAGCAGTTTATAAAATTACTCCTTGATAATGTCCCATTACAGGATTCATAGAATAACTTACCACAGCCCAAAGAGGGAGAGAAGAAGACAGGGATGGAAATAGGAAATTCTACTACAATTTGAACATAGATTGTTCATAGGTTGAAGGCAGATGTTATACTGTGTGTTAAATAGGAACAGAAAGATACCACACACCCCAAATCAAAAAAAAGCCAACAAACCAAAACAAACCCAAACCCAACAAACAAACTGGGCACAATTACGTATTATCAGCAGCTTTATAATCAAGACTGAGTCTACAGTAGGCTACTTGGTAGAGGCAGAAGAAAGAACAAAGACTAAGGAATGTGCAAATAACTGACTTCTCAAATGGAACATGCAGGTTTGCACAGCAATGTAGAAAAATAAAAGTTCCCATTCAGTTCAGTTCACAGGATCAAACTGCATTTGGGCTCATCAATATTTTTTTGCCTTTCCTTACTTTAATCTTGTATGTCTTCTGTGAACTAGTCTGTTCACAGAACTCTGGGCAGCTACAGTACAGCCCCTCTCTGCATCTGTTCCTAATGCACACAGGGCAGTCAGAATCCTCCAAGTTGACCCTGGGGTTTGTTTGAGCCCCCAGTTGGAGCCAAAACATGTAAGAGATCAGGACAAAGCCACGTACTGAGAAAAGAGTAATAACAGAAAGTTTTTATCACCCAACCACACTAAATTATCTATTGTGGTGGTACAAAATTATCTAGAGATAAGAGAAGAAGCCAGAGTTCTTCCTTTCTGTCAGGCTGCTGTCATACTAGAAATGTTGATAATCCAAGAGACTGATGTCAAAGTGAGTTGAGAAAGGAGGCTGAGTAGTCCAGCCAATTACTCAGCCAGTTCTGAAAGACCAAAGGGGTTGTATGCCAGTGGGGAGAGGAAGGATGCTAAGCAGAGGATCCAAGATCAAAGAACATCCATCCTAGAGTGATAAGAAAACAGTCTGAAAGGGTAAATATTTTATTTCTCATGTATCAGATCCTCTAAAGATGAAAGGTATTTGGAAGCTTCACAGAACCTGTGCAACATATGCACTGCTTACATGTCCAGGAAGAAGTGAAACCAAACAGGATGCTCACAAGTCTGAAAGCATAGTAAAGGGGGTTTGGGGTGCTGTGGGGGTTCCCTGAACTCCCAGTGTCATTCCTCTCTAGCACTGTACAGGAAACACATACTAGATATTACATAATATATATACTAGTGACAGAAAGGGAAAAAAAAAAAAAAAAGCAGAGATGCTACCCAGACTAAGAACTTAAAGACCCGGAGAGCCAACATGCTAGAACTCAAACACAGCATATCACACTGGAAACTGGCTAGTATGATATACAGCTGAATTGGTTAAAAATGCCCATCTGAAAATTCAAGAGCATTCCTTAAGCAACACATTTTTTGGAGGAACATCACCCCTCTAAATTAACATATTTTAGCAAAGCAACTCCAAGGTCAAAGTTTGCAGACAAACTCTACATAATGCTAATAAAAATAATAATTAATTTAATTAGATCTTAAACACTGCAAGAAAATTCTACAAATAGTCTATTGTGTTAAAGAAGTTTGACCCATCATGAGCTACAATCTTGCAAAATCCTATTGCATTAAAATAATAAAATTTATATTACACAAAAATGGTACCAAATTGCCTCAGTTTAACAATCAGTAAAAAATTTCTAGCCCCTTTACATGGTAACTGGTATAAAAAAACATGTCTGTAAAGTTGATATTCATCATCAGAAGTTTGAACACCAATGAAGTACACAACTAGCATACCAGGAGAAAGAAGGCAGAGTCAGGACAGGTGAAGTATGACCAAAAAGCAGTTTCTGATTGTGTGTGTAAATAAGCTGGGTTATATAACTTACATTACTGTGATGTAGTCACAACTTGGAATTATACACATGAATTAATGTTTGAAATTAATAATCACCATTGCAGCTGCAGTTCCCAAACCTAGCTTAGCTTTTCCTTTCATATTTCTTTGCAACTGTAACAATACATTACTCATCATACTTTTACAGTATTTTAGCAATTCCATACCCAGATATTAAAAAAGATAAAAGAAACTAATACAAATAGCATAATTCACAGGTGGACCTTTTATCACAGATGATTCCTTTTATCTTAATATTTTTGTTCTCTTGTATGAAATATAACTGGTGAAGATGAAAAAGAATCCTTCTTGACACATTTTACCCCTTGCTTTTGCAAAACGGTATTTCTCAAGAGAGTCAGATATTATCTATGATGAATTTTCTTCCGTATTTTGGTGGGCTTTTAGTTGCTATGTTAAATTAACCATAAACTCACACTCAAGACATCTCAATAAAAAAAACCAAAAACCAACAAAAAACAACCCCAAACTCACCACACAACAACCTAAAAATCTGAAGAGTTTTCCAATGAAAGAAAACATTCCTTCGTAGTTTTCCTACCAGTTCCATATTACCTGGCATGCATCAACACCACCATTAAGATTCCCAGCACACAGCATACGTGAAGTAATAAGATCATCATAGAGCTTGTTACAAACACTTTGGTTAATCATTCTCACTCGAGCTTCCTGCAGTGTTTTGGCAAGATGACCTAGAAAAAACACAGATGGTATTGCAGAGGTTGAAGTGGCACAAATTTCTTATAGAAATACCAATTATCAAAACAAAAGAGAATTGCTTCAAACTCAAAATCTACCCAGCTAATGACAGCAGAGTAATTCCCTTCCCTTCCAATGGTGCCTGCTGTAGTTTTTGAAAGCTGTTGTCTACACTGCCCTATATCCATAGAGTTTCCAATGCACCACCTTTCCATTTCCCTAGACTTTTTCCTTATGACCTTATTCTGCCCTAAAGTAGTAAAAGTGCCATGCAAATTGTAAGATAAGACTGCACACAGGGTGACTAAATTTGAATGCCATTTCAAATTATGCCTGAAGCTTTTTGTTATTATTTACACCATGGTTGTGCTCCAAAGAACATCCAAGTCCTACAAAATGCAATTTCTATATTGTTTTCCATCCTCTCAGTTTCAGGGAAGAAACTGAGGAATAAAGCTGAGTGTGGAAACACAAATAATTTTTTTAAACCCCCAAAGAACAGTCTGTAACTCACAAATGATGCTAAGACCTTAATTCTGTACTGTGGTATTGACACAAGATGCCCTAGTGAGCTAAATATCCTGACACCTCTGATGTGCTGAGATGCTGCCCAAGCCCAGGCTTCAAGCTCTTTAATGCTGAGACAGGGCAAGGATCCCACAGGCTCCCCTGCCACCCCTCTTTAACTCAGTGTGATTTTTTCCTGCCTCCCCACTGGCAGGAAAAAGCTGGCTTGAAGCTGGCTGCTCCAAGNCTTTAACTCAGTGTGATTTTTTCCTGCCTCCCCACTGAAGCTGGCTGCTCCAACCTACACAGAGGCAGAACTCTTCATGAGGCATACTTTAAACGGCCTTTGGTTAAGACAGAGAAAATGAAAGATCCTCCACTTTTTTTTTTGCAATTATTGCTGCTTATGGCTCTATATTGTCAATCAGAAACAAATTCTTTCTCTGCAATAGTTACAAGTTACTGATCTCTTTACCTGCAAGGTTCTATTCAACAGGTAAAATGAGTCATGAATATGAAAATGGGCACATTTTTGTAAATCTATAACCATTTGTTTTTCAATGATCTGTGACACCTGTGTATGCATTTTGTCACTTATCACCTGCCATCCAAGCAACCATTCAGAATTCACATACTGTAGCTAAGGAGATATTTTCTGGCTTTTTATAGACACACTAAGTAAACTGCATGGGTTTTTTTTTGCTTACAAGTATAAATATTCCATTGTTAGAGTTTAAAACTAAGCCAAACTTGCAAAAAGTATATCCAGGAAATGAACATACTATTTTCTTTTATGGCTCCCCAGCCAGTTACATAGCAGACAGTTCCATAAAGAAATACTCTAGAGGTGCTGGGTAAACAAATGGGCTGTACCAGCTCACTGAAGAGTACAGGCGTCTCCATTTCCAACAGGGCAAGGTCATAGTCTGAGATAGATTGGTCATACTGTGGGTGGACAATAATCCTTTTGATTGATCTCACAGCTACACGACTGCTCTTTTCGTCAATAGTATGTGAGCCCATATATGCTCTCCATCCCATTGGAACAGAGTATCTGTAAAAAAAGTGGTTTTAGAACATCCCATTGGAAAGCAATGAAGTGTTAGTCCACTCCGTTTTAACTACTTTTCAGGATTTGAGGACATTCATCAAAACCAAAGTGCATGGAGTAGAGAAGATAGATGCACTGTAGTCTCTGTCTGCTAAAACATTAAGCAATGTTTTTACTAGCTATTATAAAAATAATTAATTTCCTGGATCTATAAGACCAACTCCTTGATATGCATCATGCTTTGGAACTCTTAAAAGTGTATTATTAAACTCTATCTCCTCCTTACCACACAGGAGGTATGCATTTTCAATTTTCACTGCCTAAACTGAACATCAATGAGGTTTTCACTCATTGATCAATAAATAGGACATGTGTTGGGATAAAAGGCCATCGTTCCACTCAGAAAACTCCTGCCTTTTGAAAATAAGGGAAAAAAAAGGAGGTGTTTACCCTAAATCTAACAGAACAGTGTTCTATCAGGCAGGATTCACTGGCAATGGCAATGGAAGCAAAAGCATAACTTCAAAAACTGAAGACTTTTGAAGTCAGGGGACAACACCGAGTGTTTATGTAGTGAGGTCATGTCACCAAGTTATAACCTGGATCAACTTATCTAGACAAGGAACAGCTTTTGCAAATTATTGAAAACAACTTTGTAAGGTTATTAAACTGCAAATACTCTAGAACAGTATAATTTCTTCATACCTTGCAGAATCAGAATCCAGGAAGCAATGGGCAGCAGATATGAGCCACCTGTTGGAGATCACAGATGCACCACACATGTGGCCACGTGCCCCCATCTGCAAACTTGCTTGCCAAGGCCACTTCTCAGATCTCGCATCTTCACCTCCCACAATTCTGTTTTTCTTAAGCTGGCGTCTTCCACAAGCTAACAGAAATAATTTAGTAAATTAGTAAAAAGCCCACCAGTTAATTCACTTTGCCATGCTTGACACAAACTTTCACCCTTAGACCTTACTGTGCAATTGGTAAAAAGGTGAGTACTTGCCCGTTTTCACTCAGTGGGCAGGTCAGATATAAAGCAGTCATTGTCTATCTTCCTGTGTAGCTTTCTAAAGAGTTGAATAACTCAAAAAGTGGTTAAGCACAATTTAAAAGTTCATTTGAATCATTCTTGTCTCTTTTCCCTCCTTACAAACACAGCTCCTTGACTGCATTTCATTCAGCTCAAAAAAGCAGCAAGACCTAGCAGCTTATCCTGGAAGTGCGTTGCTTGAAGTAAGTCATCATAGACAGAATGGATGAGTTGATTTAAAAGAAACAGTGCAAAATTCAAGACAGACATTTGCATACAGTGTTACCAGGAAATTAATTTTTTAAAATTCATATTTGATTTAACCAATTCTTAATCCAATAATGCTTAATAATAACACAAATTGCTGACTTAGTTTCCCAAGTAACTAACAAATATTAAAATAAATGTTACCACACCACAGTTCATTTCATCAGATCCATCTGTACAGTCTCTTTTCCCATCACACTCAGGATTTGGTTTCAGCAAGCATTTTCCATTAAAGCATTTGTATGCAGAAGGGGAGCAACTTTTGTAGGCTGAAATAAGAGAGAGAAGATAGTGTCATATGTTTGGAGTTGTGCTTTCAAATTATTAACAAAACCTTGCACATTCAGCAAGTTGTTCACAGCTACACATTCTAGCCTGCTTGAAGTAGTGTCTATACTGGTGTAAATTGGTCACTCTATGGAGAGGGGACAGGGGAATGATCCACTCTAATTAATGATCACACTAATTTCAGTCTCCACTGTCCCTGAGGAAGAAGAAGACCCTCAAACTGTTCACACTCCCATTTTACATAGCTCTAACCCAAGTAAGTGCTGACTCATATTCTTGTCTTAATTTTCCTCCATATATATTCTACAGCCTTTCAGGACCTGTCATGGTTTAGCGCTGGCCCAATGCCAGTGCCCCCATGAAAATGTATTTTCTTTAACTAACTGCTGTGAGATGTGACCAAGAACAGAGCAGAGCAGGCTTAAACTTAGAAAAAGAGAGAAAAAAAAAACTTTATTAAACTACAAACTAAAATCAGGAACACACAGGAAACAAAATGAAAACCTTTTAAACCATTCCTCCTCCTCCTGCCCAATTTCACCAAAGCACAGTGAGACAAAAATCTTGGAGTACTGATCAAGTTACCCTCACTCAAGTAATCAATTCTCAGTCCATCAGGGGAGAGAGAAGTCTCTCTTGTACCACAGTCCTCCCCACGAAACAGGGTTGAAACTCCCCATGTTTCCTTGTCACACATGGCACCGCCCAGAGAAACTCTGCCACGGTGACATCCTCCTTCCATGTACAGTGCTCTCACCACCGTCCATGGACCGAAACTGCTCAC
>VZSE01000871.1:0-50833 GCA_013398275.1 Promerops cafer | reverse complement strand
CCTCAGCCTGGGCCTCCATGGCTCCCTCCCCCACCCAGCCATGTGGCCGGGCGGGGCAGAGACGGTGCCGCTCCCTGGGCTACCAGGGGCGAGAGAGAGCGAACTCTGGGAAATCTCTGCTTTTAACCCCGTGTGTCTTCAGAGGTGACTCACGTCTTCAGTGGTCACACCAGGTGTCAATATTCGAATCTGACCACTGATTGGTTTAACTAAAACTTCCCAAAAAACTCACTTCCTCCCAAACAGAGATAGGACCACTAACAAATACATTCCTCTTAAATACATCCATCTTTCTATTGTATAACACTTCATAAGCATCTACTCTAATCCATAGTTTAGATAATGAATGAAAATTATGTGACATTCCAAAACAATACTAGCAGAATGACATTAAAAATATCCTTCCTCTTTGGTAATGAGTCTTGACCAACCGTTCTGTGGAAATGGTTTCCTGTATTTTTTTCTCCCCACATTTTCTTTACTTACTGATAAGCTTGTCACATAAAACAGTGTCAAAGTACAACTTACTATTTATCCTCTCACAGCAGGGAACTAAAACGAAATTTTAAATTTCCATGCTGGTTTTAATATTCTTTTCACTATTTACAAATAGCACATTTTGGCTACTTCTTGTGCATTTTTTTTTTTTACTTTTGAAGGCTAACTTATGAAGATTGGTATAAAATTCCCTCTTGATTTTTCTGTTCCCCCACTCTCTTTAAAGAGACACATTACACAGCCTCTTTTCCACACTTTTACATCTTCACCCACATACTTGATGGGATCTTAAAGATTGCCAGCGGTAGTTTAGAGATAATTTCTGTTCACCTCTCAACTTTTTGGAAGAAACTCTTTACAGAAAGCAACAAACAAGAAATAATTGCTCTACTCCAATCCAATTCATCACTACCATCTGGGCAGCCTTTCCAGCATTCAAACTGATTTCTTGAAGGAATTCACATTCTGTCTAAGGACAAGCTAGAAAAATAAGAAATCGATGACACTAGAAATATTGATACAGTCTAAATGCAGTAATTCAGGACTCTATCATAAAGAAATATTAAAATTACTATTAAAAATGAAAGTTTGCGTCATTTGTAAAATAAATTGAATATTAAAAAAGAAACAATACCTTACTTGACACAATCTGTCAAAGATTTTTAGCAAGCAGTCTGAATTAAATGAGTCACCTAAATAGACTTAGCAAATTGAATTCATATTAATTGCCTCTAAGGGTTGAAAGTTATTCACCACAGATAGATAACTATTGATAGGGAGCATTTCTTTAATTTGTTAAGGGAATGTATTTAATATGGGAGCATCTAAGGAAAATGAAAATAAAATCAAAACTAGGCATTCTCTTTAGTATTACAAATACATATTTCCTGATACTAAAATTTTGTAGAAATTAATCTCCATGTTACTACACTCAGTGACTGATGTGAATAAGTGCTTTATCAAACACTTTCCAAAACTTGCAGTCTCATTATGAAACAGCCCTTGACCAATAATTTCTTTCACATTCACATAAACTAACTATTAGTATAGTTGGTAAGTTGTTTCTCTACAATATACAAAAAAAATGTTTGTTCTCTTTCACTCTTTCAGATGTGCAAGAAAAAAAAAAGTCTCTGAAATACTAAGTAGCTCAAACCACTCCTCTTTTTGCCCAAGTGAAGTCAAATGAAATTTTCTCCCATTGAGCACCATAGGCAAATTAAGAGCTACATCTGATTGAAGAACCAAATCCATTTGTCCCACAGTTGTCTAATCAGTTCCAATCTGGAGTAAATTAGTCCTCTTCACTGCCTTGCATGTCATATCAGTGGGAGGAAAGCACACACCACCCAGCCAGCACGAGCTCAAAGCAGCAGTGTCTCCATTTTCTTGTCACCTCTTCCTGAAGTTATCCAGCTGATGGATTTGCTTTCCAGGTCAGCTCAGAGCAGTGCCTGTGATTTTTAATAACAGTGCTTTGATAGGTGTCTCACAATGGGAAAAAACCCCTAACCTCAGGAGGGTGACTGCAAGTACTAAAGATGTGGGAAAACATGAATTTATTTTTTTTCATTCTCCTATTACTTCTGCTACAGGCACGGCTGATATAGGCCAGCACTCTCAAAACATGCTGGTATCTCAGACAGCGTTCCCCAAACTACTGCATCAACTTGATACTGACGCATGACAGCTATTCTACTCCTCCTGATGAGTCTTTATACAGAGCCTCCTGATTGTGACTAAGAATTGATTAAATAACTTTGAGCCATCTGCTTGCTGGCTCAATGCTAGAAGCAGAGCACACAGATACACATAATGAAGACTGTGGATTTTCTCTGTTAAAAAAGGTGTTCTTAGGCTTAGACTCTAACTTTGTGAGGTAGAAACCAGAGTAACCACAGAACTAAGAATAGTTGGTAACTTTTTCTAGTAGAAAGAGACCCACACAGGTGGAAGAAGAACTCCCTGAAAATCTGTGAGTCTTTTAGAATGACTGGCCACAAAACGTGCCACTTCCTTAGAGTGAAAGTCATGAAACAAAAATCCTTACCAGAAACTTTAATACTTAAATGTTTCCATGTCAACAATGAATAGAACTACATTCTGACAAGCAAGCTGAGGTTTTGAAGAGGCTTCTTGAAATGAACTGATCTCCTGAAATCACAGAGAACTTTAGCTACCTAGACATTAATTGGGTAAAAAACCCCCAGGTATTTGAAAAATCTGATAATTGCATCTTTTCTAAGAAATGTCACAAGTAAATATGTGTATCTCCTGAAAATTCCTGTTCCACCATCTGGAAGCCCCCCAAAATCTAACATTGATCCAGAAGTACATAGACTGGGGAGTTAAGAAAGGCCCATAAAAAACTCAGACACATTTCTGCAACATCTCCTAGCAAGGGGTCCTCTTTACTGCCAGTAAAACTGAAATAGTTTGTCTAAACCTGGAAACTGGTCTAGAGCACCTCAAGTAGTGATTTTAAAAAGAAGATTAAGTATTTATGGTTAACTTTGGTTGGCAGAACAGTCATGCTTAGAGGCCAGGCCCTCTGCCATTCTATTTTTATGTTGCACTTTGGCTATTTTAAGGTGTCAGCAAAGTGCCATGTAAGTCGATCTACAGAAATTGAGAAATTTTACTTTTACTCCCCATTTTACAGAAATGTTGATAAAACTTAGAAAGTAAGTACTAGCTTATAAATGCATCTTATATCTAAATTTGTACCTCTATTTGGTCAACCAAAGACATAACATTTTACACATCTGTCTCCTGCAATAAAGTTAAGAAAATAGGCAGGTTGAGTTGTATACAATTGGTCTGTCAAGCAGGGTTTCTCAAAGGTTTCTCCTTAAAAATTAAATTGTGTGCTTAACAACTTACAGTCTGTGTGGCTGAAAGCTTTGTATTCAATATAAAACCCTCTCTGGGTGACCAGTTCATCAGAATGGAAGTTGATTGCAACAGAATAGCCATATTCTCTGTTTCTGTTGTTTTCTGAAAGAGCTTTACAGTATCTAGCAAGGCAAAAATGAGAAATATTAATTTCTAACCAAACTGACCACTACCATCCAGCTATTTCTCCTTTTACTGAGTGGTAGTGATGTCAAAAAGCTCTAAGACAATGCAATCAGGATCAGCTGTATTTTGGTGTTAAAAAATGCCCAACAAAAGTTTTAGAAAGCCGATTTACGAATTTCTACCACTCTGCAACTTTTTGGGGATTAGTGGACTTTGAAACAAAATACAGCAAAATGCTCAATGTCAGGGTCTACCTTATATACACAAACTGCTTCAAGCATGCTTGATTTCAGATTGCCCATTTGCAAACCCAAAAGTTCCACATCCAGGAAAGGATTAAATCATTCAGCCAAATCCAACAGCTGTTCCTTGTTTCAATATGCTCCTTCCAAGAGACAAATTTCTCTGAATAGCGTTACTTTTAGTGTTTGTGTAACAATTGCAATCACGGAAGAGCAAGTGATAAAGAAAATAAAACTTCTGATTACACAAACTCTTCACCCACTTCAAGACCACAGCCAGGAATTTACAGTTCAGCTGCAGCTGCATAAAATCCTGTAGCTTTCTACATTATTTCTCTAAAGGGAACAAAAGAAAAAGTAATTACCTGTAAGAAAAAACCAGGATTCTTAAATGTGCAGAACTTCAAAGTGCAAATCAATATGCCAGAAAATAATGTATTTACTCACCTGACACCATCAATTTCTAGCCAGTCTTTATCACATTTACTGGACCCTGGAGACTTCTCTTGAATTTGTATTACAAGGATTTTTATTGAGAGTTTGTAGCCAGGCAATGGTGCCTAAAAATCAAAAGATAAAAACCCTAACATGCACTCACAAAATGAAAACAGCCTTTGCTTCCAAGATGTTCTACCTATTACTGCATTGAAAGTACTGAATTTCTATTATTGAAATTAGCACCTCTGAAGAACCAAAGAACTGCTAATTTAAACATCTATAGAAGTCTTTTTAGACCCAACTTTGGCTAGACTGTGCCTGATGAAGGAGTGTAAGCCTTACTGCAGCTAGCATTAAGCACTGTATCTAAGGTTCATGCTAGGTCTGTAATGCCATGTGTTCCTGTCCTGCACAGAGGTGAGAGTCTTGTGCCTCAAGCTGCTAACAATACTGTGAAAAGTAGAGACTTATCAAGTCATATACATGAAAAGTCTCCTTTACCAGGTTAACTAAAAAAGTAGTTAAATGCTGAATGGCACAATAGACCAACACATTAGGCGGTTGGTAGAAATCATAAGCAGATTTTAAGTCTTGCCAAAGGACTTGCTAGAAATTCAGAGGTGAATTTCTGAACCAGAGAAGATCCTGGCTCTGCAGAATTCAGAGAAATACAGTGTGGTATCCATCATGTGAGGCATGATTTACATGACCCTTTTTTCTTTTCGATATAGAAAAAAAGCTCTGATTATTATTCATTTTCTTTGGCTGCTGGGAATTGTCATCTTACACATTAATTTGTTTCTGTCACAAATAATGCTCAAACTTCTGGAAGTTGGCAATATTTCCCTCCCATAGTTGACACCTGTACGTAGGACAGGAAAGAAATGCGTGCCTGAGAACAACTCAGGTTCAGTGGTCTCACTTGGTTTTCTCTCTGTTTCATGCACGTCAAAAGCCATTTCTCCCCATTTTGTGTCAACATAAGATAAAGAAAAGTCATCAGTACTCAGAAGAGTTCCCAGCACTTACCTTGATGATCCAGGTGCAGTCAATGTTTGGTGGATAGTAACTTGGGTAATAAGGGGAACTCAGTGTCCCATTCCAGGAAACATAATGACCACCACATACTAGGAGAGAAATACTTCAGCAAGGAACACAATTATCTCAGCTGTACCATAGTGCAGAGTCTACTTCATTTGCTAGGACCCTTCTCTATGTATAGAGTTAGAGGAATACACTCTGTGTGAGTGTATTAATGTGACAGCATTAAACTCACATTTTTTCCTGTATTAACTGAAAATCACTTAACTTCCACCTCCACATAACACTGAGTTTCTCTTTTTTTTTGATCAAATTACAACTAAGGGTAAGTACAAAAAAACCTCTGGCTGAACTTTTCCTTTTTTAAAAAAGCATTCTTTCAGGGTAAGTGAAAGAAGCAACTAGATGTGGATGCAACAAACCTCCTCCTTCCAATTTACTTCTGACTTTTCTGTAGGTATTTTCAAAATTTAAAAGCAATCAGCCCAGTGAAGTAAAAACTGATTAATTTCATGTAAACAAGGAAGTTTGTGCATCAGTTCTCAGTTTGAAAATTCATGCCATATTTGAACAATTCCTTTGAAGTTTTATTTTCTACCAAGGACTCTCCTAGATATCCAGTCCTTAGTGCTTTTGGTTCCCTTTAGGTAACATTGTGAATGCAAATATGAACACAACAGAAAATAAGATAATTTTGAAATTAAAAAAAATCTTGTGGCAAAACCTGGGCTAAATACAGTTTGAAATGCCCATCCTCAGTACAATAAAGCCATTTTAATTAGTAATGTGTATGGGATAAGTATTTGGATAAGCAGCATACAGAGAGATGAAAAATGAAATGTGGCAGCTTTGGAGGAGTTTGTCCTCTGTGACTTCTTCCACACATTAAATATAGTCACTTGCTTCATTGTCAGAACCCTTTCACTTTTACCTTACCAAGTATCTGTGGCTAACCTTGACCCTGTGAAGCCCCTTTATCTTTTCTAAAATTTGTACTACAGTTTAGCATTACTCAAAGCACTCATGTAAAATCCATAGTACCCCATAGGTTTGGAATGTACTTCTTAGGTCTGGAACACACTTTTCTTATTCAGTTAACTACACTGAACAATGCTTTCAGAAAAAGAACAAAGATAAATTAGAAGTGGTTGCTCTTTGTTTTCCATTTTCTTTAAACACACATTCTACGATCTGTGGATACATTGCCAAAACTGATAAAAATAGCTGCTCTGTCCCTGGGGCTATCTAGCTTTGCCTAGACAGATAGTGCCTGTAGCTGTCTGGCTGCTCCACTGCCACCACTCGGTGCTACCCATGCAATAACTGGCAAGTAAGGCTTGAGTAGTTATCAGGAAGACAAAATCTCCCAGACCAAAGGATGTTCTCTCTTTGTTCAATTCTCAGCCTTTTGTAAAGTGGATTAGAATGATAATTCCCTGCTTTATATGCCAACATTCCCTCCCTCAGATACATTCAAGGCAATATCAACTTTTTTAGAGGCAAGACCAGTAATAAGTGTGCCTCCATCAGATGCTTGTTTCTATTAACTACGTACTGATTTTAGGAATGGCTTGAAAGTGAGCTTTTAATACATTGCTTTCTCCTCTTCGGTCCAGTGAGAATGTAAGCAACATTACATTACTTGATGAAGTTAAACGCACAACAGAAGGAGTCCAGGCCCCAGGCCCACACCATCTGGAAGGTTACCAAAAAAATGCATTAGAAAAAGTAATCCCAAAACATTTCCCATGTTCCTGTAATCTTTTCTGGGAAACTGGGCAGAAGGAACAGTCATTTGGGCATCTGTGTTCCAGAAGCATTCCCTTGGCTACCACTTCCCTTTTATTCTTCCACCCAGCTGATAGTACACGGGATGCTAGGGCTTCCCAGCATTGAGGCTTAGTCACTCTGTGTGTACATCACTGTTTTGTTGCTTAGCAAGTGCCCTTTTCATAGCTACAGAAGCATCAGAAAGGCAATGCCAGATTATGTTACTTCAGTGGTGATAGTGGCACAGAGAAACAGAGATTAGGAATGAAAAGGCAACAAGTGCCAGTGCAGCAGTGTTGAGCAGCATCTGCACTACAGATAAACCCAAAACATTTTCAATCTATCCACATTCAGCCTAGTTTTGTGTCACAAAAGCTATCACTCAAAATGTGAAACCCCATGCTTGGCAACTATTACTTTCTATTGTTCTTTTACTCGTAACGTGAGATGCTATTTCTTGCATCTGTAAATTCACTCTTATGTTTCCTCTATTTTGCAACCCACATCATATTTTGGAGTTTTTCCATTTATTTATGACTCGATGATCCTTGTGGGTCATTTCCAACTCAGAATATTCTGTGGTATCTGTGAATCTATGCATTGAAAATTTCAAACAGGTTTCTCTTTTTCTATGCACAGCAAATGAAACCAATTAAGATTAGACCTCACAGTAACAGAGTATTTCCATCACAGCCTTGCATCAAGTTCTTTGATGGCATTGAGATCCAGATTGGCAGCATTAAAATAAAATTTTTTAACCTTAAATTGAAAGTAGTTGTCTTCTGCTTTAGCAGGCTATTCCTTTCACATGTTTGAAGTGAGACACTAGTGAATGAATCTCTGCTTTGCCTCTCCTGCAGACATTATTAAATCCTTTTTATCATAATAGCTGACAAAACATTTATGAAATAACAATTTAAGTCCTCTCCACATTGCCATGTGGAAATATTTCAGCATCTTCATCAACCCAGTCGACAGCCTGGCTTATCTTCTCTCTGTATGTTCTGTCACAGTGTCATCAGAAAAGCCAGGCAAGCTATGAGAAGAGCTGTCCATGTGAGATGCTTACTCTCACAGCACACCTCACCATCTCAGCTTGAACATGCTTTAGGATTTGTCACTGAACAGGTGTATTACTGCAGTTTACAGAAACTGGTAAGAATCAGTTCAGTCACCATGTGCGACCCTAGACCTAAACATCAGGGAATAAGGGCTACCATAGTTACTGGCTGTCATGGATATTGGACATACTGTTATTATTAGTTCTACTGTATGCATCTTAAATATGTCACTAGGCTGCTTTTGACCCAAGCAGAAAACTAATAGACATATGCAAAACAACACATTTTCTAGGGTGACAGAAAGAGCAACCAAAAAAGTAAATTTTTTTGAGGTACCAAAAAATCAGGCTTTTAACATAATTTCAGTCACCAAACTCTGTTTTGGTTCTTTAATAGACAGACATCAATGCACATTCTTGAATTTTGTCTTACAGCTTACTGCATCAATGTCCTCTGAACCAAACATCTGTTTTGGTCTTGCTGTCTTCCAGGTGTTTTCATGCTCATGGCCAGCTCTACATTTGTGGTTCCTAAAAAGCTGAGCCAGTGGTAATAATGCACAATGGAGTAACAGTCGCAGCAATAATCCATAATAAGTATCAGAACAGACGCAGGCCCACATCAGGAACAGGATTCTCCTCATTAAGCTATATTTTGAGAGTAACTCTTTACAAAAACCTTGTGTCCATTCCATGCCAACAATGGCAATCTGTGACGACTTGTTGCATAGAGAGCAATTAGTACATTAATAAGCTGAAGAGGACCACCTACTCAATTAAGGCAACTGTAAACAAGTGCATTTCAGATTCCTAGCTGAATCTTCATGCCCAGCTAACCTCTTCCTGAAAGTTCCTAAAAGAAAAAAAATTAAGTAAAGTTCCCCTCTTGAAACCATCCATCCTCAGATCCTGCAACTTATTTATTTGGTTGAGGAAGACAGATTCCTTGTGATCATACATGAAATTTGACTCTGAAAAGTAGGAGCAGTGTAGCCACTCAAATTTAATTATCATCCGAACTCACTGATGCAAATAGTCTCAGTGACTCTGAGGATGGAGCCTTCCAACCCCCTACTATGAACAGGAATTCAGCTGTGACTGGACTGCCACAAAACACACGTTTTCTGAAAGTAATAGAAAATAATACTTTAAAATAAAGTCTGTATCTTTTTGAGTTGTGCGAGTAATTTTATGAAAAGGAACCCATTAAGAATTAGTCAGAGTAATTTCATGGAAAGGAACCCATTAAGAATTAGTCATAGTGTAGAATAAACCCCACAGAAATTTGTTACAGGTTTCCCAGGGAAGGAGTCATGGCACCAAGCCTGTCAGAGTTCCAGGAACATCTGGACAATGCTCTTAATCAGATGGTTTGGTTTTAGGTAGTCCTCTGAGGAGCAGGGAGTTGGACTTGAAAACCCTTATCAGTCCCTTCCAACTTTTTTAGAAGATCTTTTTATTATGCTATCCAAGACTTTTAATTAAGTTGTATTTCAAATCTCACATTTTATCAGTCTGGTACAGTTTCAGAGAGCTTCTGTACAGCTCAGTAAAGCATCTTTGCTCTGTGTATCATACCTGGTAATGATCTTGTTCTGCAGTGGAAGAAGGAAATCATATGCTGACAACTGGTGTGATGCACAGCCCTCTGGAGTGACACCATGCAAAGTGAGAACTGCCAGTCTCACCACGTAATTAGAAGGAACTCGCAGCCTCCATTGATAAAAAGACTTTTTGGGATTCATTAGAGTTAGAGTCCTGTTGTTACCTGGCTTGGCATACAGGTCAAAGGATACTGCTACAAAAAAGAGTGTAGATCAGTATGGAAAAACAGATTGAAAGATAAGTTCTTGGGTAAGATTTCAGACAAGGTAGAAACAATCCCCTACCCACATTTCTTGACTACTCTATTCCTTTTTTGCTCTTACGTTTACAGCTCTGTTCCCTTTTCCCTATCAGACCTTCTCCTCCTCTGGCCAAGGGAGTACAAAGCCTCACCATCATGAGCAGGAGCTGATTCAGCTGCAAATGCTACAATATCTGCTTCACACCTACTGCTTCCTTTGCCATTTTCTCTTCCTTCTCCATGCAATGAGAACACTAAATACATGAAGACAAATCTTGAGATGCGCTTGATATGAAGAAATCAGGCAAAATGAATTAAAGCTCTGCATCATCTGAATGATCACTAACAACATATAACCAAAATTGTCTAATCACAAGCCAAATTATGTACAATTTTTTAGAGGTTTTGTTGGTTTTTTTTTTTTTTTTTTTTTTTTAAGAGATGGCAAAAATAAGAGCCACAGCTCACTGCAATTCAGTGGGAACTATTAAATTTCAACCATTCTAGCTGGAACATCAGAATAAAAGCTGTAAGGTATTTTCATCCAGCCTTCATTTGAAACACAAGACATGGAGATTCCATAGTCTAGTTTAGTTCATAAGCCCTAAAGATATAAGAATAACTGGAAAAATACCATTTTTCTATCACAGGATTCCACTCCCCCTCAAAGTGGTATCACTTGGGATTGAAGCATAATTACCTGATTTTAGCATCACATCATATTCTGTGGAATCTGAAACTGAAATGTAATAATTATCAGCTACACAAGCCAAAGACACGAAGTGGAGAAAGAAAAATAGACAGAATAGGTATTAAATGACAGGTACATTGTTACCAAAAAGCTCCATTGCAACAAGATCAAAATCTTCCTCCCCAGAACTGAACAAGGGAGCTGCTTGTTTACTACAGATTTCTTTTTGTTCCACTGGAGTTAATTTTTTAAGAGAAGCAACCATATCTTGTGGTGCCCAGAATGTATTCCAGAAGTAAGCTCGCAGCCCAGATTCTCCTTCACTGTGAAAGGAAAAAAGTGCACCATAAATACAGTCTAATTACTATTTTGGACATGATTTTCACTGGTCTGCATTTTTGGCTGGCACAGTTTCATAGCCAGTTGAACTTCTGTGCCCAATAGTTGCTGCTAAACATGGTGACAAAAAGTTCTCTTGTTTAGCAATTATTTTTGCTGTATTTTTATACAGTAGAAATATTTTGACATATGCAGCTTAACCAGCTACACACTGAGACTGAAAATCACACCTTGAAATCCTTCAATAGTTTTTATGAAATTGGATGTTACCATCCCTGCTGTGGGGATGGTAACACTTTTAAGATCATATAACACCTCCAGACGCACTGTAATTAATATTTAACAGAAGCTAGCACCACACAACAATGCAATGTTATGCCCGTACTTTGATGTATCATTTCACATAATTTTTGTTGAAATAAAGAATCCTTCAGCATACACATACAAGTCATTACTTCAGTGATTTCACCACAATCCTCTTGAAATCGCCTGTGCACTGACCATTTAGGGTTTTCAGAAACTACCAGGATTGTAATAACCTGCTGCTCAATGGATTTACATTTCTTACCAGGAGCTCAAATAATCCTTTGCCCCAAATGACACATTTAAGGATTTGTTTTCAGAGGTTAAAAAAGAACTTCATTTGAATAGTCAAAACCAAAATAAGATCCTGCAAGTGCTGAATTGTTATTTCAAAAATTAAAAGTAGATTAATAGACAACAAAACAATCCATAGACTCAGGAACAATTAATCAGACTTCATTTCTGTCACCAATTCTACAGGGCAGGACAGAAGTCACACTATTAGCTTAGCTCATATACTTAAATGCATTTCTGCATTTTTAATTCTCTTACAGAGATGTGCATGTTCTTCTAGATAGCTTATTTAAAATGCATTAAAAAAAAGAGGAAAACATGGCTGAACATTTCAAATTTCTACCATATGCTGAAATAGCACCTACCTGAAAGCAGCCACTACAGACTTCAAGTAGTACTTTCCCAAGAAGGAAGATTCGTATGTTTCTGCCAACTGACAATGAAATAGTGGTAAAAGAAAATGTAACATTATATTTTAGTGCCAATATAATCTCTAACACTATAAAGTGCTTGTCTTTTTCATTCTTTCCTCTTCCTCATCGCCCTCCCCCACATTACAAGCACTTTCCATAATTTTCAGAAAATGTATCAAATAAGGATCATAAATGTGCATTAAATTCCACTAAAAAATTGCTTTTTCACATCACATTTCAAGATTTCACATCACATTGAGACAGTTCTTGATAGTCAGTCATGAAGAAAGTCTTTATGAATACATTTATATTTTTGTTTCAGTCTTTAAACTTCCAGTATGATCAACTTGTATTGGCTGTGCACAAAGCAGCTTTGAGATACCAGATTAGTTCTTTTGGGAAATACAGGCTAACAGAGAACAGCTTTGTCTTCAAAAGTGCTGTGCACACATACCTACGAAACAGTACTGATCTCACAAGTAGAAATTCATAAGAAGGGCAAGAAAGCAAGCACTGTTGTGAGTGATAAGTAAAATTAGAAAAGTGAAGCATTGAATTGGTGGTAAAATTAAAAAGCAAAAGCAAAATGTAGAAGGAAGAGAGTTTGAATAAAGTAAAATAAAAGAAAACCCACTCTCTTATTTCCTTCAAGACAAGTAATTTGTCCATAACCCTGAAATCTTATTACCTAGAAAATATTGACCTTACTCTAAGACACACAGTCCCATCTGTCTAGTTGTATTTCTAAATCTGAAAACTGCCAAGGCTCTTGCTAGCTTTAAGCTTCCTGTTTCCAAGGGAAAAAAAAAAAAATGGCTAACTGGAGTCCTCTCCTCATTCCCAGCTGATTCTGTGTAAATATTTACAAAATATTGCTCTACTTATGTGGGAACTTACATAATTTTGTATTGTGTTTGCTTGCAGGATGAACTTCTGTGATGTTGGATCATTGAGGTCATTTGTATAAGTCAAATTAGGAATTTCTATACTTCCACCGATATAAATAAAGGAAAAAGCTGGAGCTGAGGAAAAAAAAAAGGGTAAAAAATTAGCACACCTAATAACGTTACAGAGCAAGATGCTTGCAGAAGTATGGGCTTGTCCATGGCATTTGCAGGGATTAGAGCTTAAGAGAAACATGCAATAATAACTAGAGCACTAAGTCAGTCCCACTGACAGAGTAATGCCCAGCAGGAAAGGAAGGAGATAAAGGTTTAGGCAGGCACTTCTACTAGGAAGATTTCATTGTTAAGCTTGCATGTTTTTGCAATACTATCCTCCTGAAAAGGCATTACTTTAACGGCTATGTGTTGACATTTGGGAAAGTACACAAACAATTTTAACAGTTTTTTTAAAAAGTGAAGAGAAAATAGACAAATAATTCCTATTGTTTCCTTAGTACCAATAATGATGGTATTCACGAGCAGACACAAAAAAATTAGAGATAAAATACACACTTTCAATATTCTTGTGCAACTACTAACTGCTAATTACTGTGCATTTTGTTGCTTTAGCAAAGCCACAGAAGGGAAAGTCAGTAGTTTATATACACACACATTATGTGCTCAGCTGCTTAGTGCAGAGCTTTTCACAGTGCGAAATATCCATCCCACCCAGACCACGCTGGGGAGTAACACTTACGGAGTGAGTAGTGCAGGACTAGCACGATTGCTGTAACTGTTAAAGAAACTGTAGGTAATATTCCTAGGAAACATCTCCTCCAGAAGCTCAACTTCATCCATTTGAAGAAACGATACTTTTGCCACAAACCTTCTTGGTAGGATGGGCAGTAGCAAACACGCAGACTTTCCTAGAGAAAGACCATGGATGACATCAGTTAGTAAGAAAAAAAGAAGAGCTATTGTATCATATTTTGTGTCATTTTGGTGTATTTACTCTCCTAAAGAGATTAAAATTGAGATCTTTCATGTTATCAACTATGTCACACATGAAACCTGCATCTCTCTGGGCTATTTCCTTCTTGTATGCATCTCAAGCTGNGGGGGGGAATTTTTATCATTTTAGTTAAGAGCAATTTATGAAGAACAGGGGTCACTGCACACAGGAGCGGACAGAGATAATTTATTTACTTTGTTCCTGCTATGAAGTTTAGCTGTGCCTCTTACCTGCCCTGCAGCCCATTCAGCGTCCGGAACTGGAATGCTGTACACAGAAATCCGGCCAGAGGGAAAAGCCTGCAGCATGATGCCGTGACAAATGCCTTTTGACAAACCTAGCAACAACCCCCTAAATGAACCCTGTTTCTTAAACAGAATGGCTGCTCTCCCCACGGCACACACCGGGCTTCTCTTATTTCACCTTTGCCATACTGCTTGAAGCAGGAGCCAGCTGATCTGCAGTCGAAGGAGGTGGGCAGGAAAAGTTACCATCACCGTAACTCTTTGTTTACCTGACTGGCTAAGTAGGATACGGATCCCAGAATTTGAAAATAGATCACTTCTTTCAGAAATACAAGAGCAGAGAAATAATTTACGACACAATGCAAAGGACATGCAACCAATTTACAGATAAAAGGTCCCATGGCAATATAAATGAGGCAACTTCTAATAAACACTCTGGGGAATTCATAGAAATATCTGTAAGAAAGGAGAAATGCTCAGTTCCACGTATCACCTTAGCCTTCCAGCCTCAAGACAGTACCGCGTGATAAATGTGGTAAATAAATTGCAAACCAATTGATGTTCACATTTCCTGTTTGAAAGGTAAAGCAGCTTGAAGTCAGCAAACCATCAAGTTCAGCATATTCTTCATGTAAAATAAGAAAATCAAGGATGTGTGTGGGGAAATAACATATTTGATACATGCTGAGAGAGAGAGCACAAAAGAACAGAATCTAGAAAAGCAAAAGGGGATGAAGAAATATCAGCCCCTGAAAAATAATACAAAGGGAACAAGCAAACCCAAACAGTTCACACAGACATTGCAAAAGGGATTAATTGGAAGGCAATCTTCACAGCTCAGAAATTCAAACTACAGCTGCAGACAGATGGCTTTGTTCAAGTCTTCTATTTTCAACAGCCTGTCTCTGCTACACACACAGAACCTGCTGACTGACACTTTGCCCCTTCCTTCATGGAAAAGAGAAAAAAAAACACAGAAAAAGGCCTAGAGGAAACAAACCCATTTTTACATAAATATTGTATCAGGACCTTTTAGAAACACTGGTTTTATTTCGGCAAGGACAAGATCATTGCAACAACACACATCACCATGTTTATTCATCTTGATAAGGTTGCCTGAAGCCCGAGAATTCAAATTCTTAGGATGAACTTGAAAATAAAGAAATGAAAGCAGGAAATAAAAGAGTTAGTAGCTCCAAATCATGCAGTTAATGAAAATGAAAGCAGGAGAAGGAATAAGCATGCAACAAATCACCACTTTTAGCAGCAGAATTTCTGATCTTCAAAAATTAGGGCCCTATGGATTTGAAAGGATTGAGTTAACTTTTTTACAGTGTTTCCACTCCTTTTCTCCCTGTCAGCTGTTCTTGGTGGAAGAGGCAAGGAAAGTAGTATTTGCCAGAGTGCAAACAGTTCATTGTTACTTCACTGTTACTTCTGTATTGGCTGCACACATCTCAGAAGAAATGATGAGTAAGCCTCAAGCTCTCTGTTTACACAATCAATTGTATCTTCAGCTTCCTAACAGATGAGTGCACCTGCACTTGGTGCCTTCAAAATGCAGTTTATTATTGCACTCCCCCCATGTCTCCAGACACCTGCATGGAACAACCAACACAAGAACAGCCCCCTCCTTTTTCACCAAAGCTTGAAACACTGGTATTTATTACCCCATATGTGAATTCCAGAATCAGCAAGAGATATGCAAAGAAATTCCACTACTGAACAGTTCTTCCAAATATTATTTTAATGAAATTATCCAGGACATGTTTTATTCCATGAAAACAGTTTTCAAGTTACAAGACTGAAGGCACATATTTGTGTATCCATGGCGCAAAATTTGACACTCTTGTGTAGACACCTGGGAAGTTTGGTCTTCCACATCCATAACCCCAGCTCACAATGCCAGTCAAAAACCATTTTCCATCTCCATTGCTTTGACATGACAGTGGTCCACCAGAATCACCCTAAAAATAATGTATCGAGTTATATGTGTTTACAATATGAATTATAAAAACTGGGGAAAAATCTACAGGAGATATTTTGCGTAATTCCAGTGATTGTATTTTCATATTCACATAGTTCAAACAATTGATAGTTTGAATTGTTTTTTTTTCAAGTAGATGGCATTGCACAGTTTAACCAAAGTTTGCTCTTTCACAAGAGAGAAGCTAATTCTCACTCTTTAAAGACACTAATAAAGATATTACTTCGCATGGACTATATTTGAAATTCACATTTTTTTCTAACCTCACACTTATAGCCAAACCCCAAATCTGCTACTTAACATGTATGTACATTCATAGGTTACACACTAAAACTCAAAAATAGTTGGTTTTTAAAAAATATTTTAAAATAATTAAAAATATTTAAAAATTTAAAAAATAAGACAAATACAATAAATAAATAAAGTATTCAATAATTGTATGACTTCTTTCAAATTAGAGGTAAATGGAAACAGATGGAATCCCTCAATTGTTTTGTGTTGGGGTTTTTCTTGATTTTTTTTTTAAGATGGAAAAAGAGCCTAAGGATTGTCCTCTAGTAGATACTAGTCAGCACATAATGTTTAAGGGCCCATAATGTCTTTGTAATTAGAGCAGTTAAAATGAAGTCAGTTCTAGACTTCAAAATTTATTACAGGATCTCATAATGCTGTAATACAGGGCAAAGCAACTAGGACTCTTCCTTTACAGGGTGTTCTTTCAGAAATACATTGGCAGAGCATCAGGTATAAAACCATTTGCCACCATTTGGGGAAGATTCCTTGGACCAAGCTTTTACTTCCCTGTAAGGCTCTGCTGTAGCATCTCTGTAAAAAGACACCCAGTGGCAAATTAAACTTTACCAAAATATTGGGTGCAAGAAACAACTTCTAAAAGCAAAGGTGCATTTGGCAAATTTCAGATATTTTGCAAGAGAAGTGCCTTCTTTCTAGACAAATATTTTGTTAGAGCTAGAAAACTATTTTGCCTTTACTTTGTAGGTTGTTGGGATATGCAGGTTGTAAGGGACCTCTTCCGAGGTGCTTAGGTTCCACCCACTCCTCAAAGGATTATATTGAATTGCCTCAAAAAAGGTTAAGAATTTAGAAGACTCTTTTTTTTCTTCCATGACAAATAAGATTTCACATTTAGAGAGTAAAATTTGCAAGTCTTTTCTTTCATTCCTAGGACAAAAGTGGAACACCAGCACTTTTCACAAAACAGGAATACCACAATTTGATAAGCTCTAACAACTGCCAGACACAGACACAAATCATTTGCCTTTACAAAAATGCAGCCAAAATGATGTCTTTCCCTGGCTATATCTTGAGCAGCCATAAACAAACAAATTCTCCAGTTACTGAAAATGATACTTAATATCAATGGCCTCACTAACCTCTAAAAAATAGGTAGTGCATTATACTCCCTCAGCCATTGTAGGCTCACTCATTTTTATGTAGATTAGTGAAAGCTAGAACATCTTGAAGATTCCAGATCTCTATCATAAAAAAATTGTTTTATTATTACTTCAACAGTAAATGTACTATTGTTTTAGCAGTAAATATGTATGGTTTATAAAATTCAATATAATAAAATATGGCATATGATATCTGTAATATTAAGTGTCATATAGATATATATTGCATATCTATGTGGTTTTACTACTATTCACTAGAACTAAATTCAGCACTTTACATTTATCATCTTTCAGCTTTTCCAGATCAGAAATATCTTACAAATTATTAGGCAAATTTATGCCTAATTGTCTGCATCTCATCATGCAGTCCTGTAGTTCCAAGCTGGAGGGGAGGGATCCTGAAAAGACACAAGCTAGTTTCTCAGTTTTTTCTTCAGCTGGGAGCCTATTATGCCAAAATTTGCCTGATTTCAACTTGTTATTGGGACCTGCAATTTGATTGGCTCTTGACCTGCAACTGAAATTTAGTGATGCTACTTGTGCACATAAAGCAGAAGAACTCTGAAATGACCCACAGAAGAGATTTGCTGACAGACAATTCTTAAATTGCTCTTTTTCAGAACTGAAACATATTGACCACAAAGTGGTCTGCCAGTCAACTTTACACCTCCTCATGCAACAATGAAAGACAAGATAAGCTGTTTGCAAAGTTTGCTGAGATACATACTTTACACCCATCTCTTTTCCCAGACGATAGCCCAGCACAAAACATCCTAGCTGTGATAATCCCATATGTGGAATGACATAATGTCTGGTCAATAATTTCTACCTCTGCTTTCTGAAGAACTGCTGAACCTTCATCATCTGGAAAACAAATTTGGAGCAGGGTGATTCAAAAGAGCTTAGCATTTTACTCATCTATTGAAACATAAAACAAGAAGTCTTCAGAAAATATCCACAGATACTTTTGACCATTGAGTTATTCCAGATTCCAAACAACTAACTGCAACAGTAGAAAGCCTCTTCGTACTATCAGGCAATTGTGTAATGTGATCTGGGTCCTCCAGACACACCAATTACAATGGCATAATCACTAGGATTGGGCAAAAAGTTTTTTCTTTGTTTTTTTCCAAAAGGTCTCAAGACTTCTTAATTCGCTCTCTTTTGATTTCAAAAAGGAAACAGAATTTTACAAAGATATTTAGATCATCACATGACAGATTTGCAGTGAGGGCAGCATATCTGAAGGAGCCAAATTCAAGATTAAGATTGTGAGTCAGAGTTTCAGGATGCAAATTCTGTTAGCATAAAGAACCAATTTCCAAATTTGCTTCTTTCTATCTGAAAGATTTGGTGAAACACCTCTTTTTTATAAGATGTATACTTTAATAATAACAGAATTAACCCCAAGTTTCCCCTCCTTTCAATACACCAGGCCCAATCTCACCACCAGGTGATCCCTTCAAAATCTGGTTATAGCCAAAAAGCCCCCACCCACATATTCAAAGCACTGGTTTACATCATGAAACTTTGTTTTGTGATTTGATAAAGCTAGTATATATTAAAGTATACTTTGAAATTAAAAGCACTTGTGTTGTAGAAGCTGACGAAGGGAATAGAGGGAAACAGGAAAAAAATACACCCCTCCATTTTTTTTTTCTGAGGCATTACATTTATCTTTCAAACACTCGGCTTTTTAATTTCACATATGACTAACCAGCAGCCTGAAGAGAGAAACCACACATGCATCCCACACCTCCAAGGGGAACAGATGGGAAAGACAGCACTGTGGTATTTTGGGGTAAGTGTAGCTCCCTATACTAACAACTCAATATGGAAGACATTCAGATCCATGGGACCAGCAGCTGAGTTTCCTGAGCATACGAAGGTACACGCACACTCCGCCAGCTGTGAAGGCTCCTGGGAACAAAATTAGCTCAGTGGAAGGGATAAAACTCACCCGCTTCCTGCTTTTGGCCCCAGCCTGTTATCCAGCACCTGTCCCCGCTGCGGGCTTTATGGGAAGAGGGAGGCAGGCAGATGGGCTGGATGAGGTGGCTCATGGTGTCCGGCCACGGCGTGCTCAGCTGCAGCAGCGCGATGTCGTAGTCATAGTTCCTGCTGTTGTAGTACTCATGCACTATGATCCGCCTCACTGCAGACACAAACTTGGCACGGCCTTGCATTTGCATGCCCAGGTGGGCATGCCATGCTCTGGGGTCAGCCAGCCTGGGTGGGAGCAAACAAAGAAGTTGCTTCTTTAAAAAGTACCTCAAAACCCCACTGACAGCAGGGCTGGGGAAGGCGGAGCACAGCACCTCCATGCAGTTCAAACTCTGGAACCTAAAGGCACTTGTGGGTTCTGGCCATGTTTGAGACAGATACTGAGGGAAGACTGCTTACTTGCTCCCTTGGAAGCAGTGGGCTGCAGACACAAGCCATTCTTTCGATATCACTGATGCTCCACAGTAAGCAGCTCCCACAAAATGAAGGCTGACCTGCCAGGGCCATTCACCTTCCTCAGTGTTTGAGCCACCTACAATCCGAGAGACGAGGTTGCTGATCTTGCTACTGCCACAACCTGCAAGAGATATTTCAGGTTATAATCCCCATCTCCAGTACTTTCCTTTAATGAGGGGGCTTCCCTCATGGAAATGAAAGAATATTGGACTTTTAAATATTTTGAAATCAATTTCATTCCCCTGCTATAATCACAACACTTCTCTCTTTGGCTGCTCTATTAATGAAATCAGAGGTGACTCCATAAAAAGGCACCAGTCTGGAAATTTTACTAAGTCACTTTTCTAGCTCTGCTACAGAAATTAGCCCCTAAATATTTCTGGTGTCAGAAATGTCAAAGGATCCATTGATTTAATAAGCATCACAATGAATATATACAAATAGGCAAACCCTCATCTCTTTTTGATACTGCCAACCCTGACCTGAAAGGAGACCATCAACAAAGAAGTTCAACATCACCAGAACACTTACTTCTTGCCAAAACAGTGGGAATGATACAAGAAAAATGTATGTGGAAATTGGACATTTATTTGAAAAACAAGGTGGTACAATCATTATTTTGGAAATCATTTGGAAATGACTGACAATCTGACAGTGTATATTACTAACAGGTGAAGAAGTCATGCCTCATCAGCACAAAAATCTGAACTCTTAACTGAAAAGCAAGGAAGAAAAACCCTTCTGTAGAGCTTCCTGTCCATCCCTAGTCCTTGCACATAAAGTTTCTGTTTAGGAGTTTTATTCCCACACTCCCACACATAGGTGTTAATATTTCTGGACCCTTTCCTGAACACATCCAGAAAGTCAAATGCAGCTTTAATGTTTCCAAATAACAAAAGGCATATGGCTAGTCTCTTAAGACATCCCACTGTATCCAAGGCAAGTGCTGACAGATTTGACATACAGGCAGCATGCCAGAGACAGCTGAGGGCCAGACAGAATCATAAAATGGTTTGGAAAGGGAGTTTAAAGATCATCTAGTTGCAACCCCGCTGCCATGGGCCAGGACACCTTCCTGCTAAACCAGGTTGCTCAGGGTTCTACCCAGCCTGGCCTTGAACAATTCCAGGGAAGAGGCATTGACAGCTTCTCTGGACAACCTCTGCCAGGGCCTCACCACTCTCACAGTGGAGAATTTCTTCCTTATATCTAATCTAAATATACCCTTTTTTATTATAAAGCCATTCCTCCTTGTTCTATCATTACGTGCCCCGGTGAAAAGTCCCTCTCCAGTTCTCCTGTAGGCCCCTTTAGGTACTGGAAGGTGGTAAGAGCCTTCTTCCTAAAGCTGTCTCTTCTCCAGGCTAAACAACCCCAGCTCTCTCAGCCTGTCTTCATTGGAGAGGTGCTCCAGCCCGCAGATATCTTCACAAACCTCCTTTGGACTTGTTCCAACACATCCATGTCATGTAATATACTTGGGACCATTCAGTTTAAGAAACTAATCCTAACCCCACTTTTATAGCTGCTGCAGTGACAATCACCTGTTTGCTCTACATCAAAACAAACTTAAAAGATTGTACAGAGGATACTTTAGGAAGATTTAAGACTAGAAGCTAACTTGATACTATGAAGTATTGGGGTCTTCACCATCTGGAAGAGTCAGAGAAGTGAAAAGTTTGTGGGTTTTTTTTCTCTTTGCAGCTGTATCACTCCTGAAGTCCAAATACAGTCCGACTTCAATGAAGTGCCTGGCATTGCTGCAGACAACAAAAGTTGCTGCCTCACCAACTAACCAAGTTCACTCTGTAATTAACCCTGCTGCCCTAATCCTTAGCATAGCTGCAATAAGCAGTACAGCTGTCTAAGGCTCCCCATAACTGTAAGCCCACCCTCCCACAGGAACTTGGCAAATTCTGCAACCAGATCTGAGGTAAACTGATAGCTGATCATTACCCAACTATCACAGAGAGGATGCAATAAAAATTCAGTACCTGCAGCCCGACTTGTACCCACTCCAAACCAGGAAGAAATAAAGGTCTTTATTGTGTAAAAAGTTCAAAGTCCAGAAAGATGAATATTTGAGAGGAACTTACTGCAGCTGCTTTCATCACTTCCATCAACACAGTCCACAGTCCCATCACACCTTGCATATTGTTTCCTAATGCAAATGTTATTCCTGCACTTGAATGTGTGGTTGGTGCAGGGAATACCTGAAACAGTTGTGAGGAAAAAACTCAAAACAACCATTGGCTCAGCTTAACACATGAAGACATGTCTGCACAGATAGAAGATGTACATGTAGTAGTACATGTATTAACAGATAGGAAGTGATGTGACAAAAAAGCACTTTGGTGGGGAAGGCTTAACCTCTAAACAGAATAAACTATTCAAATAGAACTGCATCTGTAGTTGGGTGTGCATTTACTTGGCCAAGTCCAAACAAGGATTTCCTCCCCTCCCTTCCCACAGCACTAACACATACAGATATAATAGTGAAAATTAGATGTCAAGTGTAAGGATAGCAAGAGAAAACATCCAGTACTCTGGAAAGGAGCTCTCCTTTGTATTTCAGTATTAAATGTGAAATGAAGGATTGCAGTGAAAGCAGCCTTATTAACTGTATCCAGTAAAACTGCAACCCCCAAACTCAGCATTTTCCTGTTTCCCTGTGCCTTGCAATAAATGCACTCAAGCCCAATCCATTTTTTTTGTCAATGCACAGAAGTATCCTGTAATCATTTACACAGACTGTCTTGTCAGAAGGGTCAAGAAAGTTTTCTTTGAAAAAGTCACTTGCAGCACTTTTCAGTTGTGCTCCCTTTCATAAGTCCCTTTCATATGTCACAGCACCCATTTATTCTAAAAAGTTCAAGAAAGTCCTGATTCAAAACTTTGATTTGCCTAATGCTAAATTTATAGCTTCTGCTAACCTTATAACCCTGAAAACTGCTACAGAGAAACCATCATTTTTACAGTTATTTTACAGATGGTAAAACAGATCCAGGAATTTATTTGCACAGATTATGCTGTAAAGAGAGAAAATCTCAGATTCAAGCTTTAAATCCCCAGATCCCCATCATGCACCTGAAGTCCTTAATTCTTCTGCCAGTATTTTGCAGAAACAGATGTTCATGAGCTTATTAAAAATAAATAGTTTAAAATCAGTAATGGCTTGTTTCTAAGTGTATCAGAAGAAATGAACAGAATTATATAGCCCAAGCAAGATTTGACAGTGTCTCTTAACCTTTTGAATGCAGAATCCAGAATTCAAGTCAGGAATAGACAGATGACAAAAGAGTGAAAAAAAGTTATTCAAGAGAGTAGCCTTACTGTGGGTGCAGTTCTGCTCATCTTTTCCATTCTCACAATCACTTACTCCATTGCAGGCAAGCAAGTTGTCCTGTATTGCAAAGCTGGAGTTGCAGTTCCACTCAGGGACAACTTTAAAAATATAAGCCAAATCAGGCACAGAAGCATTCCTGTAAATACTAATACATCCCCTTCTGACTATGTCTGGATACAACATTCATTCCTCCACATCATGGTACAAGGATGGGCATCAGTGCCACATTATGAATGGAGAAAATAGAGCACAAAGGAGCACAGTGAGCTCCCAGGATGGAGATGCTTAGTATCACTCTCATCTACTCTATGAACCCCTGCTTTGTCATTCCCCCACAAAAATAAAATAAATCATCTCAAAATGGGACAGAACTTTATTAATAATTGCCAGCTTTTATCACATACTAAAATATATCCTACTACAGCTATTATTGCACATCTAAATTTCTTCCTTGTGCTCTCCAGTGCCATACCTTCTTCATTCTTAGTTTTGTCCCTTGCCAATTAACTACAAATTAAGCATTCAAGAGACTGATGGATAGTCTGTACCCAGACGGACAAAGGAAGCTGAAAACATCTTTCATTACCCCCATTAAAAAATTTCACCTTGTTTCAGCTGCCTTCTAAGATTAGAGAATGCATTCACTATGTTTTCCAGTGAAGATCTCTAATAAGTTAATACAAACCACAAGAGAGTTCATCGCTTTCGTCGAAGCAGTGGTTTATGCCATCACAGCGCTGCATCTGCTGGATGCACAAGCCGGTAGAACACTTGAAATGTCCAGGCGGACATGCTGGAGGTTAAAAAGGACAAAAAAGAAACCAACAAAACGAAACAAAACAACAACAACAAAAAAACCCAAGCAACCAAACCTAAAAATTTCCTTTCCACAAATATTGCCAGCTTGTTTCAATTTACAGTCACTAAGCTGCTCCAGGGAACGATAAAATTGATCTAAATTTAATAGTCTGTATACATTGCCAGCACTTAAATTGAATTCAAATGTTGAAAAGTGGGATTTAAAGAAGAGGAAAAAATGTCTCTAAAGTTCCAATTCAGCTGTTCCTGGAATATGTACCATAGGCTCTCTAGGGCTGGAACAAATCAGCCAGTGTTTTGTGGTGCAACACAAGACTGCTTAGAAGACCATCTTTATTTTAAAGGATAGCCTCACTTCCAATAACCAAAATTTGCAGCATTTTGCAACTTGGTAAATAACCTGCATTGAAGTGGTGTATGAACTACATAATTCTGCCTTATAAACTAAAATAATAGAATTTCCCCTCTTTTTACATACTCTACATATATACACTGAATAAAGTTCCTCTAATGTGCCAAGTAACTATGTCTAGAAACCACTGCTTCTCTACTACTTTAAAAAGAATATATAAGACTAACATGGGTGAAAAAGTACCAGTAAACAAGTTATATGGAAAAAACTCAGGGTCTCAGAGTTTATCAATTTTTTGAGCTGTTTTTTCAGCTCAGATTTGGGATTTGCACACACTAAATATAAATACATGGAAACACTGAAATAAGCAAGTGATTATTTGGTACTCTTTTCATTACCTGGAAGACTTATAGCAATAGAAACATTGCAAACAAAATGTTGGGGATGGAAACAAACAGGAACAGCAGACTTCAACTGACTGCACCACGGTCATAGCCATGCAGGAAGCTTTGAGGACTGTGCAGAAGGGAACAGTGTGCATGCAGGAAACCAGAGCATGCTGCACATGTCCACAAATCTTAGATGCACAGCCTAGAAAAGGTCCTTTGTTTGCTACTCATATGACTTAGTGAGATTAGAAAAGAAAATGAACTGAAACCCCACAGGCAATTTCCTGCATAAACTTAATTAAGTCCTACTGGACGCAAAAAAAATGCTGCTTCACAGATCTGAAATGCAAAGAAGGGTTGAAAGAGATAAAATCCATCTTACGCTGGCTGATGTTATAGCTGCCATACTCCACCAGCAGGGGCTTCTCAGAGACCTTCGAACTGCACTGAAGCTCCACGCTGACAGCAGAACTTGTAATGTGGAAGACTGTTTGGTGATCAACATAGTAACCACAGTACCTAAAAGTGTTCAGGCGGGTTCTAGAGCAGCCTTCATGTGAAAACTGCCTTACATACAATTTAAATGTCAACATCACTGAAATTCAGAAATAGAGTCAGCTGCCATACTTTAATTAAGAACCAAAATCAAAAATATTTCTCAGCAGTCACCCAGCCTTCATCCACCATTAACACTGTGGAAATTTACTTCTGAATGTCATACCTTCAAATAAATAGTCTTAAAAAGAATGCCTTGGGTGCACATCTACTTTAAATTGCTCTTTTGGCAAAGAAGTTCCTTGGACTTCTGCCTAGGTGCCACTTGATTCAGAGAAACCTAAATGCTTTCTGATGCCAGCAAACATTTAATCCATCCATTGTTAATGAATCTCTAATGTTCCTTTCATCAAATATGCCAATCTCTAGCTGGGGGGTGAGGGTGGACAACAAAAAACCTAGATTAAAAAAGAAGCAAAGAAGAAAAAACAAACCCCAAAGCAGAAAAAACCAACAACCCACAACCAAACAAAGCCTCTTTGACAATGGAAGGGTTGCTGGATAATTATTTAAAAAATTGAGACAGTTTTAAATTTAGTAAACCAGTGAACATCAACAGTACAGGTTGTTCTAGAAGTGGAAATAAAGACTCTGTACTCTGTTCAACAAAAATGCCTCAAAAATGCAACACTTATAAGAAAAACATCTGGCTTTAATATTCCTGCCGAAAACAAAGTACATACAAATCTTAAGCAGATTTAAGAGCACAGGCAGCTGCATTGATTTTTAGCAGACATGGCACACACACTTGTTTGACAGCAGTACAAGGTCACTGACAGCAAAATAAACACAAAGAAAAAAAGGAAAAAAATGGATTGTTGTATTGTTAAATGGAGTAGTGGACTATTAGCCAGAAGTAAGTATTTGCCGTGTGTATTTTTCCACATCAAGCATTGCACCAGGACTACTCTTCGTGTCAATGAATGGAGAAAAATTGGTAAGTGATTTCCATGTGAACAGATGTTGCCTTAGTGTCCTGAGCATCCCACTGAAGTCTGCCAAAGGGAAAGGACACACTCATTCATATGTTTTCATGTACGCTCTATTTCACCCGACTAAAATGAAACATCCTGTTAACAGATCTAGGAGATTCTGTTCCAGCAATGCGAAAAATAAAGGAATAAAAGAATTTAAAAAACCAAGACTTCTCTTTGACATCTTGAAAGCAGATGCAAAAATCTCAGTTTTAAAGCTTTTTACTGTAGGAAAATGAATTGTAAAAGAAGCCTCAAAAAAAGAAGCAAGCAAACAAACCCTCAAACCCAAAAAAAAACCCAGCCCAAACCAAACCAAACCAAAAAACAAAAACAAGAACAAACCCACCAAAACCCCAAAAATCCAACACCACCAAACAACAACAAAAAACAAAACAAAATAAACCCTCCAAAAAACCCACAAACCACTGTCTTGGGAGGAGCAGTGTTTCTTTATCTTCTCCAGGACTCAACCTGCTAACTACCTCCGGGGAAGCAGCCGCCACTCTGAGGGGGCCATCTCGGCTAATGGATCATCAAGGACTCCCCAGAATGACTCACTGAATTATATTATCCCATTGTGAATTTCCCTGCCCCGGGGATGTACCAAAAAGTTCCGTCTGTGTATAACTTGGGGCTTGGGACACCACAATACCACCACACCATACCCAGAGGACAAGAGCTCTCGACAGCCACCACTGGATCTCCAGAGGAAGACAAGACCTTTTCACAGGATCATAGCTTCGACAAGACTGTATCCATCCTCCAAGGGGACTGCAGCCACCCTGACCAATAGGGTGTCAGGTTGTATTCTGACTTTCTCTGTTTAAGCCAGTGTTTCTGTACTATTGCCTTTATGGTAATTTTCCTATTAAATTGTAGCTCTGACTTGGAAGCTCTTGCAAAATATTTGTGTGGAGTTAATTCCTTCTGCTGGTTTGCCTCCAAACCAGCACACCCACCCACCAAATCTATCAGTGTTGAGTGAAGACTTCCTACAACAGGGAGTCTAATTGTTACTAATTTTAGTGTTTGTCACCAATGCTCCCAACCTAAAACAGCCTGTCAAAGTGCACAGCAAAATGCCGTTTCCCGATCTGATTCCCTTCAACTAGCTCACAGACATTTTCTACATTTCTCCTTCTGTCAATGACTTACACAGTCTTCCTTCCAACAAACCCTAGCATAATAAAAACCAAAAAAAAAACCAAACAAAAAACTGCAAACAAACAAACAAAAGCTGAAGTCTGCACTGACCCCTTCTCAGACAAATAAAACAAACTCATCTCACCAAAAGCAGAGGAAATTGCTGCCCATCTGTGGAAAAGCTGAAACAAGTACATCTCCTTTACACAGTGAGAAATGCCATATGCTCATGGGATTTGTAAAACAAAGCTACAGGCCCTCAGGAGACTTTTGCTGGTGTTTTACTGGTCATATATCCAGGTCCAGGGCAAATGGAAGTTGCAAAACACCATCTGTAACTTGCTCCAGAGATAAACTGATTAAGGGGGACATTCCATATGTTGGAGAAGTGAGCGGGATAGTTTTTCAGGGGATGAGCAGATACATGCATGCTGTAGCAGAAACAATGGGATATTGCACTAACAGTTTTAAGACAAATAAAGCACCTCTGTGTTCACATAAACCTTTAGTGGTCTGCTCATAAGACACTCATCAGTATTCCTGCCTTGAGAGTTTCAGGTAAGAAGTTCATCAGCTGTAACTTCTTTGACAAGGCAGTGAAGCATTGTATGGCCACTGGAAGAAAGACAGGGAAGAACTGCATGGTCGTGTTCCGTGTCTCTGGTTAGATAAAGCTGTCCCTAGAGGTCTGAAGGAACCTTATCTGCACCACCTGCTTGGTCCCAGTGTTTACTAATATCAGTATCCCTAAGGTTCTTAACTATTTTTACCTAAGATAACAGAATAAGCATCCCATAGGCTGAAACTGCAAGAAGCTGAAAAAAGGGAGTCCCCTGCCACCCCCCCTCCCCCCCCCCCATTACATTAACAATTAAAATTTGGGAAAAAGAAAGAAAATAAAACATCACCATGTTTCATGCTTGAAGTCATATTTTTTCCCCTTCAAAAGTTAATATAGAACAGCAAATCAGAAGTTCAAAAGCCTTATTTTCAATGAAAAACCATACTCTTTCAAAGGAAAGATTGTCTTGGTCTACTGCTATAACCAACAACTTGCAACAGAAAGCAGGAGCATGTGCTCTTGTGCAGTACTTCAAAAGTAACCCTGAGGGCACTTCCAAGAATCATACCATGGACATTTGATTCTGTGGAATGCATAATTGGCAGGTTTGTTAAAAAGCTACTCAGATTCTTTCAGGGTTCTCTGTCAGATAATTCTTCAGTATGAACCGATTATAATTTTTTCCTCTAGATTTTGCCTTTTTTATCTCACCCATCCCAAATATCACAAGTCTTTCAATTTCCGTCGTAAAAAGACCACCAAAAAACCCCACAATCACACTATGTGTGGTGTGTTTTGACTGGTGTTTTTATGCATTCATTTAGTCCAGCAACCAATTCCTATCAAGGCACAATTGTAGGAGCTTCAAACTGAATTTTCACTCTATAAATACAACATGCTATTGAAGAATAGATAAAGATTTTTCTTCTCTCAGTAATTCTTTCAGTTGTACTCTTAAGGGCCTAATTCACTTAGTTCCATTAGTGAGTTCAGAAACTCAGTTTCAAAACTAATCTTACTGAGGTTTCCATTTGAATGAAGTTTAAGAAAAAAAAAATTGGATGTTTTAAATCTAGCCTTGCCTCATCATCCAGCATTCCAAAGATGACTTGAAAACTGAGGAAAGTATGAACAGGTGATGTGCTGGGAAAGCGGTGGTATCTTAATAAAAAACCAGCAGCAATATTTTAATTAAAAATACTTCAGAAATACAGTGGTTGCTTGAAAGCCACTTTGTGCAGTTTCTCTTTCAAGAGCCAGTGATTGGAATGAGGAAGCAGTTAGAGTTCTATTCCCAATCATCTCATTGCAATGGCTTTCACCAAGAAGTTAATTAGATTCGCTGTCCTCTTGAGCAATCACAGAATTAAGTTACACTTAAAAGGGCTTTAAACAGACCTTGTTTAATGGCCCCAGAAAACACAGAATTTTTTCAGGGTTCACAGGACATCAATCTTCATCCAACTCTTTCCGTTTCTCTCTCTCCAGAGAGTACCAAAGACTCTTGTCTTCAACTTTCTGGTACTTTTCAGTAGAATATCTATCTATCTATCTATCTATCTATCTATCTATCTATCTATCTATCTATATTTTATAAGGATTGTTACACCATCAGCTAAAATGGAAGAATGGTAGGACACCCCAGTGAATTACTTATGTCCTGGTGGAAGCTCTCTGAGTGAGCTGCAGTAGTAATGGGAAGGTTTATTTTGGTAGCATTACATTAATCGTCCATGCAGAATACTTACATGCGTTCATTAATTTTCCACCATCCTCGCTCACAGCCTTTAATATTCTTCTCACTAATGGTATAGTTATGGAACTTCAGAGCTACACCAAGGCTCTTCTGTGGAGTCTGTTGTGAGAAAGAAAGACAGTGCAAGCAGTCTTCTTTTTCCTTTTGTGGGCACAGAACACAAAACTCTATAAATGTATTTCAGGAATTACGGAGCTTGGCATTGCCACACCCTGGGAGCTGCACTGGCTTCACCAGCTCAACAGCCAGCACTTTACACACTTGCCAGCTATTCAGTCCTGAGTCAAAGCACGGGTTGGCACAGCCCCACCACAGCTGCAGGCTTTCTCCCCCTCTAGCCAACAGCCTTCTCATCTTCAGAGAGCCACTGGCCATATAAAGCAGCTTTTGTATCAAGATCAAAGCACTCAAACACATCCAAATGTACTTGTGTAGGGACACAGAGCCCCAGAGGATTTTTAGAGTTAAGATACTGTCTGGAATACTTGTGTCACTTGTAATGCTAGGAGTTACTTCTACCACAATATTGTGCTAGTCTTCTGCTAGCACCTGCTCAGCCATGCATTCTTCAGTGTTTTACAAAACACATCTAAACCCAGCAAAATCACGAGTGTTCATACTTAATTGGAAATTCCTTTCATAAAAGGAACAGAACCTTTTTTGCAAGGCAAGGTAGTGTTCATTTAAAAACAAGGGCTGATTCAGGGCAAAAAACCAGAAATGAAAAATTTTCTCCCTCTCTCTTACAGAAAGTATAACTTGGGAAATGAGCGAAGTTTCAATATTGCAAGAAAATACAATATTGAAAATGAAACTGGTTTGAGCACTAAACCTTTCTATTGGAAGTCCAGGGTGAACTGAAGACTGTAAATTTAGCCCCCCAAAAATCACCTTATCATTCTAGAAGAGGAAGAGGCTGTAGGTTCTGGCTAGCTGGACTTAATTTATATTGCTGGGATTCATTGTCGGCAGTTACTAGCTTAACAAGTCATGAGTAACATAAGCAGAAAGATGGGTAAACAGTGGACTTCATCATATTCATTGCTATATTCTTTAGAGAGGAAAACACTGAAGTGCAAATCCTAAGTCAGAGACCTTATTTTAGCAGCACTAATAAGGAAACACTCATGTCAGAGAAAACAGAGCTACTTTAAAACAATGTCAACTTTCAACAATTTGCTTTCAGAAGAGTACCTAAAAAGATGCAGAAAAAGGATACCAAATTAAAAAAACAGCATAGGATTGTGCTGATAGGACAGACCATTCTGAAGAAAAATTAAATGTATTAGGCATATGAAAAGATACCAGAGAAGTGGCAGTAATAACTAGGTTAGAGGAGTTTTTTTGTACATACTTTTCATCCAGATTTCTAGGGGTGGGAAGAGAGGAGTTAAAACCAGTCAAGTCTTATATTGCCTGCGGTGAAGTAATTCTGCAGGCTAAACATCGAAACTTATCTTAACTCTTCACCTTTGTAATAGGACAGCTTAGGAACTATGTTCTCTTCCTTAAAAACAAGTGCACAGAAAGAGAAGAAACTGATACAAAACATCTGAGCACAGCCAGCTGTTCAGCAATGCCATTTCTATAAACTACTACATCTGTGAGGATGCCGGTTACTGCCAACTCAATCACTTCTGCTTTACTTAAGCTCTAAGCACCCAAAACACACAGCAGTGCCTAAGAGAGAAAGAATCATGTTACCTGGAAGTTCCATGCACACAGGCATTTTGGAGGATAATAGCTTGGATAATATGGACTTGTGATTCTCCCTTCATAGCCAGTTTCCTCTTTTGTCACTATTGCTTTTCCACACTCTAGGGGAAAAAAAGAAAGAGGCAAAATTTGGCAAACCTTGATATACTTTCAGTAAAGCTATTCAGTGGGCTAAAGCATCCAAATTTATCAAGAAGTCTGTCGCTGCAAAGCTGGGCAGGTCAGGAATTATATTTAGCTGGATTCAAGTTGTAAAAAGAGACCCTTCCCACATAGAAGACAAAGGATGAAAAGATTCAGGGATGAGTGCTGGTCTCTGCAGGACCAGAACACACTGTAAAGTTTATCTATGTTATTTCACTGAAGACAGTTTTGCAAACAAGAATATCAAAACATCCACACTGCAGTACTACACAGGGACCTCTGGTCTTAGAATGCAGCCAATTAGAAGTGAAATGGACAACATACTAAACTAATCAGCCTCCTGGAAACCAAAACTTTCTTGGATGCTTGCTCAATGGATTTGTAGAATTCATTAGAAACAAACTCATACACTCAGAGAAATGAACAAAGAAAATCCAGACTTGAACCTAAAGAAAACCAACCAACCAACCCAGAACTTGAAGTTAATTATTCTGGAGAATTTATCACATGCTTTTATGCTGGTATATTAATGCTTAATTACTGTCAACATGAAAAGTATACATAATTTTGATCAGCTTGAGTTTCCTTGCATTGAGTTGTGTGAGATTTTTCTCCTTGTGCCACTAGCATGATAGTCCTTGTACTATTTTTGATTATGATCTCACCATTTCTTAAAGATTAAAGCAATAAAGTCATGGACTTGATGCACAAACATTACTGACTCTCTTGTGTTCCTGAGGAGGCGGGGACTGATGGCAAATGCAGGCAAAGCAACTGAAGCTTTATTTTCTGAAAGCAGTTTTTAGTGCTCACATCCTTCCACCCTTATCATGATCCCGGAGTCCCAAGGCAGAAGGGAGACCACTGCTACACCTGAAATAACAGCCCCATCTACTGGCACATTGCAGTCCTTGACAACGGAATTTAGGGCTGCTTTCAGCCTTTTACCCTCATATTTCACAACTAGTCTGATCAGATTACATTACTCAATAGGAAGGTACAGAGTAATGCAGAGGAGATGAAGGGGAGGCAAGAACCTGTAAAAAAAAGAAACTCAGATACAGGAATCATTTTTCTATAGTCAGAAACATAACAGACACTTCAGGATCTTAGAAGAAACAATATAATAAACACACTTCAAAACACAGAGCAAACCTACTTTCTTGTGTAACGACCTCAAAATAGCCATGAAATTCCTTTTGCTCCTTTACTTGTGCTGCCTTAAATATTACCAGCATGAGATTATTTGTGGACACAAGTGATACCAATGAATCAGCTGGTTCACAGGCTCTGAGGGGGAAGAAAGAAGAGCGAATACATAACCAAACACTTAAAAAGCGAAAAGCTTAACACATTACTCTCCCTCTGTGCATAAATTCTCCACTGGTTCAGATCTTACCTACTTCAAAGTCCAGCCAAATCTCCATGCTCTTAAGCACAAAAGTACCTGTCCTGAGGCCGTTACTGTACAAGCTGGCTTGTACTGATAAATAAGAAACCCAGCCCGGTTCCATTAATCGGGCCCTGGGTTCATAGACAGGGAACTTCACCTATCACGTTCCATCCTGGGCTGCAGACATCTCATGGTCAGGAGCTGGGCTGTGTGGGGATCAGACCAACCAGAAATGAGACCCGGGAGTTTTGAACTCCCTACGTAAGAAAGCTCTCAACAATAAAACCTGAGGTTTGTCGCGTGGAGCTTTGAGGGGTGTGCGTTGTCCCTGTCTCCAGCTACCGAACCCGCAGAACACGTGGCATTTAACGTAATACAAGGCCAGTTAGAAACTCAATACTGTACATTCTTCTTCCAGAAAAGAAGGAAATTGCATGAAAATTAATATGGAATGTTTCACTCTATAAGATAATGACTTTCAGCCTTCACTCCCAGTAAAAATGAATGAAGCCAAAATTAACAAAAAGCTGGAAGAAAGAGAAATCTTATTTTACTAGACCAACAGTTTTATCTTCTTGTTCAGGAGTGGGAAAGACACGCAAGTTATTCAAGTCAGAAATTAAGAACCTGAGCCAATCAAGTAGTTTCATTAAAAAAATATTACTTTCCATATGCATTACCTAGCAGATATCTTCAGTCCTCTACAGATGCCAACATGTAAGTGAACACCATTCAAGTAAATTGGAGATACAGATTAGTACAGGACAGCTCTCAAAAAGGACTGAAAAGCCAATGCTCTGGTTTTGGGGCTTATACACAGGCTGAAATGCCAGAGAAAAGGGTTTCAGGGGTGAAAACACTGAGCTTTGTCTACTTCATGTCTATTTCCTTTTGACTTACAGAGTCCTATGGAATGAATTATCAGGCATTTTAAAGAAAAAGTCCCTAAACAAGAATAATGGATCATTAAAGAGAGAGAAGAAAAAGAAAAAAAGTAATAGTCCACATCTCTCAACCCATCACAGCTTCAAGTCAGGATTTTCATAACCCTCTAAACAAATAGAGCAGATAAAAAAAGCACTGAACTCGTGAGTGCCAGTAAGTGAGAATCACAAGACTTGGTTTCAGAACTTCAGTCTTTATCTGAAAAGCACTGATCTTCATACAGAATAGTTTGCTTAAGGGAGGAAATTTTGACATTCTCTTTCAGTCAGCATCTGTTTCCTGATAAGGAACAGAAAATTTTGCCCAGTGACGCGTGAATTTTTCATAGTTCTGTAGATAGGTGAAGATGCACTCTAGTTGAAAAAAACAGAAGAAGTTGAAGAAAATTTTCCCTTTTATTAGCAAGATAACTTATCCAAGAAATTTTAATTTGTCAGGTGTTATGTGAGTAATACATGAAGATCAGAGCACTTTTAACAAAACCAAACTAACCAAAAAATGAAGATGACAGGTCTTCAGAAAAAACCCCAAAGTTGTCAACTAATTCTTAATGGAAATTTATACTTACCGGTAGAGTATCTTATCTTTGATTGGCATCAGAGAGTCATAAATGGTGAGCGAGTCAGTGATGCAGTTATCCGCTTCAATCTGAAGGGATACTATTGAAAGGCGGATAAGGTGGCCCACAGATGCAATAAGCTTGAAATAGCAGATTGTTCCCTCTGAGGTAGCTTGTGTATCCAGAGGAAGGTGCTCATGTAGTCGGTCAGCATAGAGATCATACATGCAATTTGTTCCTGTGAAAATGTCACATTTTCAACACTGGACACAATCATTCCAAAACTCCTCAATCCACATGGCATTAAAACAAGAAATCCTAAAACTTGTGTTAAACTAAAGCAAAATATGAAAGCATATCTAACTTGGAAAACAAATTAATAATAGAAGCATAGAGTGGTTTGGGTTGTAAGAGATCATCTAGTTCCAAACTCTCTGCCATGATGGGGATACCTTCCACTCACCCAGGTTGCCCAGAGCCCCATCCAACCCAGCCTTGGACACTCCCAAGGGCCATCTACAGCTTTTCTGGGCAACCACTCTTACAGTAAAGAATTTCTTCCTACCCTAAGCCCAAACCTACCCTTCTTCAGGTTAAAGCCATTCCCCCTTGACCTTGTGAGGCGTCCCTTTCTGGCTGTCTGTGTCACTCACTCTTTTCATCTTAGTTACAGCTCTGTGGTCAAAGAACAGTCTATTCATAAAAAGCACAGAGCATGGCCAACAGCGCTGTAATTCAGTTCTTGCAGGGTACTTGCACTAAAGCAGTGCCATTTTGTACAATGTGCAGTTAAAGTTCTGTGGAGTCTCTAGAGGATAAATTATTTAATTCTTCACTGGGAGATACTCATCTAC
The DNA here is from genome assembly GCA_013398275.1 of Promerops cafer. NCBI lineage: Eukaryota > Metazoa > Chordata > Aves > Passeriformes > Nectariniidae > Promerops > Promerops cafer. The sequence continues at coordinate 15,364 of VZSE01000871.1, read as the reverse complement.
TTTCAAAGCATAAATGTACTGCTTGCCCCTATAGGCAATAGGATATTTAAAATACATAAAACAAAATCAAAGCAAAAATGCAGTTGCATGTCTGTATCCCCCCAGCTTTCTTGTTGATCAAATATCAAGGTTCTCAATGTTTTATCATGACATGAGCTAGAAGTGCTAGCAACAAATTCAGATTCACCAAGTCCTTCAGTTTGGAAAGGATGCTACAACTTTTCTTGCTCAGCATTCTGCTCAAAGCAGGATCAAAATGAATTCAGACCAGGACTTTGTTCTGCCCAGCCTTGAAAATTTTTGCAGTGCTAGAAATCAACATTAAAAATGGAAATACTGTGAAATAAAAATTGTGCAACCTACCCTACACAACATTTATTAAAAAAAGAGTAAAAATTTGTGCCATAATTTAGACAAGGATAAGAAGATTATTATCCTACTTGCATCCAATTTTCCAATTAAGCTGAAACAACTGTGATTTCCAATTAAAATATATTGAGGTCTTTATTTCAATTCAATATTGCAGCTAGAATTCAGCAAAAAGCTTAGAGAATTTTTGTTTGGTCATATCTAAAACTCTTAACATAGCTCTTTGAAAGGTGAGAAGGAAGGAAATGCAAATTAGGGAGAATAAGATCCAAAGGGAATATTTGCCTTTATTTCTGCCTATTACAAACATAAGTCTCTGAAATAGTTGCCATCATGGAACACCAATTAGAGCACTGTGAACATTTACTACTAATTGTTGACTCAAATTAAATGTTGACCTTTTGACCAGTAGTTAATCAAGACAGGAAGTGGTAGGCTTTGTCCAGCTTCCACTTCTAAATTACAGTCTTGAAACTAATGTTATGAATGTTTATGAACAATCTGTAAGGGTCACATTCCATTTAAATGAATTACACTTATAACTATTAAAAGCTTTGTTTAAGTCATTGTTCTTCCTTCTTCCTTGTTCTTATCTCTTCTCAATAACATTCTTTTTATAACAGTTATTTGTGCTTATTTAGTCACCCTTAGCAGAGCCAGCTTTGATCATAATCTCTAAAATTATGTAACTACCATTATTTCTACTAAGTAATTAATAATGGGATGAGCTTGCTGCTGCTATGGAGCACAGTCAAGACAATTCAGAGCTGACTCTAGAACTACAAGTAGTTCAAGCATGCTGCCTTGAAACTAAAGCTGGATAAAGTCTTTACCCAAGCAAACCCAGCACAACCAGATACTATGGCAATGCAAGAACCTCACATCAGCTGAATGTCCACAAGTCCCTTCTCCAGCACCACTCTTCAATAAATCTGCACTCCAGTCTGTACCTGAACCACTGGGTGCATATCCATACCCAAAGTTAACTCCGTTGCCCTCAAAATACAGCCTGCCAATGTTCATTTGGTTTGTGCTGCTGCATGGTCACTTTTACCTCCACATCACAGTCCATAGTCCTAAACAGACACAGTCGAAGAACCCCAAAAAATAAAATTGCACCAGTATAAGATTCTCAACTACTGTGGCCATCCATGTTGTTTATCCCCAGAAACTTCATTACATACCCACTCCACGCTCCCACAGATACCAGCTGACACCTGTGGGTGCTTATACAAAGTCTCTGAAAGATGTCTAGAATATGGCAGGTCATCCTTCTCACTTCATGTGCAAGATACCATCTAAGTCCTAAGAAGCCTTAGCAACAATATTTGTGTTGTGCTTTTCTTAATTTCTTTTTTTTTTTAGGGGCTGCATTCTGGAATATATTGGAACCCAGTTCCAACTGTGCTAACTTCTCCACACTGGAACACTGAACTGGGAACTGAAATCCCTCTGCAAGTAAACACCAATATGTAAAACGCTTTCTAGAAATAAAACACATATTAATGAGATGTGATAGAAGCCAATATTGTTATGCTGTGCAGTTTAAGTTGGAGGCTTTAGTGAATGCCATAGTGAACAAGTGAATGCCGTAGCAAACTCAACTTGAGTTTTGAGAAATTATGGGCTATATGTTTAGCAATCTAAACATTGCAAACCCTGGCCCACACTCTGTGACCTCAAGTCTGCCAGTGGACCTCAGAACTAGGAGAGCTTCACTTGGCTGCATGGCAAAAGTAGTTGTTTGGTTCTGAAAAAAATATGCAAGCTAAAACCTTTGCAAGGGAACAGAAGCAAAAATCACAGATAGAAGTGCAACAAAATGTCTCAGGAAAGAAAAATACAAACACAGAAAGCTATAAAGCCCTTGAAAAACCCAAACAGTGCAACATCTCAAGATGAAGAGTCAGTCTGTGTCAAGCAGCAAGGGAGGCCAACACAGCCTCAAGCTGATTGATAACTGCTGGCCCAACAGAGTCTTAGCAGGTGTCTGCATCAGAGGTGCAGTACTATTGCTCAGCCTAGTAGAACATTTTTTTCTAGGTACCTACTCCATGTACTAGTGAAGGTAGATGTACTGTACTTTTGACTTCTTGTTCAGTGCTTTGCACACTGGAAAAGAACCCTTCTGGGAGGTTTACAACATGAAACCAAGCAACTGCCTAAAGTAATTACTGTTAGGGAATTAATTCAAAAGAATAACTCACCATTAGCCTTGGAGAAAAGGAAGTTAAGGTAGATAAAGGATGGACAAAAACATATGCTTTTGTTCAGCATATTAAATTCATTACTGTCCAGGTTAGAAAAGGTTAATCTGCTGGTCAACACAATGAATAGCAAACACCTGGTTTAGTTTGTTTCCTTCTATGTCACCAGGTACATCTAAAAATTTACCAGGAAGATTAAAGGTAGATAGTTCCTGTATTTGTTACATGCAAGATTCTTGGTCATTCTTTTAGTAAGTGAGGACTTAAATGCCAAGGCTGAATTTAACCCTCTTAATTTAACACTGAACAATATCTGAGTCCAAGTAATGAACTAAAAGGTTTGTTCTCTACCTCTCCTCTGCAGGAAGCTGCCAAAAGGGTGAATTACCTGTTCCCGTTGTTGACCAATAATCTGACCGAAGACCTGCTGCATAGAAAAAGAGATGTGTGAGTCTTCTTGTTTGCCTGAAATCCAGAATTCAGGGTTTAATTCAGTCACATCTCAATTCTAACACTGAACACACAAGACAAAACACTTCTCTCAGTGAGGGGGGTTACCATAGCCCTCTTCATTTCTGAAAATTCTGCAAGCAGCTTTGGAGGTGAGGCAAGAAGAGACTGCTTGGCAATTAAACAATCAAAGCCAACTGAAGTACTGAGACAGAGGTACCCAGGAGGTCATTTTCTCATCCTTAGCCACAAAGTCTCTCTCAGCTTTCAGTTCAACAGAATTGTTCTGTCTGATGTCCTTAGAATGGAAAATCATTAAACATTTTGTAGTTAAGTATATTAAACATGCTTGAATCACACGTTGTGAGTTTGTTCCCCAAACAGGAATGGCACAGGAGTTATTTAACAAATGGGCAGCTTTATAATCTCTTTTTGAATCTTTATTAAAGGAGTGATAAGAGTCTCATTTTCAATGAAGTGATCCACCTTAACCCTTCATATTTTTATGCTTTTAAAATCACAGACTAACACAAATCTGCCTAAAAGGTATCCATTTTACCTCCTGACTATGAACATAAGCACTCCCAATACAGGAAGTTTTGCAATCACTGTTTACAAGGACAATTTGTACCTTGATTTGACCTTAAATTTAATTTTTATTTTTCTTCTCACTCTTTTTCTTTCTATTAAATTTTTAGTATTAGAAGCTAGAGATGTAGGATCAAGATTTTAGTTTATTTATAGAATTTGCTGGTCCAAGGTAAAAACATTTGCTTAATGAGGTATTTCCTGAGGACACGGATATGTTCTAGTACTAACCACTTAGGACAATGGAATCCATGTCAACTGCAAGGCCCTGAAGACTTCCCACCGAAGTCCGGTTAATGATACTTGTCTGAATGGAATCCTTTAAAATGGCAGCCACACAATCCTCACACAGCACTTGCCCCTTTGCCTGTGGTACCACAAATACGATCCAGAAATGAATAAGAAGGCCTCCATTGTTGTTGTTACTGAAAAAAAGAGCTCAGGTTATCATCCTGTTGGACGTTCTCTGAAGACTAGACTCTTAGCCCAAGCTTCTGAAGTACAGCTTTAGAAGTGCATGGCTCATTTCCATATTTTATAATTATTTTAACCCACTGAATGTATATTTTCCCCTTAAAACAAACCAACCAAACAAGACAAATCCCGAAACACCGAAACACACACTTCACATCTAGTTGGGAACATTCAGTAGGCTGAATTCCTGAGGGCTCCTAACTTTGGAGATCTGTGGAAATCACATTGTCTACACATGAATTAGAGCTGGACTATTTCCTAAAGATCAAAATAGAAACAGTAGAACAGAAACAGTAGAATTATCATCTCCAGAAATGCAGAGCTCTGGACTGGTATTTATTTCACCCTGCACTGTGTGTTGCAGTATGTAGGAAATGACTCCTAAACTATTTAGGTAACACATTAGAGGCCATGTATGATCACACTAATCTCTACCTCCTTACTGGGGAGAAAGACCTTTAAAACAAACACAGCCTAGAAACCTCCAGTTTCTGAACCAAAACTGTATTTGGTTCAAGATGATTGAAATAACTAAACTTCTAACATTAGCTGCAAACATTACTATAAGAGTAAGATTAATGTATTACACAGAGATTTCCTACTTCTTAAGTAGAAAATACTTTTATTCCAATAACATTACTTACAAAATATGTGCAATTTAGTCAATAACACAGAGTTGTGCTCCAATAGCATGTTTAAGTGGCTAAACTTCTGCATGAGCCGAAGGATCACCAAACCTCTTTATTGACATTATTTCTGTTCATCTTGCATTGTATTCCTGGCAGACAAGGAACCGTTTATATTACTTGGTTTGCCCTTACTTTTGTTAAGTGAATTCGTATAGGTTATAAACCTATTTTGCTACCAGTTCAAGTACATAGCAAAGACATTGAATCATAACCATTAAAAATAAGCTTGTTTTGTGGGCTTATTACATTATATACTGCCCAGCAGAAAAGCAATTACGTCAACCACAGTTTTACCTGACTTCTGAGACAGTGGACTGCTTATAAAATTTGGAGAAAGAAGAAGTTGTGTAGACCAAGTTCATCTGAAAGACAAAGTATAGAGATTTAGCATTCTGAAAATCAGTCACACCTAGAGATGCTATATGCCTAGGCTTTTCTAGGAACAACCTGTTTTCCACCAAGATTACACAACATGCACGCACTTCCAGACATACATCAGCCAAGCTAGGCAGAACAGGAGATGAACAGACCAGCTCTTCAATGCACCCGCAACAAATCCAATATTCCCAGGAAACAACAAATCTTCTGCCCATGGCCAACTGGCATATACAGTGATGCTCTTTCCATATAAATGAATTTTGAAAAAGGTGCACATCCTTCACCCAGAAAATCCGAAACACAGAGGGCTTCCCGATCCTGATGCTAAAACTTAAAGCCAAACTTCAAGAAATGCGCACACACTCTCAACACTTTTTTTGCGTTGTTACTAAGGTGCAGTGAACAGCACATACCAGAGCTTTTCCCACAGAATCACAGAAAGACTGGGATAGGAAAGGGCCTCTGGAGACCATCTAGTCCAATCCCACTGCTCAAAGCAGAGCCGACTATACCACGTTGCTCAGGGCCATTTCCAGTTGATTACCTTCAAGAATGGAGACTCCACATCTTCCCTGGATGAGAACCCCAGTGCTTGATTCCCCTCACAGCTAAGGAATTCTTTTTTAAATGTGTCCATGGAATTTCTTGCACTTTGATTCATTTGTGTCTATTTTCTTCATGAACAGCTTAGTATTAACATATTTCTTTCCAAAACACACAGTGTAAGAAGTGGAGAAGGAAAATCTCTGTCTGTTCCCTGCCGAAGGACTGCCTTTGGGCAAAGCAAGTTCCTGATTCTCCCTGCTGTTGGGCTGTGATAATACTAGTGTGACAATAACCTTCCTCTCCCCGTCCTGTTCAAAGCCACAAGGTGGCATGTACCTCAAGCTGTTCAGACCTCACTCTGCTGCTTTATGATTAAAACTAATGTGCAAAGGACTATGACACAGAATATTTCAAAGGCTGTAAAATCACATCCCTATTAATCCCTAACTTCCACAGTTTGAAACAATAATTTTAAGGGCCTATATAAGGTCAGTAGAGCTCAATCTTTCTCTAGATCAAGCTACAAGGGATTTTATGTATTCCTGTTACTATCAAATGGAAAGAACCTATCTTCAGAGGTTTTTCTACTTTCACTTGGTGTCTCTGGGCCAGCAGCCATTAACAAAAGGGTTTTGAGGAGAACAAACAAAATCCCAAATCCCCACTTCCCTACTAACAATTTTAGTGAACAGTTAAGGTTGCCAGTTTCAGCAATGCAAAATCCATAGATGAGTTCAGGCAAAGTATACAGATAAAAAATAAATTCCAAGTAATGTTCAAGCAGGAGGTGGTGACACTGGCAGATCAACACCTTCTGTCTGTTGCCTTTTTCCACTATGTATGACAAGGGCAGGATGCTCTGAGACAGGATGCAAGACACAGGGAATACAGGACATTAGAGCTGCTCCATGAAGAGCAGGGAAAGGTGATGCCCTGCACTGGTTATTCTGAAACAACTTCAACAATTAATATGCAGGACTTGGAAAGAGCTGGAAAACAGGAACATTAGTTCACATTATAAGATGACAAACAGTAATTATTGAAAAACTTCTTGGTTGCATCTAACATTTTTGTTTTGTTTTGTTTTTTGTTTAGCAGTTTTCACTCAGTTGCTTGAATCCTTATGCGGCCAGTACTGCAGTTCTTGGCAATAATGTATGTTTGCTCCCTACACCAAATGTCTTTAAAGTCAAATTCCCTTTTAACCAAGATTCCCACCCCTTTCTTCCGATTCTAGAGCAGCTATTGATCCAGAGTTCTATTTTTGCTTTGACTGATGCAACGTATTTGGGAAGAATAATGGTCTTTAGAATACCTAGTATCAAAAGGAAATGTAAATGTAAATATGTTTGTAATCCCTAGGGTAATTTTAGATGCTTTAAGGCAGAAGATAGCAGTGTAAATGCAAAAGATTTCATCTGTTTGATGTTTCAAACGGGGCAATTGGGTTTAAGGACTTTTTTAGAATTTTCATCATAGATCATAATTTATGGGTGAAAGTATGTAAAATTTTAAGTCAAATGTAAAAAGCAGGTCTGTTCAAAACACAGTTTGTGATTAACAAGCTGAAAGCAGTCAGTTCCTTTGTACCTGCAGACAGTCACTGCTTGCACACAATCCTCCAGGGAGGAAGGGGTAGAAGAACTCCACATCAGCCTCAGTGGCATCTCAACATCACTGGTTCACAGCTCTGATCTTTTTTGCTAACCAAGCAGCCCACCCATCTTACCACATGCTGCACAGTCTGTGCCATAGAGAGGAATTCCTTTGACTCTTTCTGCCTATATTCTGGAAGAAACTCTATGTTGGCAACACGAAACAGTCCAACAAAATACAACGCATCTTTGTTTTCTGCCTGAACTGCAAGAAACAAAGAAGACAGTTAGCCTTTTTTAAATAACAATGAAGGTTTTTTATTAAATTCAAAACCAAATAAATCTATTTGGCCTAATCTACTTTCTAGTTTGAAACAAGCACCCAAAGAACACTATACTTTTATAGCCAAACTGTTCTAGATGTGTACCAAATTATGGTTAATTGAGCTCCTGTTACCTACACACAAGATAAGACACCACCATACAAATGAGCCAGCACAACTGAAAGCAGTATCAACATTGAGATTCTGGAGAATCCCTAAGGTATATTAGGCAGTGTTAGCATCACGGGCCTAAAGAGGAAAACATAACTCTTAATGCTTAATTACACACATAATATTTTTACTCCCCTTTTACTTCCTTAAACGTATTTTAAAAAATAAAGGACTTACATAAAGTTCAGGAGGCAAAGAAACACAGTAGAAGGCAAAATTACTGAGGAATCAAGCTCATAAAAACCTGTCAGGTCTGTGCAAATCAGCTTGCACATTAAAATGTTTTGCGTAACGCTGAAATAAAGTCACGCTCCCTAATTTCTAGGGAAATTAGGGAAAAAGCTCACAGCTTTTCTAATTACTTCTAAGTCTTAGCAAAGACAAAAGTTTTTCAGCCCCCATTTTAAAATGTCCACATTTACTTTAGAAACAGCCTTCAGGACAACTGAGATCCTAAAGTCATCTGAAAGTACTGTTGGCGAAAATGATATAATGGAGTTGGCATGAACTTTCAGTGACTCACCAATGAAGAGCCACAGTAATGTCCAGGTTACAACTCCTAAAATGAACAGAATGAGGGTAAAGAGAATTATTTTGTTTTGAAAATTCCATAGCAACTTATCTTTTTTCTTCAATTTGTCATGCTTTTTCCTTGCCAGAATCCTCTTTGCCAACTTGTCTTCTGCAGATACCATTTGGACTGAAATGTTGGCTGCCTAAAATAAGGTAAAAGACAACAAAAATCGTGGAATGTTTCTAGTTGGAAATGACTGATCAACAAGTGTCAATCAATTCGTTCCTCAGAGAAAAGTCTCCACTTCCTTCAGGCTGTGGAGCAGTGGCTATGGACAGGCTCTTCCTGCATATCTAGCTCCCTCTGAGAAGTTACCTCCAGTGAACAGGAGAGCACAGAACAGGTCTTGCTGAGATGAGACCTGCACAAAATCATCACTTGGATATCCAAATGCTTGACAGTTTATTTTGAACTACAGTCCCAAATTTTCTAAGCTGGATCCAAAATATGTCCTGACCATCTCATCTAGGTACAAAAGACTACATGACCATTTCTGTAGTTGCAGGAGTAGTTTCCACTTCCTATAAGGTATCTACAGCTTGTCTGTTCTGGAAAGCCCATTTGTATCAGACACCACCACCACCACCTCTCCGGCATTTTCCTCTGCAGAAGATAATCAACAAATTTAAGCAGACAAAAAATGTTTATCAGTTGCTGCAGGCACAGCAACAGCTGCCTAAAGAAGTCCCTGGCACTTCATAAAAGTCTCTCTTTAGGGTATCTCCTGTCACAGTCAAATGGCTTGTTGTGAGATCAGCTAGAGGTTCAATCACCTTTCTCAAGTCAATTCATTGGCTTATCTCTGTAGAGTTTGGCTGGCAAATTCCTGGACCACTCAGTATTACTGACCAAGTGCACTGGATATGAATACAGTTTTAGCTGTTACACCCAGCTGCACCAGAATTAAATTACAAGAAGAAACAAAAAACAAAAGCCCCAAAACCCCAACAAACCAAAACCCACCACGCATTTCCTCCTTACCTAAAAATTATAGCATAAGTTAGATAACATTGCTACATAAACAAGGAGCATTCAGAAAAAATACTCTAAAATCATGTTGATGCCAGGGGCAGGGAAGCTCTCAAGCAGTGGCCTTAGGAAGCTGTGGGTTGCCCATGACTGGAGGTGTTGACAAATACCAGTCAGCAATCAGCAGCAAAGGTTTTAGTGCACAGTCTTCTGTGAAGCACACAACAGTCTTCGACAAAATGATGTGGCTCAGGAGCTCATATATATGAGGATTAAACTGAACTTCATCATTTTAAAGGTGAAGACCAAAACAAATAGGTCTTTTTCCTTGTTTTTAGAACAGCTTGATTCATTTTAAGGTCATCTTCAAAGCAGGTCTTCCTCATCTCACAGCTGAATTTATGCCACTCAGAGGCCTCTCTAAGTGGTACATCATTTCTAAGCAGTGCAAATCAGAAAGGTCTGACAATGACCAGTAATGACTGGTCTGTGATTTGCTCAAGATGCTGACAGCCTTACTCTGAGGGACAAACCACTGTCCTATCCCCTTCTGTGCCCACACAAAAACACACTGAGGAATTCACAATCACACTAGAAGAGACACACTAAACAGCAGAGCCCCCGACTTGGGCAGGTCTGGCTGTTGCCTATGCTCAATAGGCCCTTTCTAGCCTCTGCTGAGCTACAGCGGGTAGACGATGAGGAGAAAGGGTGCAACAAGATGCTCACCTATTTACCAGCACTGCATTGTTTGAAGCCTCTCAGAAGGTACCCTGCAAAGAGTGTGTGACCTGCTGTAGACTAAAATGTGTGGACACAACAGTCAATTTTCATCCCTACTAATTATATTACACTTAATGAGAAAGAAGACCACAAAAGTCAGGAAGTAGCCAGCTGAGGATTTCACTCTTGAGTTTTGAGTGTGGGATGCCAAGTTTAATACAGTGGCTACAAAAGCTCTGTGCTGATGCAGCTTGACACACAGGAAATGACAAGCACAACTGCCAGCCATTTGCAAAAGTGGTGTTGTGAAATAACCTACAATAAGTGCTTCCTTCCTTTTGCTCAACGGTAAGAGACCCCCATCTGCGTTTTGGGCCTATCAGGATAAGAGAGATGTTGATAATCCAGAATGATTCCAGGGGAAGATCACAGAGGTAAGGAGCTGGAGGATATGATGTACAGCAAAAAGCTGAGAACCTTAGGGTTGTTTTGCAGGAGACAAGAAGGCAAAGACAGTGTGAGTAAATCTAACTATAGATTTCCATATCTAAAGTGGGCTATGGAGAAGACAGAGCTACACTTTTCTCACTGGTGCACAGTGAAGAGAGAGCCGCAACAGTCACATACAGCAGCAGAGGACATTCCAGCTACACTGGGGGAGGGGACAGAATGTATTTCACCACAAAGGCCATGAACCTGAGCCATGCCCGGAGAGGTCAGGGAACCCCCACGCCTGGAGTTACTCAAACCTCAGAGGATCAATGTTCCAAGAAATCTGTTCTTGTTTTGATGTTAGCTCTGTTCTTAAAAAAAATTAAAAACTTGCAGAAGTCTTCACCAGCACATTTTTGGATATGTTTCTCTGATATTATGCACTAGTGATACTATGAAGACATATTCCTCTGTGTATCCTCAGAGGAAGAATAAGAAACATCCCCACAAATATCCTGCTGGTCCCGTAGTCAAATGCAACAGATAGCAATCTTTGATCTCAGAGTGGAGGATGTTCTAAAAGGAGAAGAAAACTTGGTAATAAGTAATAACAAGTAGACTTAAAAGACTAAGTATGACCCTCTACAATTTCCTCAAACAAAATCTTTAAACACAGAATTGGAACATTTCAGATTCATGTCTTCTATCTAGGTAATGAACTGCACTTGTTTTGTGTGCTCTCCACTTGATTTACCCATGTTCTGTATTTTTTACAAACCTTATTGAATCTCTTTAAGGATGAAAATGAACGTTTGTTTGTTTAAAGCTCTGGATCGTCACAAAGTTCCTTTATACACTCAGGTTCAGTAGGCCAGCTTGAGGCAGCTTAATGAATGCTGAGTTCTGACATCTGAAATTTTTGGGCACTTTCATCAAGATTTCCACAGTAATATTTTATATTAAAATTTTCCCATGTAACTCCTTTTTGTGGCTCTACACCTAAACAGACAGATTTATTATTGAAAATTAAATCCTGTCAAGTATTGTTAAAAATTACTCAAAATTGACATCACTGGATATAAAAGTGGGCACTTGAAAGAACTGATTGCATCTACTGTAATTCTCATCTTTTTTTTAAAAGCAATTAATGTATCAAGCTTTCCATGATAAAGTTCTCTGTTACATGGGATTCATAGGAATATTGAATGCTGTGTGCTACATTATCAATATTTCCATATGTTTTACTAATTTACCATAAACATTTTATAGTAAGGAAAGTGGAAGCAAAGTTAAGCTGCTCCCTTCCCTCAATAAGGACCATAATTCTCAATTCAGCTTTCCTCTCTACTGCAACTTAGTTCTTGTATTCTAGGACTGGCTTCCAGCTAACATTGCAATTTGACTATCACCATACACTAAATTATTTAATTACATCTTTGTAATGAGTTAGCACTCATACAACAATCCCCTTCTCTATCTTCTCTGGGAAAAGCAAAACACTTTGCCTCCTTTCATGTTGCCTTTCTTGCCTAGAAGTTAACTTCTTTTTGGAAAAACATGCTCCATGACACTAATATAAGCTTTTATGTTGTTACACTGACATGTCCGTTATTTCAATTGTCTGAAAATACATAATATTAGCAATCCAGAGATAAACACATGTTGACATTTTCAGACTGAGCTATAAACCAGAAAATTATACCAAATCTAACCATCATGTTAAGTTTAATACTTGAGAATTAGATCACAAGACATCTAATAATGCCAAGAAGTATAGAAAATGAAGAATGTTTAAGTCACCTACTTACACTTACTTCATCTTCAGGTTTAGCTGTTGGGGGGTCATTTTTTTCATCCATATCAGAATTAATTTTATGACTTGTCCAAGCTGAGAAAGAGCCTTGCACCTTTTCGCAGGCACCCCTTCTGCTTGTGAAGCTGAAGACAACTAATTGTAATGTCCAGGACCAAAAGAAGCATCAATTTACTTTGATGAGTTTCCAATTGTAATCTCATCTGCCCTACTGCACCTTTGCAAATGTTAGAAGGCTGCTATCATGTAACTTTAGACGTCAAATTCAGACTGGATAAAATAGGCTTTTCATGGTTTTTATAAAACTGAAATTCAAAATTGCAGTGCTAAAATCTATACATCACTGATCCTTATGGGTCCTTTACAATTCAGCATATTCGATGATTCTGTGAAAATGTCGCAACATTAGTTACATGAACAAGAAAAGTGGCAAGTAAAATGTAAAAGTGAGAGCAAAAACATGCTAAAATAAGGAAAAGAAATGTAAGCACCCTAAGTAAGAGTGTTGAAAATTGCAGATAACAACAGCAAATCAAGATGAGCATTTGGACTCTCTTCTAAAATTTTGTAATGTACCTGTTGAATGCTCAAATTCGGTTCTTTTATTATAACTGAAAAATAAACTGCTCCAGGCAACATATTTCTTATTGTTAAAATAGATCAGGCTTCAAACTGAGAATCCTTTTTGTAATCAGATGCAGGAAGTCACTTGTATTATAACAGTTCCGTCCTATTGTCTTTGTCTAATTAAATATTTATAGAGGATGTAAACCAGTACTTTCCTCAATGGTTGCTAAGTATAGAGCTGTCTTTCAAGTGATTAACAATCTCAATGCCTTCCTTGGGTCAACTGCAGAAATGGTACTGGAGATATACAAATATTATTTAAAAATAACCCTTCTATTAATTTATCTTTGAAGATATAAAACCTAGACTAACAATTAAAAAAAAAACCAAACCACTACAATAGAGGTATAGAATAGAAAAGATGTAGTCAGAACTCATAGCAAGTGAGCTCCAGGTGTGATCTATGCTCTGTCCATGTAACCAGCAATAAATAACTTCAACTACAAGGCAAAAATTCCTACAGTTAGACAATGTACTAGCAAACTAAACGCTTCTTATCAGGAGTTATCTTTGTCTTATGCCCTGAAGCACAGTAATTATGTCCTCAGTCCTTGCTGCTTGATCTAGAACTCTAAGGTATTTTAAGCATATGAAGTGATATGTTAAGCTCTGGGCCATATTAAAGCTTAACAGCATAGGAAAGTCTATCCATGTACTCCATATTACTATATTTAATTGCTTCCAAGTCCCTATTGTTTTTTTATTTTATTTAATTATGCTTAACTTTTAGGGACTACTCTGGTCTCTTAAAGTGTTCATGTAACTCCCCAAAGTCTTCCCTTGCCCTATGCACAGGGAGTTACTATGCTGGAAGTGCTATTTCAGAAGCGAGTCCATAGATTGAAAGAGCATTGACAGGTAAGTCCCCATCTCCCTGCACTACTCAGGGTTTGAGAGGTGAAAGCGTTTGGGTAAGTAGAAGAGCAGCAAGCAAAGAAGTGGGCCTGGGAAAGCAGGGAGGAACAATGTTGTTTCAATGTTTGCTTTCTAGTTTCCCACTACCCACATTAATACTTCAATTTCTGTTTGAATTTGCGATAAATTAAGTAAATTTTCCCCAAACTGAGTTTACTTTGCCTGTGACAGTATTTGGCAAATAATCTCCCTGTCTTCATCAGAAAACATTTTCCCTCCTTCCTATTCCTCCCATTTTCTCCCCTGATCCTGCTGAGGAGAGGAGGTAGGGGCTGAGCAGCTGGCTGGGAGTTTGGCTGATAGCCAAACCGCGATGGCTAAACCGCGACAGTGTTGCAGTACCTAGTACATACTTTCTCCTCTTCTCCTTTTAAAAAGCACGGGTTTGAGTTTTGTTCATGATATGTTTACTCTGAAACAGAATGCACTAAATATAAAGAGACTGACAAACTGAAACACATTAGAAATAAAACCATCTTAACAAAAGCAAGCACTGTTGTTTTCTTCTGTTCAATTATTGCATAATCCCTACATAAAAAAAAAAGAAGTCTGAAGATGAAAAAAATTCAAAGCCAATGCAAACTATAAGCTTACTCTCTCAGATCCCCTGATGGGGACCAATGATTCCAGTTCAGCTTGAAAAGTTACCATGACCTAATTTTTCCAGTTCTGAACTCTGTGGAGAAGTTGGCTTTCACATAGGTCCACCTGAAAGGGTTGTTGGCTTTAAGTGGGCATGAATGTACTGGAATTAAGCAGCTTGATTTTCATCTTCTGTAAGTAGTGCATAACTAAACATGACTCTAACTTCTTTCTGACCCAAATCAACAGTTTCAGCATCCTATTTTCTTGCTTGTGTCATAGCTTCCAGACCAGTTCCACTTTCTCATGCTTTTCAACTGCAAAACGCAGTTTCACAAATCACAGACTTCTCAGATCATTCACACACTGACGATAACACTTGGTTTTACTCATGCCATTCTCACTTAGGGGAGTAACTTCCTTATGCACATCTGTTGGGCAGCCTGACTTTCTTTTTTCCATCTCATCACAACCCTCACACAACCAGGACAGCTTGAAAGTCTAATCTGTGACCTCCCATGATGGTGCCAAAAAAAAAAAAGTGAAAAAATGATAGTTGGATCTTTGGGGCATCCTCCCCTACACACACAAACACCCCTTTCCCTTTCCACTCTGATGGGCAATGTGGTTTGGCCTGAGATGAAAACACCAGACGGGTATTTGCAGGAGGAACAGTCTGGATGCTCACGTAATGAATGCATTCAAGAGATGGGGGAGCTGTGATGTTTGGATTGACATTGGTGCACTCTGGCTTGCTAAAGGGTATATAAAATGCCACTGGAGACCAGGCAATCTGAGCAAATTGATGTCACACACAGAATCACTAGATTGGAAGAGACCTTTAAGATCATTGAGTCCAACCCATGCCCTAAAACCTCAACTTAACCATGGCACTGAGTGCCACATCACTCTTTTTCTGAACACCTCCAGGGATAGTGA
>VZSE01000869.1:0-22034 GCA_013398275.1 Promerops cafer | reverse complement strand
GGGGGGGGGGGGGTGTCAGACACATGGACCTGGGGCCTGATCCAGCCCGACCCCCCCCAGTCTGCCCTAGTGCCCCCCACCATCGCCCACCCCGTTTGCTCGGGATCCCGCCCTCCTCCGGGGCGTTAATTACCCCAGCGTTAACGAGGGGCTGACGGGACAGAGGGGGGCCCTGCAGGGAAACAGCCCCCCGGGGCTGGCGACCCCCCAGCCCGGCACATCCCCGCTGCTGCCGGTGATTACCGAATTAACCGGCTCCATCTGAGCCCGTCTGCTGCCGGGATGTGGGTCAGGGATTACCCCTCTCCGTGCCCCCCAGCCCAATCCCGGCTCTCCCTGTCCCCAGCACCCACGGCTGCACCCAGGAGCATCTCCCGGTCCTTCCATCCCGATCCCGGCAGGCTGAGGAAGGAGGTTCAGGCGGCCGTAATAAATACAAGAAAAGTTTATTGAAAAGAAAAAGATGTGGGGAGGGGGCAGCAGCCCCAGCCCGGGGTAATAAATAACAACCTGGGGAGCACCAGTTTACAAAATATGGCTCTGGCCAGTGGGGTCCTGCAGGGTCCCCAGCGAGGCTGGCGGGGGCTGCTGGGCACCTCGGGGAAGGGCTTAGGGGGCCCAGCCCCCCGGCACCCCCCGGCACCCCCGGGCACCTGAGAAGGGGCTGCCCCAGGGGGCAGCTGGGGCTGCCGGACAGTCCCAGCCCCAGCAGGGACGCGGGAACAGCCCCATCCCTGCCTGTCCTGAGAGCCACCGCGGTGCCACGGCAGCGTCCCCAAGCCAGGGACACCGGCTGCGGGCAGGGGCTCAGCACCACCTGGGGCACCTCTGGGCGGGCACCCCGGTCACATCCTGTCCCCCTCCGGGGCTCAGGCCAGGATCTTCTGGGGGATCTCCACCGAGGCTTTGATGAAGATGGCGTTGTCCCGCACGTAGTTCCGTTTCCGGATGTCCTCGTGGGAGATGAACTTGGGGTAGCCGAAGCCCAGGGTGCTCTCGTCCAGGGAGCTGCGCGAGGCTCCCGGCTTCTGGAAGTTTTTCCAGTTGGGGTCGGGGTGGAAGGTCTCGGTGATGTGCTGGGGCTTGGAGAGCGAGGGGTCACTCTGGTCCAGCAAGGAGAAGGTGACGCGGTAGGAGAAGGGCCACTCCAGCAGGTTGTCGTACTCGCCCGGCAGCACGCGGATGTAGACGGAGAGGTGGCTGCTCTCCCCGCTGCCGTTGCCGTTGAGGAAAGCCGACACCTGGAGCTTGTAGCCGTACTTGTGGGTGTAGAACGGGGGGCTGAAGAACTCGTAGTTGCTGCGGGCTTTGGCCTCCTGCAGCTTGCGGGCGTAGTCGGCGATTTTCCAGATGAGGGTCCCGTCGCTGCTCACCGACAGCTCCTCCACGTCCCGACGCAGCTCCAGGATCTCCTGCCGCTGCCGGCTCACCAGGGCACACACCATGCCCAGGTGGGCCTTGGTGCTCTCCTCCAGGTGCCGGCCCATGGCCAGCTTGGGGCACTGCGGGGACAGCAGGACCGTCAGCAGGAGGGTGCCAGGGACAGCGTGGGGACACGGGACAGGAGAGAAGGTACCACGGGGATAACATGGAGATTTCATCGGAGTATGGGGGACTGGAGCAGGACAGCACAGGGATGTCATGGGGACACAGGGGTGGCACAGGGACACCTGGTTGGGGTGGCAGGGGGACACCTGGGTGGCAAACACAGAGCCACATGGATGGGACTGAGCACAAGGGATGGGACAGACATCAGGGCAGGAGTGGCGTGGGGTGTTGTGGGGCGCAGGCGTGACATGGTAGGGACAGCACCCCATGCCCACAGATGCCAGGGCAGGTTGGTCACAGGGACAACACTCACCCGGTGCTTGCAGCCAGCATCCTTGAAGGGGCACAGCAGCATGGCAGTGTTGCAGCTCTCCTTGAGGTGGGTGGGCACGTCCTCCCGGGCAATGCTGGGTGTGCCACACTGGTTGGGGCACTGCACGGGGTACCGGGGACACTGGTACTGGTGGTTCTGGGGAGGCAGAGAGGCTGTCAGCTGGGGCTGGGAGCTGGCAGGGTGAGGGTCCCCATGGGCTCCATCTCACCTGGATGGTGTCAAAGACGAACTCCTTGGAGCAGTAGGTGCAGGGCTGGGTGCGCTTGGGACACTCGGCCAGGGCGTGCTGGGACAGCAGGCGCCGCATCATGCGGGCCCCACACTTGTTCTCACAGTACACACTCTCCTGGGGACACGTGCCCTGGTGGCCCTGGGGACCACGACAGTGTCATCACCCTCTGGCTGCCCTCACCAGCCAGCCCGGACAGGGATGGGGACACACACTGTGCCCCCACAGCCAGAGAGAACAATGACCACAGGAGCCCACATGTCCACATCCCCCCTCAAGGCTGTCCCCGCCATGATGAGTCACAGCATCCCCATCCAGGCCCTGTCCCCATACACAGGCTGTGTCCCCATGGTGCTCTGCAGCCCAATGGGGTGCTCACATATCCTGGCTACACCCCCACAACACCCCCAGCACAGCCATGCCCACCATGTGGCCAGCTGTGTCCCTCACAGTGTCCCCCCCCGCTGCCCACCTCGAAGGCCTCCCCAGTGAAGTCGCTGGCGCAGAACTCGCACTTGACCCTGCGCTTGGGGCAGCCGTGCTGGACGTGCTCGGGGAGGTCACGGCGGCTCAGTTTGGCGCTGCACCGGTTGGGGCAGGGGATCACGTTGAAGCCACAGGTGCTGAGATGGGCCTGGGGGACACAGAGATGGTGACGGGAAGGCCACGGGGTACAACTTTGGCCCCCCACATCCTCCCAGAT
Source organism: Promerops cafer (assembly GCA_013398275.1). Classification (NCBI taxonomy): domain Eukaryota; kingdom Metazoa; phylum Chordata; class Aves; order Passeriformes; family Nectariniidae; genus Promerops; species Promerops cafer. The sequence goes on along the minus strand of VZSE01000869.1, from coordinate 19,220 downwards.
CCTACCTGGAGGTGCTTGATGAGCCCGCTCCAGCGGCAGCCCTCCTCGCTGTGGATGCAGCGGATGGCCAGGCTCAGCACCTGCGCCTCCAGCTCGGGGTCGGGGTAGATCTGGAGGGGCAGCAGCGGGGTATCAGCATCCTGCACCAGGCTGGGGGGGGCACACAGCCCCCAGCACAGCCTGGCTGGGAGCCTTGGGCACGCTGCCCGGGGCCGGATCCCCCCCGGGCACACCAACAAGCGCCCTTTGTCGGGAGCGGGTTTCCGCTCCCCGGCCCCGCGGCACAAAGGGCTCTTGCTTCCGCCCAGGCGCCCGTGCCAGGCCGGCGCGGCTGTGCCAGGCGCTGTGCAGAGCCTGGGGACGGCCCCTTGGTGGGGATGTCCCCTTGGAGCCGGGTATCCGTGTGCCAGGCTCACCTTGGCGTAGTCCAGGGGCAGCTGGTCCTCTGGACACTTGAAGACGCCTTCGCTGCAAGACACAGAAGGCTCGGCATCACTCGGGGCTGGGGAGCGGCACGGCACCAGTGACACAGCCACGATGTCCCACCGGGTCCCCGCCATCCCACCCCAGGACATTGGTGCTGTCCCTGCACTGCTGAGCGCTCACCCCGTACCAAATCCAGCTGCCACCCTGTGGGAGCCACGGCTCTAATCCTGCTCCATCTGTCTGAGCTGGGAAATGCCCCCGCCAGACACCCCCCCAAGGCAATCCCCCACTCCCCAGCCGGGCACGGTGGCCCCGGTCCCCAGGGGCCTGGGCCAGCACCATCTGGAGCCCCGGCAGCCCCTTGCCCATCCCGTCCCCTGGGATTAAGGAGGGTGCCGGCAGCCGGCCAGGAGGGGGCCGGCAGGGGCCGGGGCGTCCACAGCCCCAGGTGCCGGGGCCCAGGGGAGGTGGGGGAGGGCAACAGCTGGGCGCCAGATGTGCAGCCCTGATGCGTGGCCCTGGGGCTCCTGCTCCACAGGAAATGGCCCCAGCAGCCACCACGGTGAGTCAGGACAGGGGGACAGGCAGCCACCCTGGAGGAGTCCCCATCCTGCTGGGCTCCCAGGATGGGGTGGTCCTCCCGAGAGCTGTCCCCGAGGTGGGAAGGGCCCTGCTCAGCCCTGACCTGCAGAGGAGCAGCACAAAGTGGAGACAGAGACCCAGCCAAAGAGGCAGCCTGGCCTGTGACAAGGCTGGCCAGGAGTCACCATCACCTCTAGTCCGCACATCACCACGCCCAGAGGTAGGAGAGGGTGTCCATGCACCATCCCCGATGGACGCTGGGGTGGGAGACCACAGGTGCTGCCTGCAGGGACATGCAGCAGGGACACAAAGGGACCCTGTGGCTCTGGTGTCTTTGCAGTGGCACTGGACAAGGCTGTCCTGCCCGGACAGCCCTTGTGCCCATCTAATCACTGCATGTCCTTGGCAGGCACTGGCGTGGCCTCGACCAGAGCTGCCAAGTGGATGTCAGACACCGGGACAGAGCCAGCAGTGCCGCCAGGCACGCGCCAGCCTGGGCTGCCCGGCCATGGCACGGTCATGTCCCCTGCGGCCACCATCCCAGTGCTGGGAGTGCAAGTGAACCCCAGGAACCACAGCCGTGTGGGGTGCTCCACGTGGGGAACGGCTGCAACCAGCTCTGCCACGTGCCTGCTCTGTTTGTTGCAGGTGGTTTTGCGGGAGTCATCAGGGATCCACTGAGATAAGATCCACTGAGACACGGCCGGGCACCCGGCCCTTCCCGGGGAGCCCGTGGCATTGCCTCGTGGCTGGCATTGCCCCGCGGCTGGGATCACTCTGCTGCCCTTCCAGGGCTGCCAGCTGTGCCTGCACCCCGTGCACAGTGTTGGGGTGCTGGGGCTGGGGGGGAAGTGGGACGATGACCCGAAGCCAGTGCCTAATCCCCGACAAAGCCTCCCCATTCCTCACGCTTGGCCGGGCAGGGAATGTGCTGAGGCAGCACCCGGGGGGACCGTCCTTGCCTCTGACCTTCACGGCGTGTTGGGGCACAGCGAGGTGATGGGGAAGGAACCCCAGCATCCCGCAGCACCTCCCGGCACCCCTTCCCAGCACCGCCGTCGGGATGGATGGCTCAGCCCATGGGATCCCCAAACTGATCCGGGGCAAATGTGTTGTGCTCGGGGCGGGGGGGGACCCCCGAGGCCATTCCCCCCGGCAGAGCGGAGGTGCCGGTGGGAAGGGTGCGGGGGAGCGGGGGGGACAGATGCGCTCTGACACGTGCCCCGGGGAACGCCCGGTTTCACAGAAACCGGCCCCGGTGACGGTGCTGCCCGTGAGCCGTCCCCGGACGACCAGGCTGCCGGCGGGGAAAGGCGGGGAAAGGCCCGGGGTGACGCTTGTCACCGCCCGGAGAGAGCACGGGCATCCCCTCGCCGTGCCCCGCGGGACCCCCGGGACCGCGCCGAGAGCGGCGGCCGGGAACCGGGACAGCACCGGCCCCGCACGTGTCCCCCGGCTGTCGGTACCGGGGGTCCCAAACCGCAGGGGTCGGAAGAGGCCCCAGCTCCTCGCTCCCGGCCAGCGCACACGGCCGGGTCGCGCTCACCCGTGGGCGCGGGGACACCGGGGTGGCCGAACACCCCTCCCTAAAAACACCGCCGGCCACTTCCTCCGGCGGGGCCGGGGCAGGAAGGGGTTAAGCTCGATTCTCGAAACTCGCCGCTCCGGGCTTCACCCGGCCCTCCTCTTCCTCCTCCTCCTCCTCAGCGAAAGGGGCCACGGGCCGCTGCACCCGCGGGGCGGCTGTCACNGGCCGGACGGGGCGGTGGGACCGGCCTGAGCCCGCCCCGCGACGGGGGACGGCATCGCCATCGCCACCGCCCCCCGCCCGGACCCCGCCTCCCCCGCCCGGCATCCCGGGGGCTCGGGGAANGGCTGGGCGCGCCCCGCACCCCCTCCCTGCCCCGGGGCACCACCGGGCACCCCGCACCTTTCCCTGGCCCGAGGCATCCCTGGGCGCCCCGCACCTTTCCCGGGGCACTCCGAATCCTCTCCCGGGGCACACCGCAGCTGTTCCCCGACCCAGAGCACCCCCGGGCACCCCGCATCTTTCCCCAGGACCCCCGCACCCCCAGGCACCCCGTGTCCCTTCCCGGGATATCCCGCATTCCCTCCGGGCCCGGGGCATCCGCACCCCGGTGCACCACGCACTCCGACACAGGCCCAGGACACCCCGCACCCCTCTCCGGGGCACCCCCGACACCGCACCCCGGGGCAGGCGGCGGATGGGGGGGTGCCGATGGCGAGGAGCAGCCGCTGCCGCCCGGGGTGCGGAACCCCGGATCGGGCGGTGCGGGGGTGCGCGACAGGGGTACCCCACGGGGGAAGGGGTGCGCGGAGTAACGCCAGGTCGGCTCGCCCGTGAGGTGATGCGGAGTCTCACCTGAGGAACTCCTGCAGGCAGGTGTCGCAGAAGCGGTGGCCGCAGGTGGAGACGCGGACGGGCTCCCGCATGGGCTTCCCGCAGAGCGGGCACAGCACCCGCCGCCGCGGCCGCTCCAGCAGCTTGTAGTCGTAGCCCGGCATCCCGCCGCCGCCCCGCGNCCCGGCATCCCGGGGGCTCGGGGAACATCACCCCGGGGACAGCCCCTCCAAGGGATTTGGGGTGCAGCACGTGGGGGTAGCCACCCTGCGGACTTGGGGAGCACCCCACCGGGCACAGCCCTCTGGGGGGGTTTGGTACCCGCCGCACCGGGAACAGCCACCCCAGGAGTTTGGGGAGCATCAACACCACCTCGCACACGGCCCCCTCACCCACTGCAGCCTCCCCTGGCCCAGGGCTGGGCTCTGGGGGCACACACTGCGGTGTCCTCACTGCCCCTACAGGCCCTCCTTGACTCGGAGGTGTCCCAGGGGTGTCACACTCCTGCAGGCAGCCCGAGGCCACGGTTGTGCCCCTGAGCGAGGCTGGAGGTCCAACACAGCTCCCAGTCCTGCTCCTGCCACAGAGAGCAGCTCGTGTCCCAGCCATCACCCACAGCGGGACATGGAGGGGCTGCCCTGAGCCCCCCATGCCACAGGCACGAGGGGGACACACTCCTGTGGCTTTGTCTTGCTGGGAGCTCACGCCCCAGGCTGCAGCCAACAGCCTCCCTCCAGCCACGGTTTGTAACTGAGCAAGAGCCTGGAGGAGGGAGAATAAAAGCAAATCTGTCTGTCTCCAGCCCCCTCGTCACTCTTTCAGAAATCAGAGCAGCATATGGGAGTATTTGCCCCTTTCCCCAGAGATGGAGCCGAGCAGATGACAGGCTGTGAGCATGTGTTAGTCCCACCAACGCTCACTCCAGCCAGCTTCCCATTAAGGGCGGCAGTTGCTCCAGACCCAAATGTTCGCAGTTTTCAATTAGCAAATGGCAGAGGAGAGGGATTCCTGGGGGACACGCTGAGCAAGTCGAGCTCTATCACTTGTCACTCAAGGAGCTCACGTTACCCTCCTCCCAGAAAGGCTCTGCTTAAAATAAAACCCTGCAGCAGCCCGGGGGGAGGCAGCCTGCTCGCTGCCAGAGCTGCCAGGCAGCGGATGGGTGGCTCATTTCTGGGGTTACCCTGAGGGGTGGCAGGTTGTTCTGAGCTGCACTGGGGCTCCCAAATACCAGGGAACCTTGTGCTGGGGTACACTGAGCACGAGCTGCAGGGGATTTTCCAAGAGACGTGAGTCGCTGCTCAGATGATGGAGAGCACTGAGCTAAATTTTAACCAGCTCCCGGTGATATTGGAAACCCAACAGGTAAAAACAAGTGACAGTGGGCAGCTGTACAGGGAGCAGTGAGGAGAAACAGCCACCTTGAGCTGGGGTTGAGGTGCTTCCCGGCCGGGTTTGCTCAGGGCTGTGACACCCCCAGGGCAGGATCTACCAGCAGCCCCATGGTCCAGCTGGTTCTGCCACTCTGTGCCAGCAGAGCCCGGAGCCAGGCTGTCTCCAACAAGAGATAGGCACAACCCAGACACTGTCCCTGACACCCTGTGACCTGGCCCCGGCTAAAAACTGTCCCTGGACACCACTCTGGGACAAGGTTCAGGCCAAAAGGTATCCTGGGGGGTGATGGGACTCCAAAGACAGGCCACAGCAGTCCTGTAAACAGAGGCAGCCTGTGCCTCCGATGACAACCATGAAACAGCCGACTTTTATCATTATTTACTGCTTCTCTTTGATGTTTTAAAATTATTCTTCCCTAAACCTCACTGAAGAGCATCTCTGCTAATTAGCCAGGGGCTGACAAAGCCATCAGAAGGTGCTGGCTGTGCCGGCAGGGCGGCTGGGAGGTGTCAGACCCTGCAAACAAAGATCCCTCCTTTTCCCCTCTCCCGAAGCAAAGCCCTCCCCGCACTCAACATCACAGCCAGGCATTTGTCTCACACAAAGGCGACACTCAGGGCAATTCCCTTTGTGGAGGTGATATGTTCCCTGTCTCCCATGATGGGTCACTTCTTGAAACCATCTGAGCTCGGAGAGGCCTGGTCCTCTTCCCCAGCCTCTCCCTGCTACTCCGTCCCTCCGCCTTCTGTTTAACTTAAACTGGAGGGACAGAAAACCGACGCTCCGGCTTCTAAAGAAGTTAAGGTGGAGCCTTTCGCCCCAGGGAAAGGAGTGGGGAGAGTCCTCTGCCGGCTTCTGGGGCCTCGTGCCCAGGGAGGGCAGGGGTAAGGGATCCAGGCAGACGGACAGAGGGACAGCAGCCACACCTCCTGCCAAAAGCCTCGTGGGAATGTGGATATGACCTCGACAGAGGTGCCGCAATCAAATCGGCTCCAGGATCAGCAGGCAGTTTGGGCTGTTTCCTGCTACAGTAATGGCCCCAAGTCAGCAGGATCTTATTTGGAACAGGGACAGCCTTTCCCTGGGTGACAATGGCCAGAGGGGACCCGCACCACGATGCACCAGCGGGGACCAGGCAGCCTCATCCCACATCACCTCCCCTTCCCGCTCCCCTCCGGCCCTGCCTTTCCTTAGCAGGAAGAGCCGCGGGGACCCTGATCCACCACCAGCTCCACACAACACAGGAACAGAAAAAAAGGATAAAGAGAGAAGCCCTGAGACCTGCAGATTTCACCGGGAGCTTCTGCAGGGAAACAAAGCAGCAGACGTGAGGAATGCAAGTGGCCTATTTGCCCGGGCCGCTCTCTGCCTCCGGCAGCACGGACATGCCTCGGCTTGTTGTTCCAGGAGCTTTTGTTGCTCGGGGCTGGGGGCCTCTTTGTTTCCTTTACCCTTTCGCCAGGCTTGGTCACAGCCCGGTATTAAATTATTCAAATTATCTCGCTGGGCTTCACAGCTGAACTCCTGTGCGGGAGCCCAGGCTGCAAAATCCCGAGGGCTCCAGCCCTCGCCGGAGCCCCCGGCCCAGCACAAAGCACACTGCTCCACACTGATTTCCCCAGTCTGGAGCAAAGGATCCCAGTATTCACGCTGGTGACACCTCCAGTCCCGTGCAAAGGTGTCATTAAGCCATAAAATCATTCACCTAACACCAGTACACTGATAGGAAGCAGGTGGGGGGGCCGCACCCCTGGATTTGGCAGCCCAGCTGGAGCTGGAAGAGCTTGGCTCCTGAAGCAGTGGCATTTTGGTGCCACCACGGACAAGACAAAGGGTGTCAGTCCTCTGTCCTGCCTGCTGCTGTCCCAGCCAACCCTCAGCCCTAGCAAGGCTGCAGGAGGAACACCAGCCCCTTCCTATGGGATGTGTCTGAATGTAGGGCGAGGGGAGCCCTGAGAGCTCTGCACAACACAGGCAAGAGAAATCTGATGCTGGAAGCTGGCAGCAGCTCCAGCTCCACACAGGGAGGAGAGGCAGCGGCCTCTGAACCCAGCCCTGCAAGCACCCTGGTGCCCAGGTTGGTCTGGGAGGGGAGAGCACCTTCCCCGACATGGTGCTGAGCCGTCTCCGTAACCTGCAGCACAGGAAAGTGCCAAAGGACTGGCAAAGCCTTTGAATTCCAGCTGGCTTCCTGGGATAGCAGGGTGTGACCGCCTGAAAAGGCAGCTCCACAAGAAACAAAAAAGGCAGGGAAAAACCCATGCACCCACCCTGCCAGGAGCCAAACAGGGAGGCTGTGTCTGCAGCCAGAGCTGCACACGCCTCTCCCGGCCGGGCAGGACCTGCTCCCTTCCCCAGCTGGAGCCTGGGAGGCGAGGGAAGGATGGGCAGGAGCCCTGCAGAAATTCATTACCTTCCACATGACAGAGGGATCAGTTGGCTTTTACCAGAGCCCGTCGAGGTTTCCCTCATTGAAAACAGGAAAGAATCACAAAAATAATTAGAGAGATTTCATCTCAGCCAGCTTATGAAAGCACTGACTTTATACACAACAGATTGGCAACAGCACAAAGATGGATGTGAAAGGCAAGAGCGTTTGCAATGTCAGACAGATCAGAGACAGAAGCTCATCAAAAAATGGCCCAGGGCAAATGTAAGTTAAAAAAAGAAAAGAAGAGGTAAAAAATAAAGGAAAGGAAACGACCCTTGTGGAGACAAAAAACGTGACTCCTGTCCATAACACACGGACGTGCTTCCCCTGTCCACAGAGACCCCTGGTGAAAACTCATCAGCTCCCTGGACAAATCTGGGTTAAAAAACTTCAAGTACTGACGATCACTGGCTGTGTTTTGCTGCTTTCCCTAGCTCAGCTGGGAGCCAGTGAGCCGGTCAGCAGCAGGACTGAGGGGCCTGAGGACAAATGTCAGCTGGAGGATCCTCCAGCGAGCTCCTGGGGCCAGGGGAGGCTGTAATTGGAAAGCTCCAGGCGGCATTTGGGGAGAGCTGTGCAGCACAGGGAGGCTGCTCGTGCAGAGCTCGGCCAGCCGTGCAGGCAGGACCCTCCAAAGTGTGCTCAATAAATGGGTGAAATGTTTTAGGGGGGGATGGGAAAGGACAGACTTCTCTAATTAGCAAAGAGGTTTGCATTTAGTCACCCAGCACAGCGCCTGGGGCCCAGACTCCAGACGCTGCTGTGCAAAGGCTGACAGCTCTCTCAGACACGGAGCTGTCAGCCTGGGCTTTGTAACCAGAAACAGTTTCCACAGAGGAAAACAACCTCTGTGCTCCTCACTCTTCCACACAGGCACTTCCAGCAGGGAGGGGAAGAGCCACGGTGTGACCCCCTGAAGGCAGCACTGGAGCTCTGGGCACGTTCAAGGCAGAAACTCTGAGGCACTGGAGGTTCACAGTGAGAATTCAATAAGTGAGACCAGCTCTGGTTCCTTGGGAACCATCGTTAGGAGCTCTCTGTTGCCAGACTGCTGCTTTCAGAGTGCAGCTGAGGAGCTCTGGAGCCTGGAGTGTGTCTGAGGCAGACCACCGTGGGCAGCAGGAAGAGCAGGATGTGGCTGCTCTCACTCACTGGGAAGGCGACTCCTCCACGACAGCTGAAACAAAAAGAGTAAAGATCAAGATTTAGCTGGAAGCCCCACCTTGATGAAGCTGCAAGAAGTGTTCTGCCACACACAGGCCTGATACCCAACAGATGGGCACCAAAATCCCTGTCCCCTTCCCTACAGGGAGCCATTGCAAGACCTCAGTAGTGGGACGAGAGAGCCCAGCACACAGAGCCCAAGCAGGACAAATGCAGTCTCTTGAGGTTTGTGCTCTCCTCCTCCTCACCAGCCTGGCTTCTCCCAGTTATTCTGTTTGCAGTGGGATTGAGAGAAGGGAGCAGCAGCAGCTCATGATAACCTGGGCAGCAGCCCAAGCCAGTCAAAAGCAGAGTTGGCCCCATGGGAGGAGCAGAACGGCCGCCCCAAAGGTGAAGTGCAGCTTGCCTGTGCCAGCACCCTCCCGGGCCAGATCACAGCAGCAATGACATCACATGTGCCACCAGATCTCGTGTTCTCGCTGGAGAAATTTCCAGGCAGACTGAGCTGTGTGAAAGCCCAAATCTCAGCTCTTTACAGAGCCCTTCGTGCTTTTTTGCACGCTGGTTGCTGAGGGATGCTGGGGCAGGCAAGGCTGCTGCCCTCACACCGCTGAGTTTGCACTCCCAGTACTGGGACAGGACAAGGTTTCGGGCAGAGGGACAGCAGTGGAGCTACACACACAGTCCCTGCTCTTAAAGTGCTGCAGCTGGGAGCCCACAAATCAGCTGCCACAGAGTGCAGGGCGACTCCAGCAGCGGAAGGGGAGAGCAGCCTGCAGTCTTCCTGCAGAGACAGAACCCTTTTACTCCCATGACAAATGCCCTGCTTGTTCCCGAGCCTGGGGACTCGGCCATTCCCATCCCCTTCACGTGGCAGCGTACATCACATGAGAGCTGGGCACTGGCAGGGGAGGAACAGAGCCAGGGCCCATTCCACTGTGCCGGGCCATCAGCTGGGCCTCCACCCCTCCGGGCTGTAATTAGCCACCTTGAAGTGGGCTGGGACTGGAATCCCTCAGCCCAGGCTGAGGCCATAATCAGCCCAGCACAGGAGGAAGAAAGGCCCCTGCAGCAGTCTGGGCCAGGCTCCCGTTGTACATCCAGGCAACGGAAGGGCAGGTCACGCCACGGGCACGTTTTAACTGAGCCACGATGCTGCCTTTGGCCCAAGCAGAGAGGAACCACAAAACCATCACTATCTTTTCCAAACCACAATGGAAAGGCAGCAGCCAAAATGACGCCTCAAATCTCAGCTTCTATTTCAGCAGCATCAATTAGAGAGCTGCTCTTTTTGGATACTCTGCGGACCGCTGGCACGCCAGCTCCCCGCCGGCCGCAGCTTGGCCAGCCTACCTGTCTGGGAGTGCACGAGACAGCCTCTGCCATCCCTTTGCTCCCCTTGCCCAGTGGGAGAGGCAGTGTCACAGAGCTGAAGAGCAGCAGGGGGATTATTTTGGGCTTGAAGCTACTTCTATTCATCTACAGCTCAGGAAGGACTAGAATAACACTGAGCTTACGTGCCAGGGTTACTCGGCACAGCTCCGGTCACAAGGCACTGTGTCTGGCTGGGTCCTCATGGCAGGAATCACAGGGACAAAGCCTTTACTCACGCTTTACTGCCAGCAGTGTGTTCCCGTGGCAGCAGGCGACAGAGGTCACCAGGTATGGATGTGTCTCCTCCAGCTGCACCGGCCTCGGCACTCCCGTTTCCTCATCCTTCCTGCCCAGGCGTCCCCTGGCTCCTTTCCCCCACGTGCACACCTCACCATCTGCAGAGGGATATAAACACCTTGCTGCACACCTGCCTTGGCCACAGCAGAGGCAGAGGCCAGCCAGGGCCTGCTGCAGCCCAGGATGTGGGGGCTTCAGCCTCACCTGCTCCAATGGCCACAGTGAAGGCATCTCCACAAGCCACCACGGTGACCTTCATCGTCTCGAGCCCCACAACCAGGTGGGGCACGCGGCTGTTGCGGCAAGAGTTGGTGCCCAGCTGCCCGTGCTGGTTGCTCCCAAAGGTGTAACAGTGGCCAGAGGCTGACAGCAGAGAGGAGAGACACAACTGGGTGTCACTTGGGACACACTGAAACCCCTGAAGCTCTTTGCTGTCTCCAGACTGAGCATCCTGCTCCACAGAGCTTCAACATCGGGAGCAGGGTGTTTCTTGAGAGACTGCCCATGGGAAACAGGCAGAAGGAAGACAGGGAAAATGCAGGTGTCCCCCTCTCAGAATTTGGGCACACACCCTCACCTGTGACAGCAGCCGAATGAGCCGTACCGATGTCAGCACACACAATGGGCTCGTGGTTCAAGGGGGCTGACTGGGCACACACAAACACAGTGACCTCCTCCACCTGGTCCTCTGGGGAAGGCTCCTCTGCTGAGCTGATCCGGTCTAGGCCCAGCTTGTTACACCTGCACAGGGAAAATCTCTAGGATTACACAGGGATGTCTTCTGGAGCCCCTTGGTCACAACACAGTCAGTCCCAGGAGGGTAAAATGTGGAGCACAGACCCTCATCCCTCTTACCTGTTGCTCCCACAAGCAAGAATCTGGTTCTTCACTGTGAGGACCATGGAGGAATCAATGCCACAGATGACCCTCTGAGCCTCGTGGTCCGGAGGGACTGTGACCTGCTGGGGGCAGTTGTGGCACTCCAGGGTGCCCAGCCCAAGCCGACCTGGTAGGAGGAACAGAGCAGGGAACAGCTGATGGCAACACACACCCTGAGCACAGCCCCACTGAGAGCAGCACTGACACAGCTGCTGCAAGAGCCCAGCCCAGAAAGCAGCGAAACCCAAAGCACGGGGGCCCTGGTATGCAGCAAAACAGCTGCAGCTCCTCCACACCCACCCACCCTGGCACATCTGGAGGGGACTGTGGGCAAGCAGGGCCAGCAAAGGGAGTGGGAACAGGCACAAGCCCTGTTCTGCAAAACAGACATCTCTTACCATTATCCCCCCTGCCCCAGGCAAACACTTCCCGTTCGTTGGAGACCGCCAGGACGTGAGACGCACCACAGGCCACCTGCACCATCTCGTAGCCCAGCAGGGCCTCCACAATCTTGGGCTGGCAGGGGAAGAGCAGCAGCCGTCAGCCGAGACCTCCCAGCCTGCCCGGCTGCTCCTATCCCTCCCACCCAGGCCCCCCAGACTCAACACAGTGCTGGCAGCATCCCAGTTTTCATCCAACACAAACAACAGAGAAATTTCTTTTTTTTTTTTGTTCCAAACAGTCTTCAAAGGGATAAGAGACTACGTGCATGCAGCACAGAAGATAATGCAAACATCTCTGGGGTGGAAGAAAGCAGCCAGCACGAGAGTTTGGAGAGGGAAGAGGTTCAGCAAGGGTTGGGATTCACCCCCCTGCCCATGTGGGGAGTGCCAGGGGCTGTGAACGCCTGCTCTGAGCAGGCAGGGGCTTGGTGCAGGATGTGTTGGCTCAAAGGCTCTTGTGCAGAGGAGCTGTGAGTTAACAGCTCAGATTCATTAGGGTGTGGAGGGACCAGGATCTCCACATTTCACCCAGCCCCTGCTGTGACCTGCTGTTAGATCTGACACCTCGCCTCATACTCATTATCTTCCTCAAGTGAAAAGCACCGTTTGTTGGGATCTGGCTGCTGCTCCCAACTGGTCTCCCCTCCCCAGCCATAAGCAGGGAGCAGCTCAGCTCTGGGAGGAGCACGAACAAATGGGCCAGCTGACCACAGTGACAAATGGCACCAGTCCCCAGGCTCGGCTTGAAGCCATTGGCTGCTGCCACATCTGAGGGCAGGCGAGGAAGAAGCTGGAAGGGAGCAATGAGCCCTCAGCCCCGGTGTTCCGAGCCAATCGGAAACACACAGCTCTTCTTTAAATACTGGCTCTTTTGAAAAATAACTTTTCTCAGTGAACCCTGGCAGCTGCAGGCCAAGAGTGAAGCAGGCAGGTGTGTGATTGGAGGCAGGCTCCAAGCTGGGAGCCTGCCAACAGCAACCACAAGGCAGCTCTTGACTTCCCCCACGCTCAAAGGGATCATTGTGTAGGGGGGGAGAGAAAGAGAGAGGCAGGTTGGGTCTTTTAAAACCCGAAGTGACAGGGAGAGGAGGGGGAGGGGGTCAGATGCCAGAGCATGCCTGGGATGCACATCCCTGGAGCTGAGATGAGCCTGCTCACGTGGCTCAAAAGCCACGATCCATCCTTTACCCTGGGGGAGCAGCACGCCCAGCACCCTCTCCACCAACCTGGCTCACATCCGTGAAGTTTCCGTGCCCCAAACAGCCATTGCTGCCGCTGCCGAAAGTCATGATTATCCCCCTGTCTGCAGGAGCAGAAAGGAGCCTTGTCAGTGGCACACGTGAGGCCCTGCAAGGCCACTCAGCCGAGGGGTGGCCATGGCTCCCAGGACATCGGACCCACTCTGACTCAGAACGAGCTGCGGGGGCCACAAAGCCTTCAGCAAACTCCCAGGGAGCTGCAGGAGCTTCCCGAGAGCTGCAGGAGCTTCCCGAGAGCTGCAGGAGCTTCCAGGGAGCTGCAGTCTCACCGTGCTGCAACGGGCTTGACAAACAAACAGCAGTGATAAGAGTGCTGAGATAACATTGCAGCAGTTGTGTACGCAGGAGCTGTGAACCCCACGGTCTGTCAAGGTGTTACAGTCACAGAGGCACTCCCTGAGCACCTGCCCAGCAGAGGGGAGGCAGGAAATGGTAGGATAAGCACATGCCCGTGGAGTTTGCCCACTGTGGATCTGTTGTTTGCTGCCCTGACCCCCAGCAGAAGAGCAAACAGAGCTCCCCCAGGACCACTGGGAGGGCTTTGCTCCACAAACATGGCCTTGGACTGGTGTGTGTGCTCCACTTCCACCCAGAACACTTCCTGGACTGCTCTGAGGGGGCTTCAAACGCTGCTCTGCTGCAGTTTGAGGACAACCAGCCCTGCAGCAGCTCACGCTGACTCCTCACTGTGACACCAGTCATTGCTGGTCACTGCATGTGCCCATGTCATGCTCAGAGTATGTGTCAGAGATTGTCCTCACACTGCAGTCCCCCCTGTCAGTTCTGGTTTCAGGTGACACCAATGCAACCAGGACAACAAGCACACGAGATTTCATAGAATAATTTAGGTTGGAAAAGACCTTCAAGATCACTTAGGTCCAACTGTTTGTGGCCCTCCTCACACCTGACAGTTTGGGACCAAGTTGACCAGTGTGGCCTCACAGGAGGACCATGTATGCATTTCTGACTCCCCCATGATGCTACAGGCCTGTGTCACCCCAGCCCAGAGCATCTCTCTGGTTCCTCTCTGAGCAGGCTCCCCAGGAAGTCCCACTGGGTTTTAGGGGGTTCTGGGACACAGCCAGGTGGAGGAAGGAGGCAGCAGCTCACCTGTGAGGCAGGCTGTGAAAAGATCACCACAGGACACGTGTTTGATGGTCACTCCAGACTGGCCCTCCAGAAAGCGGGACACAAACTGAGGCTGGAGCTGCTCAGTGGCTCCTGGGAGAGAAGGACCCCCAGCACCCATGGGAGGAGCCTGATGGAGAGAAGCCATGGAAGAGCTGGGTTGGAGAACACTGATGAACCCCTTCCCACATGCTTATCAGCATTACCCACACCCTGGCTGGGACTGCAGTCCTGGAGGAGGCAGTGCCAGGGTCTGTGAGTGAGCAGAAATGCCTCCTTCACAGAAATCACACATCCAAGGCTCCACAGCCACTGCCTGCCCCAGCTTCTCTGTCACTCACCTCCCACAGGATGAGCCTCCCAGATTTGGTGACCCCAGCCTTCTGTGTCCTGCCAGCAGAGACCTGCACCACCTCGGTGTTCAGCATGGGCAGGCGGAGAGGGGTGGTGATCCCACTGCCCCACGTGTAGATGGATGACAGTGGAGGTGGGATTTCTGTCCTGGCTGAACCACATCGGCCACCTGTGGGGCACAGAGGAGTCATTAATGTGGATCCCTGACTCTCCTCCCGCAGGAAAAGCGACAGCACCAGCCAGAACGGGTGCCAGCATAGCTGCCAGAGCCAGACCAGTGCTGGTCCAAAGGGCTGCAGGGCTCCTCCAGAGCTCAGGGAAGGTGACATCTTTTAAGTTCCTCTCTCCAGAACCCTGAGTGCCTCTCTGACCTGTGTCATCCAAAGGAAAGGGTCCTTCCAAATGGAGCTGAGTTGAACACACCATGCCAGAACTCACCCCTCGACCTGGCACTGCTCGCCCGTCCCCCTGTCCGGCTGTGGGTCACTGTGGGCACCGGAGCCAAGGGTTTTTCAGGCCTGCCAAACCAAAATCCAGCCTTTAATGTCCTGCAGAGCCCTGGATCACAGAATGTCTGGGCAGAGCTACAGCAGAAGCCACGGGTGAATCACTCACAGCACTGCTTTGTCGGTGCTTTAAACGACCTGAGAGAGGGGAGTTGGCACCAGTTCACTTCCCCCTGTGCTCACAACTCTCTGTTTGCTGTCACTGTGATGACAAGCCCACACCTGCCATGGCACCTGCCTGGCTCTGAGCCCCTGGGCCAAGCTCGGCCAGCAGCAGCTGCACATTAGGCAGCACAGGAGAGCTGCATTGGGAAAATGCTCTCTTTGGAGCTCAGCACGGAGGCAGTGAGCTGGTCACACATGCTGTGGGCTGTGGCAGCCCCTCCCAAGGGACACTGTGGTGGCAGTGTCACTTGCCTCCTCATTTTGACGCTGCCCACGTCCGTGTAGAGGTTCAGGAGGGGCCGGATGCAGATGGCCTGGGCCATGATCTCATTCAGCTGGGGCCGCTTGGAAGGATCCAGGTTGAGCATGCTGAGGATGAGCTGGCGCAGGTCGGGGCTGTATCGATCTGATATTGGGGCAAACGTCCCGCTCATGATCTTCAACACTAAGGCAGGAAGGTTCTGGAGAGAAAACAAGAGACGAACAGCGGCTGGGCAGTCAGGGGCGAGGCCAAGGAGGAAGGAGCTCTCAGCACTGCCCTCTGCCTTCACACTTCCCGGCTCGCTGAGAAGTGATCCCAGCGTACATTTTCACCTCTGTGAGAGGCCATGGCTCCCTGTGCTACGGGTAAACCACATCGCTCTTACCGCAGCTTCGAAAGCCCTCTTGAGGCTGGCGAGCTCGTAGAGCACGCAGCCCAGGGCCCAGATGTCACTCTTCTGGTTGTAAGGCTTCCCTTCACAGAGCTCTGGGGAGATGTAGCACGGAGTTCCCACCACCTACAAGAGACACAAGTTTACCACAGTGCAGTGAAACTGGGGCAGAGAGGTGGAAAGAGGAAGGCTTGGTGCAGAGCTGGCTGGAACACCACCACCTAAAGCTCCACAGAGCTGGGCTTTTGTTCCCATGGCATCAACAGCTGCCTGACAATCTCAGTGAAAAACAAGAGGATTTGCCTTTCCAGTGACACATACAGTGATTGCCTCTAATTTTGCTTCTATGCACTTGAGAGAATCAGAGCCCAGAGCGCCGAGCGTGGTACAAACGTCTGGTCAGATTAGCCCAGGTGGGGAAAGACACTCAAATGTCAAGCAGAGAAAGGAGATTAAGGCAGGACGGGAGTGCACAGGCAGGAATGTATTTGCTAAGGATGTGTCAGACGAGAACAAACACCACCCCCAGCAGGAGCCACCCTGTCTGCCCTCACCAGTGGGCCCAGACACCTCATCCTCTCCCAGCTTTGGGCAGGTCTTTCTTACCTTTCTGCAGCCCACAGAGCCACAGCAAACTCGGGCATGAAGATATCAGCCAAGGAACAAAGCAGCATTGCCTAAAGCCACTTCCCAGAGACTACTGTGAGCCAGATCCAGAGTTTCCAGCCTGCTGCCATGGGCTAAGAAGCTGCCCTGCCACTCACCGTGTAGGCTTTGCTCTTGCTGCTCAAGATTTTGGAGATGCCAAAGTCTCCGATCTTGACGATCATGCGATGCTTGTCCAGGAGGATGTTCTGGGTCTTCAGGTCACGGTGCAGGATCTGTTTGGTGTGCACGTGGTGCAGGGCCAGGAGGATCTGCACGAAGAAGTGCAGGATGGTGTCCTCATCCAGCAAGGAATTACAGCGCTTGTGGATAAACTCTGCCAGAGTGCCCCCTGCAAGGAACAACAAAGGGCTGTGGGCACAGGACAGCACAAATCTGGCCTAAAACTGGGGGGGGTTTTGCCATTTTGGCATCCTAACAAGCCAAGCATGTGGGAAAAAAACATCCTGGTGGGATATGCAGCACATCCTCCAATGCTCCTGAACAATGGTAGCACAGTTGGTGGGAGGAAGAAACAGCAAGAGAGAAGTTACCGTTGACATATTCTCAAAAGCAGCAGGAAAAGAAACACTAAAATTACAGCTCTTGGAAGAGGACATAAACCTCCACGGCAGAACAAGATCAGCCTGTTCTGCAGAGCAGAATTCTTGCAGTCCAAGAGGCCACGTGGCACAGAGAGGCCCCTGTTGGGAAGGGGAGGTCCAGATTCAGGGCTGTAGTACAGCTTTTTGCAAACCCTCATGCAAATGTTGATTTAATCTGAAACTCCATGGGAAATCTTGTTAGAAATGTGGGGCCAACAGAGTTGATACAGGGAAATGTGCCTGAAACCTGGGCCAAGGGCAGATGGTAACATGCTGACCAGGGACAGAGAGGTTTGAAATCTCCTTGTTTTGGATATGGTCGGCAGGTGTAAGGCGTGTAATCATGGAGTGGCTGAGGTTGGAAGGGACCTTACGAGGTCACTGCTCAAGCAGGGCCACTGAGGTTGTCCAGGACCAGAATCTCTCTTTTGAGTATCTTCAAGAATGGTGACTCCACAACCTGCATCAATGCTTGCTCACTTGGCTCATGGTCAATTTGGTATCCACCAAGAACCACAGATACTCTTCCACAAAAATGTCTCCTCAAGAGAGACATGCTTGAACTCCTGGGGGTGCAAAGCCCAGGATCGTCACAAGGAGCACAACGTGAGACCACAGCGGCTTGACCCGAAGAGAGCCAAGTGCTTGGACCTTGTGAGGGACCAGCTACAGGTACTGGGGACAGCAGGGCCCACCTGGGGCATATTCCATGGCAATCATGAGCGCCTTGTCCTCCAGGAAGTTCTCGTAATACTCGATGACGTTGGGGTGGCTGAGCAGCTTGAGGACCTGGCACTCGTTCTGCGCTGCCAGCCGCTCATCCTTGCTCATCTGCTCCACCGGGATCTGCTTCAGGATCACCAGCTTCTGGTCGGCCTTGCGCAGGCACAGGTGCACGATGCTGCGGGGACAGGGACGGGGCCTCAGCGTGGAGAGGGGGGACACAAAACAGGGCCTGGCCATCACCCTGGGGTGACACAGGTCGCCTGCAATTCCCACGCCCCGGGGTGTCACGCACTCTGTGCCATGTCACCCCGGGTGCCACACCCCGGCCGACCCCGCATTGCCGTGGCCACAAGCACCTCGCTGCCACGGGGACGCGGCTTAAGGGCCTCCCGCCCGGAGGCAGAAAGACTGGAGACCTCCCCATCGCCCATCTCCGGCGCCCCCTCACCCGAAGGCCCCTCTCCCCACCACCCGGATCCGCTCGTATTTCTCCATCCCTGGGCCCGGCTCCTCCCGTCTCCATGGAGACACTTCCGCGCTGCTACGGCGTCCGCGGGCGGACAAACCGCGCCGTGTGTGTAATGCCTGAGGACTCCGTGGTTGGGTCGGGAAGAGGGGGGTAACGCCACGCCCCGCTTAGGTGGCACCCCAGTGCCACCGGCAGCCAGACCCTCTTGGGTAGCACCTAAAGAGAGAGGTTTGGCGTGCGCTGGGCTGCCCGCCCCGACTGGGAGATGCCAGCAGAACCCCCCGCACCCCCAGAGAGCGGCGGTGTCCCCAGCAGCCTCCAGCCCCGAGCCTGGAGGGGCACCCACTGCGGGGGGCTGCGCTGCTGCAGGGCCAGCACAAGGGGCACGAGTCCTCTTCGTAGCCCCCCAGACCTGCTTTAGACCCCCCAGGACCACGAGCACCCCTGGGGCCGGCCGTGATGGCGGCTATATCGTGGAAGCGGGTCCTGCCCTGCAGCCAGGAGTGGCGGCCTCTCTCCTGGCATGGGGACAGTGACAGCAGTGGCAGTGGTGGCACTGCCACGTGGTCCTGCTGCCATCTAGCGACAGCCTGGTCAGCTCACCGGGGAGGGGGGTCAGCCCCCCTCGTGCAAGCCAGCGCCCTGCACCGTGGGGCAGCGATGGGGCAGGACACCCACGCAGGAACCAGCACCCCGCCGCGTTCCGGTGCCGCGTTTTCGGCCTCACCCTCCTGCAGCCTGGTATTAGAGGACACCTTTGAGTGCCCCAGTTCCCCCGCCCTGGGTCCCCACCATGTCTTGAGGTGAGCGTCTGTGGCTGCTCCCACTACTTTCTAAACAGGATGTTTCCCCCGCCATCCTCCCCCCGACACTACGCGCCGCCATCACCGGCGACAGCCACACCGTGCCGGGGACACACACACGGCGCAGAACAGATGTGCGGGGCCCACGCCAGCTGTGCATCACTGTGGCAGATGCGCAGGGCCCAGCACAGATGTGCAACGTCTGCCACGCGCACGCTGCACCCACCCTCCCCCGCTGCCCAGCGCAGCCGGGCGCTATCTGCCACCCACACGTGCGGCGCCCGGCACACACGTGCGATACCGCGCCCAGCAGAGCCCGCACACCTGCACGCCCCGCACAGGTGCGACACCCCCGCGCCACATTGCGCACACGTGCGCGCCCCGCCCCGCGCGTACGCGCGCACACACACGGGCGGGGGGCGCGGCCAGCGCGCCGCTTATCAATGAGAGGCGCGGCCACCGAGGCCGCGCCACTCAGCGCCCGCCAACCCCGCGCAGGCGCGGGGGAAGCGCCCAATGAGAAGGCGTGGCCCCGCGGGCGCATGCGGAGGGCG